>OX637654.1:5050003-5559194 GCA_951802225.1 Euspilapteryx auroguttella
TTTTACGATTTAAATTAATGTCTGAAAATGATAAGCTAACGGAACGATAAGATTACTTGACTGTTTACATTATGACAAATTGATTTATTTATCGTCTTATTAGTGTGTTAATTATGACGCTTACCCGATAAAAAAACTGTAGTCATTGTAATTGACTCGATATAAAGCTGTGTTAATTAATTAAATTGCTGGCATACATTAGTTATTTATGGGTGAGCAACCCATTATTCGTTAACGCTTTAATTATGGGTTTGGACTCAGATATTTTAAACATTTTGAGATTTATATTTTTTTTTTTGACAAAATAGTAGAAAATTATGGAATAGAAGATGAAGAAGAAGGGAGGATTCATATTTTAGACCAGGTGCCAGGAGGACTTGTATCAATTTTTTTTTGTAAATTAAAACTTAAATACCTACCCTTTATTAACATTATGGAAAAACCAATCAAGGAGTGGATAACAGAGTCAGTCTTGGGTTTCCATTTAAAATGTCTGGTCCTGCATCATAAAAAAGGTCGCATTTTCTCATTATGAATGTGTGTCGTTGTCACGTAAAATCCCTGTTTATTATGTAAAGCACGAGTTTGTGCGACGTTTATGAAACTCGAGAGCGGAAGAATTAATTACATTACGGTACAAGCGATATGCGTGTCGCCTTACAACGAGCCTGGTCTGGAGTGAAGTTTTAAATGAGACAAATCCAATAAGATCCTCCAAGATAGGAAACTATTTTATTCATTAATAAGCAAAATATATTTTAATTCCGTTATTACTTACCTAAGATTACATCAAGTTCAACTTAGCTTAAACTTTAAAATATAAGATACCTTAACGACAGAAGATAATTCGATGGTAACTAGTTGTGTACAAATTTAATCAAAGCGGCTGCGGCAAAAGGAGAGTAGACACGTAGACACGGAACACGGTACAAAACCGATACAGGTAGTACCTCTCCGTCAACTTGGCTGATTGATGGCAGCTGGCCAGCGCTGCTGCCATGTTAGACGCCAATTAAATGGCTATACAAGAACTTCGTTTTTTTTTTGCTATAACAAGACAGTAATGTATTTTTTATATAAAAATATTGCTTCGCTGTGTTATATAATTTAGTTTAAATTATTAATCTCTCGTCATCTTCCCCGCGCCTCGCCTGATATGCGCCGGTTGTTAATTAAATTAATAAATGAGAATTTTTAGTCAAAGAGGAGTGTTAAAATCTCACCAAAATAACACATAATTATGTACGGACAACCCTCCATGCGCGACACGCGAGAAAGTTGGATCTGGTATTGTTTTGGTATATTTGCATGATCGTAGTCATGCATGTTTGATGTGTACTTATGTATAGATTTTATTGGTACTCCTATTCATTATACAACCGAGCTTATATTAATTAAAATAAGTAACTCAAATATTATAAATGAAGTTAGATGACTGGAATAACATTTGAACAAAGCAAGTGGTAAATCTAACCAGGCGCAGTAGCGCGGCTGGGGCTAAGTATGATTAAGTGAGTCCCCCCACGTCTCGACGACTGGAGAACACAAATTCGCGCTTTCCTCCATTAGGTAGTCAGGCCACTGATCAAGACCTCTCCTAGCAAAATTAACCACTATTCCGTCCGTTCTAAGTGCATATCAGCTAAATTATACAAGGAGTAACTTTATACGGTGAGCACAAATGAGTCGACGAGCTAACAAGTCACTATGCTAAATTATGATGTTAATGAAGTGAACGCCACAGTGCTGGAACGAATAACGTTTCTCTGTCATGAATGCTGTTTAGCTCGCTGGCGCTCTGTTTAGTAGGTTAGCGAAGAGTTATGGCTTATAAAACTTGGGATCATTCCGAAACCAAGCCGAACTGAGAATGAGCAATGTATAAAGTTTGAAAGCAGTTTTCAGCTTTTTTAACTTTAATAAAGCCGTGGCATTGATGCTCTTCTTTTAACCTTTATTTTTAAATAAAAACACTGATAAAACTTTATCTTTTCAGGCTGCCGTGAAGTGTGTTTCCTCGCCTCGAACAAATGCGCTGTCTACAAAGCCTAGGCTGCCACTGTCAGCTTTGGCAGGCGATGCGGCGCGGAACCACCCGCCCAATAATGTCAACCACGTAAGTTTATTTAATATCCATTACACCACAATTCAATCTAAAAAATTTTCAAAAAGCTAAAAGTACATTTTAAAGGTAAGGATTAATCAAACTAACTAACACAAAAGCTTTCATGTTCTTTCCGGTCCTATAACTTTCAGAATCATCTTATAGATCGCTGTCCCTCCGAGCTCCGAGCAAAAAATTTTTAGATTCGATACAATATTGATATTATCTTTTCAATATAAATTCAAAATATGAATAAAACTATAATTTAAAAATTTAACAATTTATGCTCAACTAGCTTAACATTCAAACAGTTGCGGGCGAAACACAATCATAGATAATCCGATAATATTCAATACAGATATAATGACAAGATTTAGTTACAATTGGATATTCCACGGGATAACAAAATAAATTAACTGATGGATGGCATTTCATATCTTATTGTGATATTTTCTAAGCTTACTACTCAACACATATCCAAAGTAGACTTGCGTGCTTCATTGCCTTTAAAACGCCCACTTCCAAATCCATGTGTGATGCACTGCTTAATGCTTAGTAATTTGAATGTCAAGCTTTGTCAGTTTATCACTCTTGCTTGTCACTTGTCTACATGTTAGCATGTTTCAATGCACGCCGCTGTTGCAAAACATAAATAAACAATAGAGTCGTAACTCTTAATGCACTATAATGTCGAGCATTCGTCTTGAGGTTTAGTATCAGTGACTGCGTGCGGCGGCAGCGGTGAGCTCATGCGATGAGGCTAAATACAGCAAGTCTAAATCCGTAGGCAGAGCGCGCTTCCGGGCACATCTTTCACGTTTAATGCACAAATCGTATGCAAAATGCCACTCAAATTGTCAACGCTTCGTCTAACTGCTCGACGCTAAACGACTCGTGTGAAATGCGCACGTATGTTTACTTAACTATCTTGAATAGTTTGCCTAACCATTACCCATCGTCGGCCAGCGATGACAGGCACCGCACGTTGTTTATTTTCAATTCACATTATTTGTGCAAATATTATTGTTAGTAATGAGTTAGTTTATTCATATCTAGGATCTGCGAATACACATAATTTTATCTTATCATCAATATCAATACATAGTATAAAATCAAGTCGCTTCTCGCGTCTGTCCCTATGTATGCTTATATCTTTAAAACTTTACAACGGATTTTGATGCGGTTTTTTTTAAAATAGAAAGAGTACTTCAAGAGGAAGGTTTAAATCAATATATATAAAACTCTTCCGTTACTGACTGACTGACAGACAACGCAGAGCCGAAACTACTGGGCGTAGCGGGCTGAAATTTTGCATGTAGGTTCCTTAGGGAGTCTAGGTGAGCACTAAGAAGGGATTTCCCGAAATTCCCACGGGAACGGGAAAAAACGGGAACTTTGTGTTTAAGAGAAATCTGCGCGGGAAAAACCGCGGGGCAGCCTCTAGTTATTATAATATTAAAGTATTCAAACCCCACATTCATTTATGTAATTTACTTGATCATGACAATGGGTTGCCTGGAAGAAATCGCTTTAAGTGATAAGGCCGCCCATTGCAATCAATGTAGTAATTATAAATTGTAATCACCTATATTAAGTCTATTGATTGCAATAAAGAGTAATTCTATTCTAACGACGGGTTTAAAAAAATGTGATAAATTCTTTTCTATCTGTTTTAAAACCAAACTCTGTTTTATTCATATATTTTCAACAGAAAACTCTGCTCCAGCCAATCCTAAGTAAGTAGTTGAAGTAAAAATAGCGGGTGAAGTTTTAAAGGAGCTCACAAACCGTTTTAAAGCCGACATCGTTCTTCCGGAATAAGTGTCGAGTAGGAACAGTTTCATTAGTTGGAGATAGCTGGCTGGCTGCGGCGGCCGGAGCGGGCGAGGTTGTTTTTGCGCGGCTCCTTGATTGCGATTCGGCCAGAGGAAGTTCATCACAATGCTGTCTGAATCGAGCCGAGGATGAATTCTTGGACCCCAGAGTCTTACGATTGACTTTTTATTTTTTATTAAAATTTAAGTGATTTGTAGTCTCGACGATTATTATTGCGCCATCGATGCTTATCAATTTATTTTACAAGTGTTAAATATACCTCTCTAACTCGAAACCGAATAGAATAGAACTTTACAATTATTGCAAAAAATAATAATAACGAAAGTTATACATAAACCGCGACCACTGAAGTAATGTATGAAAGTTGTTTTATATTAGAGATGAAACTAGGACGAAATTTTAAACTAAAGCAACGTCTTGTTGAAGACAAACTGAATAAGGCTTTTCGGCAGAGCATAAATAAAACTTGTTATTTATTTGTCTAGAGAAACAATTTGTTTTCGAAATGAATGTGCAAATATTTATTTATTCGTATGCTCACGAATTTATATTGCCGCTATGCCGCGATTTATATGAAGCGAAGAAATATATGATAAATAAAATAGCATACAAATAGTTTTTGTAATAAAACAAAAGCTTAAAAAATCAGGAAATAAAACAGTGGAATTTTCACTATCCCAATATCGCGAACTGATATATTTCGTAATTTTATTTCGAAATGGTAGTATTATTTGAAGGGAGTAAAACAGACGAGATATCCCGCGTGAGGGAGGTCTCGATGTTATGGAGGGTATCGTGAAATAATTAATCGTGCCGTAGCCGGCGGCGCGGGCCGACCAGCTGTCCGCCGTCATGAAAGCTTTATTTCGTTAACACGCGCATCCAATTCACTGTTTAAATATATTTTTAGGTTTACCAAAGTTTGAGTTTAAATTATTTCTTAATGTAAAGGTTTTATACTTTACAACTTGAGCCAAGCGCGCACTCGATTCCTGAATCGCAACGTTTTCACAAAGAATGTTCTCTGAATTGAGCGCGCGGCGCGCGCGGTTTACCCTGTATCCCTCGAGCATTTCGACAGTCCGCCTGCAGCCAAGATTATGTCGCAACGCAATCCCATCCAATTTGCCTCCCGCCGGTCTAGCCGATGCCCGAATAAACCGGAAAATCTTGCCGAAGAAAGAATAAATTTTCCTCGATTTCAAGTGTGTTTAAGGCCCGAGGAGGGTGAGGAGTGAACTATTTGTTCACTTTCAAACCATTTGGCTAGTTTTCTTATGGCAATTTTCTACGCCTTTTTTGTGGCGTACTTTGTGACTTTTTAAAATAAGTATGCATGAAACATTACTGTCTGAAAACAATACCGGAAAGTAATTAATTTCCGGGGTGGCCAAAGGTACAAAGGTACAAATTATATCATAGATTATGTAAGTGTACAATTGACATCGTAGTTTTCATATTCTATTTTATTGTTAGTTATGTTACAAATGCTCTTTTCTATAGTGAACTAAAATCTGTTTGCATCATTTCCTGTAATTTAAAGTTCTGCAACAAATCAAACTGATTCAAACCGCTTTCCGTTCCTTTCATAGAAACTTTGTATCAACAACAGCTCTAAAGAGCTTTACAAGAAGAGCTCTCAACGCAAGAAACTCCACACGAGTTAGTCGTTTAGTTTTATTTCAACTGCAGCCGTACAAGTAATCTCTAGCAACCCGGGGGTGCAACTTGTATCAGTGGGACATCGGGCGAGGAATGAGCACGATCGTTTGGCACGGCGCAAGTCGTGCCGCCGCCACCGCCGCTGTGGTGTTGGCTAATAGCTCTTTGCAGATTCAATTTGCTGTCGAATAGATAGCCTCCCGGTGCGCCGCCGTACGCGATCATTAAGTTACGCCCCCGGCTGCGGTCGAGCGTCGAGCGCTGAAGATTCTTCTCTAACACCGTATCTGATAACTCTCGAATCAATTTTACGTTGAATTATCTACTTAGCAGCTAATTCAACTTCTTTGGTGATAAAATTTAACAAGTTTTAATAATAGTGTCCCTCTCTATGCAAGCAAACTCATAGCATTGAGGCTTTGATCTAAACGTTTACTAAGGTAAATAATGACGCTAGGTATAACCTATTACTTTTTGCCGCAATCAAGTTGATTGTTTAACTCGAGTCGTGATTGTGCTGTCATGTTAAATAAAGACTAAAAATAAACTGTGTCAGGTAAAAAATGCTACTTTATTTACGTTGATGTAACAGATGTCGCGGTCGGGTTGATTGCTTTCGACACCGAACACGCCTTTATTGTGTTGTCTGAAGACATGGCGGGCTGGCGTCTCGCCACGGGCGCTCTGGGGCCCGACTGCCAAATGTCGCCTTTTACGAGTACTCTCTACCCCGATATTGCCGTTTGCTTACGACAACCCTTTATCAGATCCATCGCCTGTGCTACCGAGCCCGCTCTGACCAGTCATTCCGATAATATCAGATGATTGAAATATTATGAGCTTTGCGCGCCCACTGTCTGTCTGTGTTGCTGCGAGCTGTTACTGGATGCTTGTCTATCTGATTGAACTCATCGCATTGTAATAAAACATTGTTACCGACTTCTTGTTTCATCACTTTCAAATTATCACTTATCTTTTATTTTTATACTAAGGCTGGTAAACCAGGTGATAAATTGATTAATTAATTATTTTGGTGTAGCAATCAAACTAAATACTTCTGACTGAAAATTGGGAATCATTCGTAATTTGAAATGCCAATGCGTTCAGATATCGTGCCGATATGTTAAAATTTAATTATAAATTATGAGTAATTGGAACGATATTTATTTCAATTTCATGCGTGGGTTAACACGGCCGCGGGATCGTTCCAATAGCTTTATTTATACAGTTTGAAAATTGCTGAAACAAAATGGAATTTCGTAACTTCAGAGCACACGGGTAAATAATTAATGTACCTTATTATTATAACTTGATATGTTTTTAAGTAGGGTAAATAATTTTGTATAATTTATACGTTAATTAGGCTTTTAATGTGATTAAAAATGTTTATAAAAGATATACGGATTCTAATACTGCTTTTAGCTATTTATTATTATTTAATGCAATCTGAAAAGCTTACGTGACTGACTTATTAGACCGTTTAAATTAATGTTCACATAATTCTAACAACATAAGCTTGTGTTATTACCAGTAGTGACCATAAATTACCGTGTCATCACAGCCGAATGCATGCTTTAAACACGATTTCGTTGGAAATTGTCAGGTAAGGTTCACAAGTATGCTTAGCCAGCGCTGTCACGCACGGTATTCCATTTAGAAATTCCGTGCACCTGAAGTTTACTACTGATTGATCCTGTGAGCCGGTGTCATCACGATTCCAGTAGACGGGAGGCTCAATCACACGCGCCCTTTGTATCGTGAACGGCATTCTCACTCAAGTGATCACCCTGTGTCCGACGCTATTCAAATTCGTCTAATGAAATTAGAAAAATCTTCCACGGTAGATAAAGCCTACTCCATAAAATAATTTCATTGGTTTCTTATTTCTGTTTTTCCTTTAAATTTTGTTATAACGAAGGGTTACTTACTTACAAATCTTTGCGGACTCATAAAATACAAAATAAAAACTTTTTATAAAAAATTAAACCGCCGAAAAAACTGAAAAGCATTAAATAATAGGACAACATTTTCTATTAGGCCTTAATTTACTCACTTCTTAAAGTAATTTTGGATTACCAAGAAATTTTAAGTCGGCGCCACACCACACAAGCAAATTCATTATCTATGTAAAGCGCGATGCGCAGCGGCATACGTTTTTCGGTTATTTCTTTGAATTTCAGGTAATTTAGTGATCTTTATTCGTTGATTCTGTGGCACCGACTCAAAATTTCTTGGTAATCCAAAATTACTTTAAGAAGTGAGTAAATTAAGGCCTAATAGAAAATGTTTCCCTATTATTTAATGCTTTTCAGTTTTCGGCGGTTTAATTTTTTTATAAAAAGTTTTTATTTTTTGCTTTTCAGTTTTTTTTGGGCTAATTTTTTGACCCCAGCTAATCATACTTCACCGGGTGGTCGCACCCCACAAGGTGGCCACACAACCTGGTGAAGGTTGAGGGACTAACAGGATGAGGTTCGATCACGACCGGTCGGTGAGGCGATTTGTGAGGGAGGCCTATGTCCAGCAGTGGACGTCTTTTGGCTGATTTTATTTCATTTCCAAAGATATTGTAAGTAGGTATCAAAAGTTATAATGTAACACGGAAATGCAACCTGTGAGTGGATAAATCGACCCGCCGACCAAAAAGTTACCCCTATTTTCCCACCCTTAGGGTGGGAATTTTATTTCCAAATTTTTATGGGACCAACTTCAAGGTATACCCTGTCGATTAAAAAAAGAATTATCAAAATCGGTCCACACAGTAAAAAGTTATGCGTGATCATACATAAAAAAAAAAAAAAAAAAAATATACGCGACGAATTGAGAACCTCCTCCTTTTTGTTTTTTCGTCGGTTAAAAATTAATTTGATTTCTTATTTCATATTGGTAAATATACGTAGTCGGGATAATCAGATAATTTCCTTATGATCGCGTGAAGCGCGTGATATTGTAACTAACAACTTATTCAGAGGGTGCGATGGGTGACGATGCGATGATATAAAAATATTCGTAGTTATGTAATGGAAACTACTTTAACAGCTGAGCCATAAGTTACTTACTTGTTATATTGTAGAGAGCATGCATGAAGATGATGTCCGTAGCTATTTGGTTATATGGGATTTTTTATTACAATGATGATTAACACTATTATTTTAGCTACCCTACCGAAAACCCTTAAACCAACCTCCCCAAAATCTCAACAGCAATCTTGTCAATAACATGAAATTCGAAACTCCAAAGTTATTATTAAACTTCCCCAAGTCCATAGACGTTGTAATTAAGCGTGTAGCTGCGGCTGTAAAGACACTTTAACTCCGAGCTCTAGTAATTAGAACAAGGCTCCGGCATCGTCGACAACTTCCAACAGGGGAGTAACGTGCCTCTACATAAATAAATTATGCAACGCGGCACTTAACGACACCGCGCACTGCAGCGTGGCGGCGCGGCGATGCGATGGCGGCCGCATCGCGCTTGCCACCTCCTTACCTGCACAGCGCACTCCCCGATAATGCGATACGCTCGGCTGATAAGAGCCGCAGTTGACATAACACCGTGCATGCCGTGTTCGACTGGGATTTATTGCCACTTGCAAATAAATAGGCAATGAGAAAGCTTCGACTCCAATATAAACTAACCGATAAAACCAGTTAACTAACAGTTGCGATAGCTGGGCGCGATTGAGCTTGATAATGTTTTATTACGTGTGAATTCTAGGCAACGCGGCCCGCCAGCGTCGGTGCTTTTGTGACTCTCTTTTCATAGTTCACCGTATTCATGAAAAATGTAATTGAATGATTTATCTCGTTGGTCACGTTTCACCGCCATATGGACTTCTCATGAATAAGTAATGTTCGGCCGCGGTCGTTGTTTCAATTAGTGGTTGTGTTGTTGGCAGGGCACGATCGGAGACCTACCAAGCCTACTGCCAACTGAAATTCAACCAAGGCTCGCGCACGTAGAGTGGCGTATTGGCAACCTGACCATCAACTCCATTTGTGTCGAGACATATCGACATTTTATCCGCTCAAAAATAAACTCAATAATGAGATGCCTTTTTAAAATTTTATCTTTTAATTTAATACTATCAAAAACTATATTCGGTTATGATATAAATTTGTATTTTTGCCGACGATAATTACAATAAAAAATTATAACAATCCACTCAAAAAGTACTGTTTACCCGCCTAAAAATTCTCAATACAGCTCAGTAATTGCTAACATTACTTTTGATGCTAGTTGTTGAAAGAAAGAAGAAAAAGGATCAATATCAATCATGCTAATTACTATTATAATTGGGACGCAGCCGACAATAAAGAGCACGAGTAATTATGTAGCAACATCCGCCGCTAGGCTCGCAGGACCCACTGGGATTAAAAGGATCCCGCAGCTCTCACTCATCAAATTGATATGTGCGACTCTACTTCACTCGTTTTTATGTAAGGGGTCGGAAAGCAATCCCTTTTATTTGAATCAGAGACATAATCGTCGGCGTATGTCTTATTGTTGCCAGCCATCAGCCTAAAAGGCTCGGGTGCGACTCCTTTACCTTTACGAATTTCGCGAGTGATTTATTAGCGAGGGACGCCGACTACTCTGTTAAAAAGCGAGATAATTCGTTTGCGAGCCTCGATGTCCGGCTGATAAATTTCCGTCGCACGCGGCTTCCGGCGCTCTTTGAGTTTTTGTTCCGGCCAACGACCAGTCCCGGAACCGGCTCCATTTATTCAGAGCTAAACCGCCCGTGAGTAATGGCCTCTGCACCCGTAAAGCCTCGGAATCCGACGGCATTTGGAATCTGAAGAGCTTTACAAAAGATGGGGTGATAACACATATATAAGTACTCTTTTTTATTATTTTAATGTCAAGTTACATTGAATTTATTCCAAAATTAAACTTCTTAATTATTTTTTTTTAAACTAAAGAAAATATTCTCTGTGAAATAATAAATAAATTCCTTTTATTGTTTCCAAAATGCTCGTCGTGGAATGTTTTTTTATCTTCTTACCTAACTTTTATGACAATAAATTAAACTTTTACTCTTTATAAAGACAGTCCGCTGAATATATTTCTAGTATTTTACAATTTTCCATTGAAATTTATACAAAATCCAATTGGACGACAAGTTCTTCTGAGTAACAATAACGTCGAAGTTGATTGTGCGAGGGTGGTCGGAGAGTTATCCATTTACAGAGGAGTTACTACCCGTTTTATTTTCTTTTATGCGTACCGAAGAGCGAGCATCACAAGTCTTCCCCCGCTTTCACCCGAACCCCAGCGTAAAATAGACGCGAAATGTGATAAATGGAATACTCTTTTTACTGTCAAGCCCCAGGCACGTTACATTACAGGCGGATCCCCTCGTCCCTTCGATCTTAAGCTTTCTTATATCATAGTTACATTACCGCTCAATGTTGTTAGCCTAGCATGACATAGCGAGTTGTTTATTGGGCACGCTTGCTTTATGTTGTGTGAGTTCTTAGAGTTGTTATTGTCCTGTCAGCAGGGCATTACGCTGCTTCAAGACGCTGGCACGTCGGATGACAGCGGTCGCGCCTCGGAGCGACTCACGGGCAGCTCGGTGGCGCCTCGCGACCCCGACTCCTCGCGGGACCGCCTGAGTGACGTAAGTGTCCATCCGCGACAAAAACCCTCCTCTGCCGCACCAACCAATACAAATAATATCAGAGAACTCCTGCATGATAAACTTTTTTTCAAAGTTGTTGTCTACTTGTTGTGATCGTACTGTTTTAGACTAAAAATAATGACGCGTTTGTCTCGCCACGAATCCCCTGTCCCTCTGAAACTCGAACCTACCTACACGCGACGCGGTATAAATCTCTTAAGGGTAAATGAGATTGAATTAGACCCCTCTCTTCCTTGTTCCACGAAAACAAATGGTGTAGCCACCGACATCTCAGAGAGACAGGGTCGTCTTCACCACTCCCACTCGCTCACTCATACGTTCGCTTTCTCTCTCCTGCCTACAGGCCAGTAGCCGCTGTAGTTCCGGAAAAGGCTATATCGTGAGTATTCAAAATGTTGTCTTTGTCTAGTCTATCGAGCATGATCCCTCCAAATCCTCCGTGTTCACTGCTTCGCCAAGTTTACCTGTAGCGGCTAGTAACGTTCGCAGCATGTATTTAGATTTTAGATCCTTCAGTTGCTCTTATGTGAATGCGAAGCACCCATCCATTTCGTATCCAAAGTCGATTTATTTACCGAAACGACTTGTAATACAATCTGGTGGAGTTTAATGTAAGCCCATCACGCACAATGCCGCGCCTGCTCGATATTCGCCGCGTATCGCAGCAGCTAAATCACGAGATTTGTCGAGCGCCGCCTCGCCGCCGCCGCGCTCCGCTCGCAACATTACCTGCGCCCGCCTTGAATACTTCATGCTCTCTATTTATTTGAAATTGTAATATCTCAGTCTTGGGCCCTCGTTGTTCCCTCTGCGGGAACTCGTCTCGTAAATATTACATAACATATTCGTGAGCTTTGCCTACGATATAATGCTTTTTTATTTGCTACATTGAAATTGTGTTTTCTTATTTTTACTCAACACGAGTACCGGCGTAGGTAACCTCTATAAAATCTATACCAATATTATAAAGAGGAAAGATTTGTTTGTTTGTTTGTTTGTTTGTTTGTTTGTAACGAATAGGCTCCGGAAATACTGAACCGATTTGAAAAATTCTTTCACTGGTAGGAAGCTACATTAACCCCGAGTGTCATAGGCTATATTAGATTTTCAAAAAATTAGGGATCCTTACCTAAACTCAAATAATGTAAGCCAAGGTGTAATATTTTTTCCGTTGTTTACATATTTTGACAGGTGGTTTGTTGTTGTTGTTTGTTTTTTATTCGGCCATTCTGGGCGGGCAAAAAAACATAGTCTATAGAGCCAAGTCTTTTGTAATATCTTATATTCTATGGCGTAACGAAGTAAGCCGGGAAAGCTCGTATTTAAATATGATTACTATACTGTTACTTAAAATACATTTAATATAGTTAGCAACGTGCTGACTCGGCACTAATGTTAGGGTGTTTCATTTACGTATTCAGTATTTTGACATAAAAAAAAAGATTTGACGTACATAGTGATAGTTTTTAAAACAAATCGTCTACCTACGTTGCGATAACGTAAAACGAATAAATTTGTTGATAAAATATTTGGTTCCCTCAGAGACCACTTAGTTTTTTTTTTTTTATATCAAAAAACAAAACGTTGAACTCAGGTCTTAGAAGCGAAACTGAGATTTAGGTAGTCGAAAACACACGTAACTTTTTAAGTACGTAATTTTTTTTTTCTTGTTGAACTTATTGGTTGTTTTCAGTCCAGAGCACAGGTTGGAGTTTTAAGAAATAATTTCGTATCAAAGAAAACCTTCAAACGCTTTTCATCTAATTTCAACACTTTTAAAACAAATTTGTGCTGAAAATATTTTTTATGGGAGTAGGCACTTAATAATGATTTTTAAAAGCTCGAAACCTTAAACCTTTAAACTAATACACGTAGTATACAACCATAGAGAACATAATACTTATAACGTATACAATAAACTATTAACTATATCCCAAAATTGAATTATTTAGTCGTTAATTTTTTTTTTTAATTTAATTTATTCTACTATTATACGAGCGCTTTGGTTTGCAAATAACATTTTCATTTTTCATAACATTATTTACATTCCTTTATTGCAGTATCTGGAATAGATGCTGAAAGCATGCGATCCACATCAATAACATCTTTTTGAAATATTTCTATGATGATACTTGTTTCAATTGAAAATGTAGAGATACAATGTTTCATATCTAGTGCCGTAACATTATTTTGTACTAACAACATTTATTACGTCGTCGTTGCGGATGCATGTTATAAGAACCGCCAAAATAACTTGTTATTTTCTTTTTATAATTAATGCAATGTTTTCTTTGTTTTCCAGTGTGATAGTGAAGGAGACGACGATAAGGTGAGTTTTTTAACATTCATATCAGATCATTCTAATATTGTTAGAAAGTTTGTCCTAGAATATTACATTTCCCCCAACAACTTGTGTCTCGTGTAACATCGTTGTCGGCGACGACGCGACGACGCGACTCGACTTGCGAACTCAACAAGGCGTTGGGCGTTTATTAAAAGTATTTTAACTAAATGAATAAAACTCGTCCAACGTCGTCGTCGAGTGAAGTTGAAACAAAGTGTCGGAAATAAATGTTCGTCCGTATAATGTAAGTTAGGAAGTTGCTCGTTTGCCAGTTTATTAGCTCGCCTCGCTACGATTAATCTCGCGGGACGGGCGCTCTGTCCTCCGCACCTGCTGACAAATTGTTTAGAGTCCGCTAAATTTAAAGTTTTTCATTTCGGTTTGTTATTTTTTTGCTTTTGTTAGTCATACAAAATATTTTAGGGGGCATTGAACCGTCCCCTCAATTTATTTGTGATGGTTTTCGGATCCATTTCAGTCAACGGACAGTCAATACGTAGTGTGAAATAGCATGCAGAGTTAAGAAAAATTTACGTATCAAGTGATCACAGTCACCGGTTTAGCTAATACCCGGTGACTGTGATCACTTGATACGTAAGCGTTTGTATGTAATGCATGGATGTTTGGGTATAGATCTGTGCCCATTTTGAGCCAGCGGGGAATATTTGTAACAGTTGTATGTGTTATTTGCGTATACTAGTAGTTTCAGACCTAACACTATGCATGCAATTTTGCAGGTGACTGTACTTAAAATACATATTTTGTACATACACCCATATGTTTTGTGTGTTATATAAAAATTTACGGTTAATTGCACCGAATAATTTCATAAAACGGATCTAGATACGAAGACTACGATAGAACGAAACTACATTATATTGTATACTTATGGGTATTTAGCAGAAAAAAAATCCCCGTTTCCCTCGCCGCTAACGAGACCTCACTCTGCCATTGTAAACTTTCGCAAGAGGTGCACTTATCGAGTTATTTCATCTGTAACGTCTGAAGGATCCAGCAAGGAGTATGAGAGGCTCTCATATCCGTAGTTAGTTTTGATAAGTTGGTTTTCTATAATAAAGGCACGCGAGACGTGTTATGGCTTTGTTATAAAGGGTAATCGAAAATCCCGATGTTAGCGTTGGAATTTCTCAGCATATATCTGAACAAAATCATTTTATCTCTTTCGAAAGACGTCCACTGCTGAGGTGGGGCCTCTTTCAAATATAAAGTCATAACACAATGACTTATTTTGCGCGACCCTTATACAATGTACTTAATTTTTTTTATTATATTACTGAGGAACTAAGCTTTTAGCAGTTTAACCATAGTTACAAGTAGTTAAAATCTGGTCTCGAAACGAGCAACCCCGACAACGCTGCAAAGGGCGTTGATTACGCGACAAGTAGCAAAACACCCGTATAATCCTGGCAGTCGAATAAAGCTAGGACCAGGGAAAATCTTATTATCTTTGGCGTTCCACTTAAATTCCTTGCCAAAGAAATAAATATGTTTAAGTGTGAATAAGTAAGCCGATTTGTTGACTTACCGATGTATTTTCTTCAAATAACAATTTTACTACTAACTCATAGTAATTTTTTTTTCTAATTACACCTTCGCCCAAAATATAGTAACGAACCTACCTACCTTACCTACCTAGCCCATATTTATTATTTTTATCCGTAAGACTGTAATACGACTTGCTGCTGCTAAAGCCTGTTGGGGCGGCGCACTGTGCCTTAATTACTAGATTGGTGCATTCCTGAAGTGCCCGTAATTAAATACATTACACCGTCGTTTAGCGCTGAACTTGCGCCGTGTCGGCCACGCTCCGCCGCCCTCGCCTCGTCGACGGTAAACCGATAAAGTACGCGCCTCCAGCTAGTATAACTAATTAGTGGCGGATTTGACGTTGTAATTAAATTATGACAGAGGCCCGTTTAAAACGATATTAATCTAATGCCTCGCTCTGTTTTGCCATAAATACGGGCGATGAGTTATTTAATTGTCAAATTAAGTATTCCTCTGCTTTACTAGAGCTACGTATCAAGCTATTTATAGTTTCGAATATAAATCCAATTCGCTTCCACTTAAATCATTGCGGACTATAATATTAAAAGTATTTTAAGCAGTCCGCAACTCTGAATAGAACCGTGGATTTTAAATGAGATCCACAAGTCAGGAAACTTCGACTTGTGGATCTCATTTAAAATCCACGCCATGACTTTCATATTCACAATAGACCGTTGCAAAACTCTATGTAAGTAAGTACTACCTCTCAGACAGACTAAGTTTTGTTACCAATCTTTTTATAATTAGTCTTCTCGCCAAATTTGCTATAGAAATACTTCACTAATGATTCAATTTACTTAGCAATTTCATAAAAGCGACGCTATTATAATGTTTTCTTTATTAATCTCATAATGAAATGCTTCGAAACAAGTTAATCTTTTATCACTGTGTACTAACAGTCACAGTTTTAATAATTACTTAGAAGTTTAATTTATCGACGTACTACTGCATTGGCTGTCAATATTTAACAATGAAAACCAGTTCTCGAAATAACACCCACCCGACAACATTTATTGATCATTAAGGCTACATAGCCGCTAATTTAACAATAAAAATCAATTTTTAATACGACACGAGCAATAATCATACGTACAAATTGAAATCATTACATGTTATGGTCACTCATGTCCCGAACGTCTGTTGGTAATTGTGGAATTAATCGAATTGGAAGTTGAGTGGCACGATAATTCCGGTAAATGGATATCTGAGGAGGAAATCAGTCTCAGCTCTGCTGTTGTACCGTAGTCGATTAATTAAATTATCCCCAGGGAGGCAGGCGCGGCGGAGTTGCGAACTGGCGTGTAGGCGGCAGATAGTGCTCGCTACACTCAGCCGGAGAGCGCCACTAACTCGAACCTATTCCACTTGGGTATTCGCAGTTTCGCACTCGGAGCTCAATTATACCTCTATTTGATATGCAAATCACGTTGCTTTTCTCTAATTACTTGGCGCTTCCGTTGTTTTGCCTTTGCTTTCTCGACAACAGTTAGTTTTCAATTGACATCAACTTCATTACTTCTTTTACACAACTACATATCATCAAAATGTTCTATTTTTAAAAAACAATAAAGTATACGTAATTGAAAATGTATTAAAACTTGTATTTTGCCATTCAACCATAGCTGTATCGGATAAATAATATGATAATTATTTATTTAATTTTAATTAGGCCTGAACAAATAATAATTGTTCCAATTTTTCGCTACAATACAAAAGCTGTTAAACCGGCTTCTTCCCCATTCGCCTGAAATTATTCGCCCCAGCAAAAGTTATGCGTTTATCGAATTTCAAATTGAATTGAGCCGTTCCCCGAAAACAGCTCACGATATGAATAATAGAGTTTGGAGCTTGAATCTGAGTAAACTGCTCGGACAGGGCAACTCCGTTATTAGCACAGCGCCGCGCCGCCGGCAGCCGAGGCATTATATCCCCAGGGTTGCTTCCTGATTGCCCGACTCCGCGGCTACCCCGATGTTTTGCATGCATTTATTCACTTTCATCCACTTATTCATAGAACCTGGAATTCACATCGAATACAAAATCGGCTTAAGCTGTGTTTGTGTTGCGCTTTATGCAATTTACCTGGTATTCTACGTTTATCGTTGCAACCTATGTTAAGATTGTAAATCAGGACTCTCTACCTACTAATCGGCTTTGCAAATCTATCAAATTGATAGGTTTCTCTGTTCAAACATTTTATAACGAGATATTATTATGTATAGTATAAATAAACGTGTGCTTTTTCCTACTTAACATAATACGTGTACACATAATTCCTACTAATGAGCTTACCCAATTCCTTAGTCACAGAACTCGTTACCGAAATCCTACTTAACCTATCCGGCAGCCCTGACCGCAAGGGGCTCTCCGACCGCAGCTCACAAAGTCCCCCGGGACGCGCTAACTCGCCTAACAACTAATACAAGTAAAACCATGTTGTTTACACACCAACAGCGCTATCGAGCCTAAATCGTTTTCTGGGAAGTTTACTTAATATCTTATTGTGAAAAAAAAAACAACGTTGACTTGCTTAGTTGCTATTTTTAAACAGCCCCTCGTTGGGCGCCAATTAAATTGTATGGAATGAAACTTTATTTTCTTTACTTTATTTTACTTGTTTATATACAACATGTGTATTAAATAAATATAACACATAAATACGTCAAATATTTATTATCGCTGACAGCATTACAGTATTGATCTTATATAAGGCTTTACCGACACGACACGGATGCATTACACACAAATTCACACAATAAACATGGTTATATAATACCTGGTAACGGTCGGATAGCATTATTGCACACGCTAATGGAATTGTCATTCATTCCCGTTAAAGTAGATAAATTATTCAACGTTAAATTTCAACATTAAACCAGCGCATTGCAAAATTGAAAATGGTTAACCTGGCGGAAATGCAAACGTAACGCTACATAAAACTAGCTGCCATTGATTTTTAATAATTTATCAGTTGATATACGAACGATATATAAATATCTGCCTACCCCAGTTATGGTTGGGAACTCGGTTCTCGAAGTTGTCGACGAGTACGTATACCTAGGACAAACCATCCAGTTAGGTAGGTCCGACTTCGAGAAGGAGGTCAATCGTCGAATCCAGCTCGGATGGGCGGCGTTCGGGAAACTACGCAACGTCTTCTCGTCCAATATTCCTCAGTGCCTGAAGACGAAGGTATTTAACCAATGTGTGCTGCCAGTGATGACATACGGTTCTGAAACGTGGTGCTTCACTATAGGGCTTATGAACAGGCTCCGAGTAGCTCAACGAGCCATGGAGCGGGCTATGCTCGGGATTTCTCTGCGGGATCGAATCAGAAATGAGGACATACGCAGAGAAACCAGGGTCACCGACATAGCCAAGCGGATAAGCTCGTTGAAGTGGCAATGGGCAGGTCATATAGCCCGCAGAACAGATGGACGCTGGGGCCGAAAAGTTCTCTAATGGAGACCACGGATCGGCAAGCGCAGCGTAGGGCGTCCACCGACCAGATGGACGGATGATCTGCGCAAGGCTGCGGGTCCACGCTGGATGCAGGCCACCTGCGATCGGTACAGATGGAAAGCCTTGAGGGAGGCCTATGTCCAGCAGTGGACGTCTTACGGCTGAAATGATAGAAACGAATTTGTAAGGCTGCCAAGTTAAAATATATCTCGGACAAAAAGGTAAGAGTATAATATTACAATCGATTGTGGCTATGACAACGCTCATCACCATTCATCAAGTGATCGGAGGCCATATCACTTCTAGTCGATTAGAGCGGGGTAGCGAAGGTGGCTGGCTACGTACCGTAGGATTATAACCTTAAAGATAAAGGTGTGTAAGGGTAAATGTTGAAACTGCGAAGTGTCGGAAACAATCTGTGCGTTCACGCCGCGAGGGCGTCGCGGAGCATTAACAACCTCATGAATACTGATCGAGGAACTTCTCACACGCCTCGTCGTGTCTTTGAACGAATAAAAAATAATCCTCCTAGTCTTCGTTCGATCTTCGCTTGCTTCCTTTGTTTTACCCGTCAGGAAATTATCTTCGGAACTACTTTACATACACACAATGTGTGGATATCCTGTTACGCCTATTTGTTCAGATTTAAGATGCGATAGTAGGATTCAATCAAGTTTGATATTTATTTTCAATAGCTATTAGAAACTCTACATCTACAATCATTTAAAATAATGCTGACAGGCAAAACGTTTAATTCGATAAAAATCTCTCGTTCGCTCGTTCAATTGACTCCAGAGAAATCTCAACAATTTATCTTGGAAAGAAATTGCTACGGAATAAAAAATGTTACCCGATGCGGCGTGGTGGGCGCCTCTTTGCGGGATTTACCTTACGCAAACCTGCCTTGGTTAATTGAAAGTGCTTCTTTCGTTTGGTGTAATATTTATAGCACTTATCCGCGGTGGGGAGCCCGGCTACGTCTCGCTCCTACTCACTCGACCAAAGTAAATTTTTCTGCAACATCATGAGAATACGAAAAGTTCACCTAACATAATTTTATCTTCTTCCAATGATCATAATGGTTTAAAATTACGCCGTCAATAGAGTTAAATTACGATCTATTAAACTTACCATTATATTGAGATGTAGTAAAATAACTTAACAGCTCTCAGCTCTGTCTTCTTTGCTGTTTATCTAAGTAAAACAAGCTACTAGTAAACTAAAGTGGTCGAGATAGCGTTAAGAGCTAACTCTAGTGTTGTTGAAATATAAACTTGATAATACAACTGCCTTGTTACATGTATACAACAATATATCGATAAGTAGAATCTATTATAGACACAGAATTGTGTCGCGCTATACCTATATATAATTTCAATAAATGTTTAAATGAAGCTTTGTCTCGAAGCGAATCTTGTTGTTGTAAATAATAGATACTAAAGGATATGTTTAAACAATACTGCGGTTTAATTTTACACGGTCGGCAGTAAACTGTAGCCAGCAAAGTCAAAGTCATTGTTGTGGAGCGGGGCGGCGAGATAACCCCGGCTGCACTGTTACATAGGTGTGACAACTGAAAACACGCTAGACTAGCAGCCGTGCTAGCAGTTGCAGCATAAATTGAGTTAATAGTTAACTCATAAAAACAAAAAATAAGCAGGCAATTTACAACTAGTGTTTTATTTTCATTAAACATACTCTGCTTTGTTTGTCGTTTGCTCTGACATATCCTCTATTTTTCTCCGGTTTGTGTTAAAAACTCCTTTGTCGAATATTATTTCATGCTCCTAAGCCTTTTTTTACCAAGACAAACGACGCGATTTTGTAGAACGGTACCCTCGCCACATAACAAACGGACACACTGCTTTTTGCTGCGAGAAAAAACTCTATTAAGTTAGTTCAACTCTTGTCAACATTCATCTTGAACTGTGAAAAAAAGTCTTTAACATCTACTTATTGAATTAATCGAGCTACGATAAGATTATTTAATATACGGCTAGGTTTCTTCATTAGTTATTCTGATAAGTTAATATTGTTTTGTATACATAGAGGTACAAAGAATAAAAAAGCGGACTTTGTTTGTATCAATAATTTATCGAATCAAACTTTATATTCGCGATTAACATAATGTTCCTAAAATGTTCCACTTTTGTCTTGTAAACGAGCATAAAGTGAAAGAACAAATTGCGAGTTTCCCCAGTATTTTCCTCGCTCAGAAAAATATATGTTTTATTAAAGCTCGACATTTCCAAGAGGCATGGGGCGGCGGGAGGCGGCCGCGGCGGGTGGCGACGGGGGTGGGGCAGCCAGCCAGTGTATAACAGACAGTAGAGGGATATAAAACATATTTACGCGCCTATAAAGTACTCTCGTGCGCTCGCTCTCTACCATTTTCTTTTGTTCTTCGCTTACAGCCAATGATAATGCGTTCTCCCGTTCGTTCGGTTAAACTTATTTCTCTTTCGCCTTATCTTTAGCTTTTCTTCGGCACCTTTATTTATAACCAAACCGGTAGAAAACATCGAAAATAATATTCTCTTTCCCAGTGATCCTTCCCTTATATTGATATTCTTTCTGACTGTTAGTAATAGAAGAAGAAGATACTGTACTTGTTGACTACAAGTACAGTATCTTCTATAAAACGAGACTAAGCTGAGTATCAAAAGCTTTCATAGTCTAATCGAAGTCAGTAATCAGTCCCGAGACAGCACTATCAATAAAGATAGTAAACGACGATAAAGTTGGTCGTATAATAAGCGCCCCTGCCTGTCTCAAAGTCGGCGAACAGAAGCGAAGGGTGCACTCGATGTATTCGGAAATAGCTGAACGGAAGCCAAGGCGTTAACAGCAAAAGCCGGGAGCCGTCTTAATCTTGTGTGACAGTACGGGTGCTCGGAGTAGAACTCCTTGCGTAGGTGAGAGGGTGTAATAACACGGCTCATCCCGCCGCCCTCCTTCCCCGTGTTCGCTCGCAAACTTCTCCGTTCCCGGTATTACTGCGCTGTGCTTGACTTTAACCGGCTCAACTGGGATAAGACCTAACTAGCGAAGCGCTGTGATGCAAACCGGACCTTAAACACGAGCTCTTACAACTTTAACGTCTGGTGTTTCCGACTTATCCTTTGTTTTCAGTAGGTCTTACAAAGAATGTAAAGTACACTGAGAGCGCTTTTTAATAATAAACATTGTAACG
This sequence comes from Euspilapteryx auroguttella, assembly GCA_951802225.1. Taxonomy (NCBI): domain Eukaryota; kingdom Metazoa; phylum Arthropoda; class Insecta; order Lepidoptera; family Gracillariidae; genus Euspilapteryx; species Euspilapteryx auroguttella. The sequence goes on from OX637654.1 coordinate 5,071,818, forward strand.
ATTTTGTGATTTTTCTGCATCGCAAATGTTGGACGTCGTCCGTCATTTTATAAGGACAAAGGGAAGGCTTCAAAAGGCCGCAATTATCTGTAGGTGGTTTTGTGGCGAGCAGGCGCTCGGCACTGGTAAGATATCGCACTTGTCGGATCAGCAGCTCACTCGGGATGCACTTTACGATTCCGTTTGTTTCACTGCACTGGTCTGGGCTTTCGCTCTGATAAACGCATGTCAACGTGCTTTGAGTACGAAGCGCATTTAACCACTACACCGGTATAAGCTCGCCTGTGAAATGCAACTCTTGACAGTCCCGCCTGACGCGCTACAGATTTGACTTCAACTCGGCGCGGCGGCGTTGAGAATTGGAATATTTGATGCTGAAGAATGCAAAATAAACAGCTTTTAGAAAGCACAATAGATTTCATATGACAAATTCGTTCGCAATTGCTTTCCAACAATTTTATTTTGGTTTGGATTACTTTCTTCAACATTTCCTGCAACTGACTTAGTTTTAAACAAACAGTTAATGAAAATGCAATCCGGATCGATAACAGTTTAACAGAATCATCACGCTCAGTTAATTACCATTGACCGACAAGGGTGGGGTCCCGACGGCGTGTCCAGATAAGCCGGTCAGCTATTTGCGCTCCACGCGGACGGCCTACCCGAGAGCACCGTAATTAGTTAGCCGCAAAGTTCACCGGGACTTGGTAACACGCCCGTCTAGCCGCATATGCCGAACAGGTGTTAAGTGCATAGTTTCAGGTTCTAGAAATTTTCCATCATTTCACATTACATGTGATTGCCTTATTTTGACTGAAGCTTTCAAGAACTTAATGATGATGTAAAGACATGTTGTTGCGCATGTATGGTTTGTTTTTATAATAGCAATAATTGTAATGATTACATAATGATAAGCTGATGCGTTATCGTACATTGTAGATTAAGATGTTAACATCCATTTAAATAGCATGATCATGAAATGAGGTGCTAAGCCAATGTGTGCCAATATGGAATTTTAAATTATTACCTTATGAATAACAATAAATATTATACTTTTAAGAAACAACGTTATATCGCAAAGTTTATTCTTTAATCGGCCACGATTATATTCACGAATCGTTACACGCACGCTATTTCACGACAATAAAATATTGAATAAAAGTGCCACAAGCCACGAGTGGAGCGCATCCGCGAGCAGAAGATAAGACTTTTAACGGTTCAAGTTTCAGCAGCGTCGTTATTTACGTTGTAAATTGCTTGAGTTCAGTTAGCGACCGCGCCGCGAGGGAACAGAGACGAGCACGCGACGGGGCGACGACTCGATAAGCGGCTGAATCTGCTCCCTCTCTCTTCCTGTTGCCTTCATTCGCGTCCATTAATAAATTAAGCTCCCTCCACAATTTTAATATTCATCCAACAATAAACTTTCGCTGGATTATTATAAAGTAATCTAAGTTGGTTGAGCTATCCGACGAGGGTGACGAGGTTGACAGTTGTTTAAATACACGAAACGACACCACCCCGTGTCTGCAGGGAATTTTCGTATTACATTTGAAACGAACCAAAACGAGGGAGCCCTCACGAGAATCTTAACTTGACGATTAATTGCTCTCTCCGACACTAATTCTCAGCACAACATATTACAGGCAATTAGTTTCACTCGTCACTGCTTGGCGGAGACTCCTCTCCCACAAAGTGAGGGAGAGAGGAGAGTCCGGTCATTGTTGCGGCCTGGCTCTTAAAAAGGGGCACACCACTACAGCTTTACCGTAGGGCACCCGAGAATTTCAGACGGAAGTATGTGCTTCCCCAAACAAGAATCGTCCCGTATCAATTTTGTAGACAGTTCACGAGATTTATTTGCGAAAGAGTCACTTCCGAATCGTTTGCTGTCCAATTGGGGAGGTGAATGAGGACCCAAATGGAACACTATTAATGTTGGTTCATGTTTACTGTTCTGAAGTCATATAAACTAATCCGTGATAAGCGGGAACATATTAAACAATGCACCATTGCAGTCTCCGGTATTCTACACACAGTGCTCTATAGACGTGTAAATAGCCATTACTGACGTCCGAGTATCGTGTAGCGGCCGGCGACGGCAGCCACTTGTCTGCCAGCGCGCTTCACATGCTGCCTCTAATTGGCTATCGTCGCTCACACGTCTTGCTGCATTCACTTCACTTTGCTTACTCTGTCATCGATACGTAAGTATTCATGTTCACACACTATACTTATTGCAAGGATTTATTATTACAGCAGTGTTTCAGTTGTAGGAAAATGCAAAACAAACAGCAATCACCTATTTCTAACTATTTTTTTATAGTAAATATTGTTAAAAAAATATACATCGCGGCACTGGCGAAAGCAATTGGGTCGATTACTTTGATTCAATTAACGAGCGAAAACCAGAAGAGTTTAAAAAACAAAAATGCGCTTTTAAAATCATCGAGGCAGCAAAACCGGCTGGCCGCGTTACTCTCGTGTAAATCGCCAGAGAACATTCTCGCCAGCTCATTCGAGGGGTTTTTGTCCTCGCCTCATGTTTATCTTATTATCCCGCTGCTATTGAACCGAGGCGGCGCGATCGCTTACACTGCGGTACGATGTGTATATCATCTATTTACTGGCACATGTACACCGATCTACATTTGCATAATAATCGCATCGCTGGTGCGCGCTGCACTGCCACCGCTGCAGACACTTCTACCCCTAGTAATAACGTTGCTGGTTAGATAAAATGCGAGTGCTTGTCGAGTCTCGACTCTATACTAGCACACAGTTTACGACATCGTAAAATGATATCTTACGGAATGAAGTAAAGAAAGCAGAATCTTCATAAAACGGGATGAACGATACTTATTGTCATTGTTGTAACATTCATGAGTAACTCTACACCAGATAAACTTTACGTTTGGTTTAACATTGACGACAATGGCAGTCAGCCATCACCATGTAAGGTCTTTTTTTTTTGATTTTGTTTTTTTTATTTTGACTTTTACTTACTGAAAATCTGCTTATTGTTGGGAAATATTGATTTTACTGACCATTTTTTTACAACCAAAATGCAATTAACGGTTTAGTGTTCTTTTACACACTATTAAAATTATGTTAACACCACCAAGAGATTGGCATCTTGAATGTTTTACAGAGCGTCGTAAAACCGGGCGCGGGCGATGTGTGAGACGGCTCATCATTATTTTATGTGAATCCTAAAATATGTAGGTACTATTCAACGGCACTTTAGCGTCTTCTTCGGTTTGGATTATTTCCCTCTTTGTGCCATGATACAGAGCTGCGTGTAGGTATGGTTCTAAGTTGTTATTTTCTACTTGTTTGCAGTTTCAACTTTATATTTCACTTATTCACCCTCATTGCTTTTCCCCGTTTCGCTAAGTTTATTTTCTCTTCTCAACTTCTATTACGGCGTTATTTCCAAATATCAGTACACTGCGAATATAATCTTCTCCCCCATTTTATTCTTAAATGTATGTTTATCAAGTTACGGCTTTCAAGATAACTTTTGTATTCCCTATTTCGTTTAATAATTTGAATGTGATGGAGTATTTTGTCAGAATACAAATTGAATGTTGTTTAAAAAACATAATTTTCCTTTGGTTTTGAATGGGTTTTATTAAAAATAACAAATGAGTTACAGTATCTAATGAAATTTACAGTGCGTTTTAAAATCTTAATGACAAATGTTATAAATAACATGTGAAAAACTAATGAAACATAATAATCTGCACGAATGCCAAAGTTAAGCTTCTTAATCCGGGTTTTAAAGGCGTAAGCCCCGTAAACAGAACATTCTGTGTGTTTAGTAGAGAGCGAGCAGCAACGATCGGCCTTTGTAATAACTCGACTCTACGGACCAACAGAAACAAACTACATTTTTATTCGGAGCACAAACAAAATGAGTTAGTGGTGCCGCTGCGTCGGTTTTTCCGTGTCCTTGGTGGGCTAGCTTGCAAATTCGCTTTAATATCTTTGTTCTAACAGGGCTTTTCAGTTCGTGTTGCGCTTGAATATTGTGCAGTTGGGCTGACTTTGTGTCCCGCTCCTCGCTCCACTCTCGTCTTTCTCTACAAAGCCAACACTTGTCAGAAAGTATATTGCGCCACCTCGGTTTAAAGCCCTTCAATATAACAGACTTCTTGTTTGTGACTTCGGTAGAAACTTTTAACGATGAAGACTTTTAAAGTAAAATGAGCAAAAAGCTTCAGGTTGGCTCCCATCCCTTTCTTTAGGTATATTAGTGATCTTCACAAATTAACCAAATCTTATATTCACACTTAGAATATGAAACCTGTAAATTTAAAAAGGCACTCACCCTTCAATTTGTTTTACGCAAGTTTTTTTATATCCATCGAATAAGGTTTGTGTTGTTCATAAAAAAAAGACCGTCGGGGAATTCGTATTTGATCCGCTTTTGTGCAGCGTAATGTTTGATTTCTGTAGAAAAAGCTTTTCGCCCTCTGATTTGTTTTGTTAGAGTAATCTTTGTTGCAAATTGGGTTTTGAGAATTATCTAAAAAAATTAAGTGGTTCTGGAATAAATTATTACGACTATCTTCAAATTATGGTTTATAAAAACTCTAAAGCTAGTATTAGTAGTAAAAATTCACATGTGAATCAATTATTTAACTGTCAATTAGCAAACATCACGTTTTATCTAAATTCATACTCATTCACATCTTTGTGTTCAGTGAGTTTAAAAATCTGCTCGCTGACATTTAAATTCAGTCCCGTCGACGAGATGCCGCGATCGTACTCAATGTAAAATTAAAAGAGGTAGAATTTCCCGGGTCGAGTTTATTCATTACTTCCCGCCACGAGCGGCGTGGAGCCACCCCCGCCCCCTCCCCACACACTTTATGGATATAACCTCGACAAAATACCCCTAAAATTGCACTGTTTTTATTACGCTCTCTCTTTATCTTTTTTGGTTTCATATTTCGCTTTTTACGACGTTATTATTTTATTAGTGGCCCCCGTGCTTCTGATAATAGCGTGTAAAGTCAGTTGTTGCTCGAATTTTGTTTTGTTTAAAATTATAGTAGTTTCTTTAACTGTAACTGAATTAGTGTCACTATTAGCCCTTACGCTAACAGGGTGTTGTAGTGGTTACGGATCAGTACATAACCGTTGTGCGAAAGGCTTTATTATACGAAAGCATTTAGGATATTGACGACTACAAAAGCGATGTACTAGAATTAAGGATAATTTCGTAATTGTAATAAGTATAAAAAATTGGATTGCTTTACTGGCATAACTGTGGTTTGTTTAAGAATTATCGGTAACTTGTAATTAAACGGATTATAAATTTTTAATTACTAGGTTTATAAAAAAAAGCTACAAGGATCTTACAGTGAGGTATAAATAGTTGGTCGCCTGCCCACATGCATTAAATTTGCTTCTAACTAATAGCCCAGACTATTTGTTATGACAGTCAATTCTGTTCACAGCTGATTTATTGTTGGCTGTAGATGTAAGAGGAGGTTGTTGTATTGGCAGAACAAGTTATTAACAAAAATTTTTTATACACGCGGCTCTTACTTTTAATTTTAATGCCCATTATAAAAGCTAAGATAACATTAAAAAACATATATGTATAGCAAAGGTAGCACAATAAGCGATATCAATTATACTCTAATGCCAAAAATGCTAGCGATCGTTTAGTACAAAATTAAAACAGTTTAGTAATGAGATGACAGATTGAAATATCTGGTGTGATTTTTTGTATCTTCAGATCACAACATTGTTCAGATGCCAGATAGTTGGCAATGGTGATAAAACAAAGAGTCTGGCAGGGGACCAAAAGTCCGGGCGCGAGTGATGCGCTGCTCGCGTCGAGCGCCCGCCTCGCCGCCCACGCCGCCGCCGCCGCCCGCGCCGCCCGCCCTGCAACTACATGCGAACGCGCTTAGCACAGATTTGCACGGATACATTTTAAATGGAGCTGCCAGATTGCAATTATACTCCCTTTGAACGCACAGAATGCATTATGACATTCAATTGAATTTGGCTCACAAAGCCGGCGTTGAAGCTTCTATGTATGCAAAGCCCGAAACAGACTCTCTCTTGTGCAACGTTTTATGATTGTGTCAAATGCCGCGTTAACGACCCACCGCTTAGGTAAAATCAGAAAAGGCTTTTATTACTAAAGTTTTATTTTTTAACGCCGCTCGCTCACTGCACTGTGAAAAATACGTATCTGAAAACTGTATTCGATCCGGTGCATGTGTCATTTATTTGCCTTTGATTCAGTTGTGACATGTGACAGTTGGGACGTTGGGTGTGATCGGCGGTGTCGAGCGCAGACTGCCGTGTTGGCACCGCGCCGCTGCATTCTGAGTCGTGAGGCACGCGGGCCATCCACCTGGCCGTGGGCGGGCAAAAATCGTCGCTCGCTTTGAACTTATAATGCTCAAAAAATATTTTTTTTAATAAAACTGTTAACACTGCTTAAATGTGGTTACCCATTAAAATATTTGTATGATAAAAAATAAAAAAGGTCAACACAGGTGTATTCTCGTAATTGTTCTTCCTTAAATAAGTTTACATTATTTGTGAATTTTAAATGCTGAGGTTAAGTCTGGGTTAATTAATTTACACGAAGCGAGTCGAGGTAAGGCCCGATTAACGGAATAAATTGGTCTTGCGGCGGGCGCAATCCCCGGCCCTGTAAGCAGTGCCGACAACAAAGGCTGACTCTGCGTCCCCCCATGCGCAAAAGGCGAGCTTAATACCAACTCATTATTTATTCACATGTATAACGAGATTGTCAGTAGCCTCTCGCCGCCTCGCTTCTGATGCCGCTATGTGTCTGGTTTCGCCACTCTACCGTATTTACTCCCGCTCGTCCCTTTTGCTGGCTTAATTCTCTTTTTGTGCTTATGTTATAAAGCTATTACTTTCCTAACGTTTTCTTTTTAAGCTCTCTCCCTCTCGGTTGGTGTTTTAGATATAACGCTATTTTTGCTCATCACTTCCTACTTAATTCTCTTTATGTCTCGTATCGAAAATAAAGAAAAGTTAATAGATTTTATAGCGCAAGCTTTAACGTAGACACATACAGAAAATAGGAAGGTAGAGTTAAATTATTCTTCATCCACACGAGGGACATATTAAAATAATACGACACATTCTACGCCTTACGGGCGAACCACAGCGCTGATGGTGTCGTGCCTGCAGTTAATGCAGCCGACGCGGAACCGGAAACAAATGTGTGCACTTGAGAATTTTTATTCAAAAGCTAGAGGTATGAGAAAGACAGCGGAGTGCTTGCAAACGGCTAGATAATGCTGGCAGATACTCGGTGCGCTCGTTGAAAATTTTATGTCGCCTCTCGTGCAGCGGCACTCGTGTCCGCACCCTCGCCGGCAATATCCCTGCCGGGTGCATTCCAACATGCACTTACCCACTTTTTCTCTACACTACACGAAATTGCATCTTTTCCCAGATGTTTTTTCAGTCATATGCGCTCTTTTGCTCTATGGCGTTAGGTTAACACTGCTGCATTGTGTTGTTGTTGATACAGTATTATAAGATTTTTTATTTCCTTTTTTCCGTCCCAGCGACGTAAATCAAGATTAATATCACTTTGAAGAAACTGTAACTGCCTCTTATGACGGTAAAATTTTCTTGATATTTTCCTTAAATGGCATCAGTGTCGATTCCTTTTGAAAATATGTACCTATTTGTAACAGAAATAGTAATTTTACCTATTGTCGTTGCTAAGTCATACATGTTCGCACTCATTGTAATTTGCATGCAGACGGCATGTCTCTCGTGGTAGTATGTATGCAGTGTCGCCTTCTAACGCCATCGCATTGTCCAGTTGCAAGAAACGCTTTCAAATTTTATTGTCACGCTTTCTCTCTTTTTGACATTTAGCGTTGTGTTGTCAGTTTGCTAACACATTCACGTAACGAAGCAGCAAAAGCACGTTGAATAAATAGAACTAAAAGTACGAAAAACCGCACGTCGTTTATAAAATAAAATATGAACGATACGAGGAACGTAGTTAAACAATACGTTCATCGTAAATTGAACCAGTTAAATAAATCCCGCGGCCGCAGTCGGCGGGCCCACCCTCGCCCGATCGCGTTATTCATCAAGCATAACATAAATTTACACGGATAAATATACAAACATTCTGTTCAGTATATATTAAATTTACATTGATGTTTATACGAAATTATAAGGTACATTGATTAGAATGATTTAGGTAGAGCTGTTAAACAGCTCTGTCTGTTTAACAAATGTATATGTATATATTGTAAATTAATCAACATTTTAGCTCTACTCTACACTGGATTCTACAAAACTTAAGAATCATAATAATTAAGCAATACCTATTTTAAAGTCAAGCTAAATACATTTTATGTTTGTAAACGAATAGAGGACAGGGACATTATACAGATTGACGGGGAGATTTTTTTGAACTTTTTTGAATTTTTTTGAGATTTTCGTGAACAACATTTTACTTACAAGCATGTTCAATTGATTTTATTTAATAATAATACCTTATCTTGGATTAGTTCACAGGAAAAATACATGGTTTTAGGGTTGGACTGTAGAATATTGATTGCGTGTTTATTTAGAGTTTGTTTTAAAACGCAAGATAATGTACTGTACACAATGGCAGAGAAGGCGAACGGGTAGTATAGGGGGCTGTTTAAATTGTAATGTAGTCTCAAATGGCATCGGCGTATGATCGTTATCGAGGGCCGCACTCTCCCTCATTAAGCCGGCCCGAGGGTCGAGCGCCGTAAAGCAGCCACTCGACTATCGTAAGTGTTAATTACTTTTGTCACTCCGCAAGCGGCGGTTAACAAATCTCTGCGTTGCCTTATCCTGCCGGCGAGTATTGTAATTTACATGGAGTGACGCAACATTGTTTGTATAATAAATTATTATGCCTCGAAGCGTTCTTAACGGGCGGGTAAATCGATAAGCGTCGTTTTTATTGCATCATTAACAAGCAAGAGGGGCGAAGTGATTTCAATCTGCGTAATCAACGCCAGGAGCGGGAGCCATCTAAGGAATAAAATATTTCCTACAATGGCGTACTGGCCCCATCGCAATTATCCCGCTTCTTGCAATCCATTTTAATAAAAAGCTTTCAACGTTTTTCTTTTCTTTGTGAAATATCAGTATTCGTTTATGCTCACGGTCGGTACGGTATAAAAATTGTTTTTTTTTTATATATCGAAAGTGGAGAATACAAGAGAAAAAAAATAAACACCGACGAGCTTCGCTCACTCACTACCGAATTTCCGGTCTGTCGGGAGCGAGCGCCTCCTCTACTTTTTTATTTTGTAACAGTGCAATTTCAAATTTAAACGTTGCCAAAATACATTTTAATATGAAGTAGGTATCTATTTTTCTTTCAGTTTCTTATTGAATTTATTTCTGAATAATTAACTTACATTGCTTATACAAAACACTAAAGCTGAAATTATTGTAAAATATAATTTTTTGTATTTTTTTTTATAAATCCTTTTACTCTAAAGTATAATTGTAAGTCTACAAATACGAATAAAAATTGTGTTTGGCCAATTAAAAAAAAACACTATTCTTTGGCGAATGTAAATTTATTCGAAACACCCATATGGAAAGCCAACATGGTGTACTTTGTTTGAGTAAGCTGTAAAATAAAAAAATATGCTTCTGCAATTCATATTGCAATACCATATTAACTCGATTTCAATAACATAATGTAACAAAAAATTAGAATGCTGGCCAGTCGGTCTACACTTTTACCTGCAGTTTGTTGTGTGTTGCATATCACCTCTTCTTTTTATTTCCCGTTTTGCATTTGCTTCCGTGCTGAGTTTTTACCACCAAACTGCAAACGCCATGTCGTTTTCACAACAGTTTACTTTTGTAAACATAATATTATATTTTATTTACCGAAATTTCAGCATGAATACTTGTTGTGAAAACAAACGGAGTAACGAACCACACGAATCGATTCTAGATTTTAATAATTTTGTTTTTATTTTTGTCATAGTTAAATGTTAGTTGCGTTTCGAAAAAGTTTTAGAGGCGACATTGAACATCACTGTTTTTTTGATAAAAAGATAAAAAGTGACCACGGCGACCGCGGCGTATATTCGCCAAAACACATTTCTGTTCTTGGTAGTACAGCTTCTTCCAATGTTGCAGTTATTAAAAAGTAATTAAAAAAACCAAAAACATCTGACAGCTTACAAAAAAACAAATTTAAATGAAGGCAATATGAAGTGAAGGCAAAGTGAAGATGCCCCATTTCAAATTATGCAAATTGTTATTTAGCCCTAAGCAAGGAGCTGCAGGTGCCTCGGCCGAGGTTGCTTGGCTAAATAAATTCAAACAACATTGGAATATTTTGTTTCCTTGTATTTTGTTTAGAGTCGCTGAATCTTGAATAATGAACCGCATTAGGACCACTGCATTAGCTATAATTATGTAATTACATCTTTGCTAAAACAATGTAGTTGAATTTATATAAATTGGTAAGTCATTTCTTCTGCTCTATTTTTTCATATTTACGTAAAGGTAAAATCAAGACTTAATAAACGGGACGACATCGCACATGGTGTTAAATATTTTTTAAAGTAGAAGATTAAAGATGCATTAATCCACATAAAAACCGAAGATAACATAAATTTTTCCTCATTCGCATTCGTTTACAAAAACTGTCTTCCTTCAAAATTGATGGAGCAAAATTTTCTTTCATCCTATTTTTTTCCCTTTCTGGAATAAAGTATTTCAAATTAATAATTTCAATGGGGAGCGCTTTTATTGCGCCCTTTTGTAGTCCTTCGTCTTTATTTCTTATGCGAATGATTTATTCAACGGCGACGTCCTCTGTTTTTCATTTACACTAAGCGGAGATATTGAGCTCGCCTGCTTTACGTTTGCTTTTATTACAGTTTCATTATTCGATGAGCCACCGAGAATTCGCTTACATTTACAGACGAAATAAAAGGCTAACTAGGGATTTTGAGATTCTTTCATAACTATGTGGTTTTTTTTACATTTTTTTACTTAACATAAATTGCATACCTTGCCTTGTAACCAATAACTTAAGAAGTATAACTCCTTTGGTTTACTTTAACAATTGTTTTGTCGCAACATTGTCGTATGAAGCTACCAATATTAGTCGCCTGTTCTCCGTTATGGTTTTCCTTCAATGCTACTACATTAATCGCTCACTAAACCATGAAGTTGTAAACCGAAAATAAATAAATCGGTTTACGACAGCTTTACTGCCGCGCCAACCGAGGATGTGTTTTGTTGTCCACGTTTAAATTTCCAACAGCGTAAAAGCACGGTAAAAGGTGCTTGTTCAGAAAATTATATTTAACATTTAAAAATTGTTTAATATTATCGGATTATAATAATACGGTTTATTAGATCAAGTTTAAATCTTTGATGTCTTTAATCTATCATAAATAAATCTAAATGTCAATAGATAAAATACCAGTCTCACGACATTTGAGTAGTGTACATGCCTTGGCTCGTTGCCGTTTAATTAATAATGAATGTCTTAATAGCCGTTCTGTTGTTCCGCGACCGTATTATATTACTTGATAAATTCGCAATGGTCGCTTTAAGGTTCATTGAATAAAGGAAAATGTTTTTTCACAAGCGCGAAAAAGAGCTGAGGGCGGAAAAGCGTAGTCTGGGCTTTTTAGGCGGGCGGAGGGCGCGTGTGCGAGCCGCGGGGGAGGGCGGGCGACGGCCGGCTGCCGGTCGACGTCGACGGCGCATTCCCGCCGCGGAGCCCGGCCTGTGTGCATGTCGGTCGCACATAAACGTTTCTTTGTCTCGTAGAACTAACATCGCTCGCATCACTATTTTTATTCATGATCCGTCAACGCTCGAGAGATACGATTGGATTACAGTGCTAATGGATTGCAGTGTACTTTGAAATGGATTATCAAAATATTATCTGTAAATATTTGTATAATAGTTTGTAAATGTGTGCATATAAAATAAGTGAAAATGTTAGTCTATAGCAAATGAAATAGTGTTACGTGGCTTATAATTTCTGCTAGGAAACCGCCGCACTGGTGGACAAATAAACAGTTACCATTGTGAGGATCAAAGATTCACATAAAGGCAATGCTGAGGGCGGGAGCAAGAAAGAAAGTAAGAAGAAAAGCGGAAGACAGAAGGTGGAAACAAACAAATCGGTGACGAAGAAAAACGAGAAAAGCGCTCCAGTAAACTCAAAGACGGATAAGCCGATCCAGGAGCGCTCTCTGCAGAAAAAGGATGCTGAAGGGCATCAGGTACTAAAACAGTACATACCGATCATGATCATGACATGACGGATGTTAACTACCTTTACGAAAAAAAACATGGCATTGTATCTTAAAAATCCTCTCTCTAGTGGCTAAATGACATGAAAGATGTAATAAATTACAACGAATCATATATTCATACATATTGACTTATCTACGTCGGGTGGATAAAAATATACTGTAATTGAATATTCAATTTTAAATACTGCAACTACATCTGAAAGTTAATCCAATTCCAAACAACATAAGTCAAAAATTTTCAATATGGGTACCTACCTATATGGTTTAAAAATAGGAAATAGGTACCTAATTTGTTTAAATAAAATATTTACATACTGGACAATAAAATACATTTGGACATTTTTTGCCGATAAGATAAACCCACAAGTCACATTATCTGCAGGTTAAAGTTTAACGATATACTTAACTATTCTTAAATAGACATATTTCTTCATAATTCTAACTGCAATAATAAATTAAAACAATGTTAATATTATACCGATTAGCTATTCACGCGAAGCTCGTAACAGATTTTACGATGTTGACCCAGTTGACAAATATAATAAATCTGAGTCGTTTATGCATCGTGAAATGGAGCCTAATGTTTATAGTTCCTGTGCCGTTTAGTTATTAAAATTGTTATCGTTTACTTCTGAAGTCCACCTAGAGCTAGCCACTTCCAGAAATCATATTTTATATTTAATGACGCTGCCAACCGCCAACTGCACGAATAAAACATTTAGATTTCGTTTGGCACATATTCACATACAAAAAGCTAATAGAATTGTTATTGCATCCGATCACGACAGCTCGTCACGCGTATGTATACATACGGCTGCTGATTTTTCGAATGTTTTACATGTCGAACCCTAATAAATAATATAGGTACATATAAACTAACTAACTTTTTGAATGAGTGGTAGAATAGACATAAAAAATGTAAACCTTATTTAAATTCTAACAAAAATATTAATTGATTGCTTTACTTTCAAATGAAACTATTTCAGTTGCCTATCCTAAATTCAAATAAGTCTGTTTTCTTTGCGCTCTGTCTCAAATAATTATTGTTAATAAATAAGTACGTAAATAATTTATTTATCACGTTATTTTGTTTAAAATAGAACAATAGGCGGATCGGTAGTCACTTACAAACTGTATATGATTATGAATTTCTTTTCGCAAGACTGGTTCCCTATAATTAAACATGTTTTACACTTATAAACAACGGTAACTCGTCGGTAAATAATTATAGTTCACAGTCGCTCGTTACGACAAAACGCACCGCACCGGCAATCCCCTTCATGTTTATAACTACTGTGCTTTTGACGTAATTACACACGCTACCTACAATTCAACCAATATCCATATAGGTTAATAAGCCCCACTAATCTTATAGCTCGCCATTCCGATTTACGAGATTGTTAACATAAACTTGAGAACACGCCGTACAATTAGCGTTTATTATTTGAGTAATAAAAATATATTTCAATTAAGAATAGAACGATCATAATCTTTTGGTTGAATTTTTTAAATTAAAGTCCCTATTAAACATGGTTACGAGCCGTGAAATGAGGGCTGGCTACCCCACTTACTTCAGTATGGTAGTTTTTGATGTACTTAATAATTTTTATTCTATAAAATATCTAGCGTTCATAATAAAAAGTTTTTTTGAATTAGTAGTAGTAAAACAATAAATAAAGCGGCTGCGGCTTCCAAGTGGTGATGTTGCCGTCGAGACGGAATGCAACGCAATATCGATGTTTTAGAGAGAAAATATATTTAACGTGTAAAGTTAAAATATGTAACGCAATATGAGAGAACCGTTTCTTTAGTATCACCAGCACACTCAATTAAAATAAAAAAAAATTGTCAAATATTTTTTATCGAACGTTGATGCCTTGATTCATATTGTTTTTCTTTTCTCATTTCGCGTTATTTAAAAACACTTTGTTAAAAAAGGATTACTAACGATCGAATTAATGTAATACCACTCGCGAAAACTCAATAATATTATTATTTTATCATGTGATCCATCCTTTGTTTAACTTCAAATACGTTAAAATACAGAACAAAATAACCTGTATGCTCACTGCTCATAAACCCGGAACAAAAAAGCTTCCGTGTGCCTTTAGCTTGAGGATATGTAAATTAGTTTTCGAAGCACAATGCCTTTTTAAATGTTCTTAAATAAACCTAATTAACATACCTGCACCGACTTTAAAATACGTTTTCACATGCATTTTATAATAAACACGAAACTGGCTAACAATGTTGTTAATAGAGTCAAATCCCATTAATTATGAATTATTAAATTAACAAATTAAACATCGCCGCTGATTTTATACTTAATTATGTTGATTAGGTATTTATAATTCGAAAATGTTGCTGCGTAGCAAATATTGTAATGGTAATTAATACGAAAATTAACACGTATATTTTTTTTATAATATCTAACATAATATTTACATAAGTTTTTTTTAATGATGACAGAACTGGGTTAACTCTAGGCTCACACTAATTATATGCATATTATTGGGAATTTAAAATTATACAGAAGTGACAGAGCGCGCGTAATTGATCGGCGTATTATAAACAGGTAATTGGCTGCGATAAGTCGAGTGTTAACAACCAGTTAAGGCAATCTGTGACTGCAACCGGCAACATAGTGCGCCACTTTCAGTTTTTTTATTATATTATTAATATTATTTTTAGTCGTATTGTTCCTTTATAAAAATTTGTAATTTAAAGAAGATATTTGTTAAAAACATTTATTTATTTTACTTTAAGAACTCAAAAAAAGTGAAATAGGTTTGTTTATATCATTTGTAACTATTAATTTCTTGATTTGTTATATGTTTGTATCTAATATATTATTTAGAGGAAAGAAATCAACTTTGTATGTAGTGTACAGTTAAATATAGATCGCCTTAAGCAGTCAATTATATAAACAGGTACTTTATTTAAATGCAGCTTGGCAAGTGTTTGCATAATCCTTAGCTTGTCTAAGCTTTAATCAGCAAATTTATATGTACTAAGCTTGTACCAATTCCAATTGAATAATGTTTACTTCTAAGCGACACTTAACTTTATTTAGTAACCTGTATGAATATGTTTTAAAGGTTGCAGGCAGGGTATTTCAATTTTGAATTTTGTATCAATACATAGTATTAGAACAAAATTACTTCCTGCGTCTCTCCCTATATATGCTTATATCTTTAAAACTATGCAACGGATTTCGATAAGATTTTTTAAGGATAGAGTGATTCAAGAGGAAGGTTTATATTTATAATTCATGCACAGCATAGTAATAGGTAAGGATGTACGAAGTTCGCCGGGTCGACTAGTTTATTATAAAAGCAAAATCTTATTATCGGTACCTACCTACATTAACAAAATGGAAGTTAATTTCACCCTTGTAAATTTATATTTTGGATGGTTTTCCTTATAACCGGAAAATATTTCGGATGTTTAGTGGCGCGAACAAGGGACGCCCACCCGTAGAAAGGGGAAATCTTGAAAAGCTTTTATTTTTCTTTGATGTTTAACACACAATATACTTATACTCCAAAGAAAACTGGACAATGTAGGCAAATAATTTAAAATTTATAAGAAAATAATAAATAGAAATGCATTGTTCTTTGAAATATCGGACAATACCACCCAGGGTAAATACCAATATCGTAACTTATAGGGATTGAATGAAACTATTCTTATTTTATTTCGGAACCAATAAAAGATAATGCGGCAATTAGTAATCCGCGACCGTAGACAATGTCTGGGTGACCCTCTACGTGCTATGCACAGGCTGTGAGCACACAGTAGTCGAAATTCAGAACCTATGCGCCGGCCGTGGAATCCGGGTCATGTAGACCGTATTTATATTCATCGTGTACGTCACGACCACGACTCTTTTCTGCTCCTGGCG
This sequence comes from Euspilapteryx auroguttella, assembly GCA_951802225.1. Classification (NCBI taxonomy): domain Eukaryota; kingdom Metazoa; phylum Arthropoda; class Insecta; order Lepidoptera; family Gracillariidae; genus Euspilapteryx; species Euspilapteryx auroguttella. The sequence continues at coordinate 5,088,045 of OX637654.1, forward strand.
GGGTATCATTGACTTACCTGCGTGCGAATCAAGTGTGAAAATGTATTGCGAACCGTTACACTGCTATACTTAAGTTAGCTTTTTGAGGCTTAATATGATTTTTTTTCCTGACACTACGAACCTGTTTAAACCATAGATTAATAATTTATTTTACAGGGGTACTTATACTTGTACAGTCGCTGAAGATGATATTAACAAATAAATAAATAAAAAAATAAGTACCGATCACACTTGCACTCAGCACTTGCACTTCCTAAAAGTAATAAGGATTAAAAAACTAATGTATGTATATACTCCATCCAGATTATTTCGAATTCTGGAAATAAATACGTAAATGAAAATAACAAGCATAAATTAGCATTAATTAAAACACATTCAATGCACGAAAGCGAATAATTAAATAAGAATAAAGTGTGTGTTAACATTACAAATGAGTTGCATGCAAATATGTATTAATAATGATCTGGTTACTAAAATATAAAAATAAAAATATAATATTATTCGCTATGCATGACAAAAGCAATTCGCCGAATAGTAACATTGAAAGGCTACAGTATATTACAATAAATTACTACAGCAGCAGCGACTGGAATTATTCATGAGGTGTGTTGAGCTGTATGCTACATAACATTTGTTGGAAATCCCGTGTTGTATGTAATGAGGAAACGTTCTTACTTGGATCTTAGAAGACGGATTCGTAAATATGGTGACGTAATTGTATAAATTTCGCAAATAATCTTTTTAAAGTCAGCCTTTTGACGCACAAATAATGGGTTTTCTCCAACGACCATACTTTCAGCATTAAAACAATTATACCATTCAAATCAAATCGTTCCAAAGTAATAAATCGTGCGAACGATCAAACAATTTATGCCGAGAAAATTGGTTAATCAAATATCTATCTGGGAGGTCGAACATGAGGGGGCCCGCGGCCGCTGTGACCGGCGCGGCGAACTTTACCTTACCGAAGATCTTTCTGAATTCTAACTTCCATCCTATTAAAAGTTCGTAAAAGTATTAGAATTTCGAATGAGGGGCGAGAAGCTGCCACGCCACTTTTCCCGGCAATTCGGGGGGGGAAAGGCGGCCCTGGGGCTGGGATCGCGAGATTATGCTCAGTTATCTGTTTTGAATTCATAATTTGAATATAATTAATTCAGATATTTTTAAAGGTTTAACTTTAATTAAAATTTTAAGTTGTTTGTTGAATCCTATTGTGCTTAAATTAACGTACTTACTTCTTATCTATTGAAGCAGACTATTAGTGGAAATGTAAGGAAAAGATTGTCTTGACGAAAGTTTTATGAAATATCCATTGTTTTGGCTTCCTTTGGATTGAGTCGGGCGGTAGAATATTTATTTTCTAGTCGGAGCAACAATCAGACAAAATATATTTCCGTTAAATTCGCTGTTTATTTTGACATCGTTGACTAATGTGCTCGTTTATTTTTATTGCTGGTTGTATTTAAAGCGGCGCGTGTTTCTGCTCAAAGGTGGATTCTAGCGGGCTTTTATTACGGGCGACACGGCATCACTCATCGCGCTAATAACTCGAATATCTTGTTCGATGGTGTCGTTTTGTCAGGCCGCCAAGTGAGCTGCCACCGGCGGCCTGCGTACCTTTGTGTGTCTCGTTGCACAAACCGGACGCGAGGCCGCCGGCACGCGCGGCCCATACTTGATTTATCACTCCATTGTAGCGGAGCGACGACCCACCCCACGCCGGATAAGGCTAAACATTCAATTGCCGGAACGCTCCTCCCGAGGCGCTTTGCTCCTTTTATTTCGCGATCGATAAAAGACTCCTTCAATTGGTACACTTAACCTATGCGAGGGATGTCTTCAGATGTATTTTGCGAAACAGTTTACGGATTCTCTTTTGCTTGTTTGACGTTGAGTTGGGAATGTTTAATGCTGCTACAACTTTATGGGCTGAGTTGCAAAATTTTATACAAAATAAAAACGTACGCACATATTTAAGAAAAAGCTAGGTTATTTGCTTATCGGTATCGCCACCATAAAACTCCTTATCCATTTTCTCAAACTATGGTTACAAAAAGACTTGGGTTTCAGAAAGAGCGTTTGATTAATGACCAATAATACTTATACCTAAATTTAACATTGATAAATAGTAGTAATGTGAATAAGGTTTACTATTTTTAAAGATAAACCCGAATTATTTGCTGAGCAAGTGTAACATAAGGTAGTTTAACAGGTCTCTATTATGATTGCCTGAAAGCGGATAAACTGAAACTGATGATGATGTCCTCTTATCCCTCGTCAGGAACATTGGACTCTCAGTAAAACTTTAAACTGAAATTGGTTAGTGTAAACACGGCCGCGACCGCGACAGCTCATAGGTCGTAAACGCGCGGTTACCAACTAGTTTTATTGAGCCATTTCCTCGCTCGACCGTAAATATCTTCAAGTAATTACTTTCCATTCCCCCTCATACAGTCCAGCAGTCTTTCGCATTCTTTCTCGTCGGATAATTGCTTAAGTCGGATATTTTCTCATAAATACAGCGATAACATTTTATTAACAGTAATGTGTCTTTACATTTTCATGACAGCTGCTAATAAGTTTTTTAAACGTTGCGAATATTTTAAGGGACATACAAACCACTTTTCTTTTTCCAATAAATGTTAATGGCTAAAACAGCAACATTAAATATTCGTACCGCTTTACCTTTTACTATTATGTGGGTTGCCTGGAAGAAATCTCTTATAGCGATAAAGCCGCCCATTGCATGCAAATTAAATTTGTTTGTACCCTGTTTTTTTATGTACTTTTGTATCTTACCTTGTTTGCATTAGAATGTTTTCTATTCTATTCTACTATTTAGTGCATGTATGAACATATATAAATACCTACTATCTATATATCTTTTAAAAAAACCTAATCAAAATCCGTTTCATAGTTTTAAACTAAGATACAAGCATACATAGTAACTGACGCGGGAAGCGACTTTGTTTTATACTATGTATTGATGTTTAAATTAAACGCAGATTTAATATTTGGAGTGCGAATACCAAAGGTCTCGACGACGTCAAATTTAGAACATCATTGTTCTAGCATGTAATATGCTAATAAGACTTGAGAGAGTGGTGTCATACATAACCCAAATGAAAAGTCAAACACACCGGTTCGCGCGGCCATACGAGTTAAACCGTTATGTCAATATTGATGGTATCACGGCGGGTATAAATCGCCGGTTTCTGCGCCGCTCCCGCGTAAAGCGCTACTTTATTGGACAAAGCCGCTTTCTCCCTCGCAAAGCTATTACGCGCGGGTATGTTGGCGAATTCGTGACGAGTTAGCGCACTCGATTGATTTGAATGATCAACCCTCGTGTACGGTTGCGAACTGATAAAAGCGTTGCCGATAGTTTTTTGCTCCCTTTCCATTGAAATAATCTCAACCGTGACTTATGAACAATTCCAATAAAATTTATTATTTGCTTTGTTTCAGGCGAGCCCAGACAATAGTCGGAATGCGTCCCCTCGATACCACGATGCTTCAATGGAAGATGTAAGTATTAATAGTTAGATAACCTATGGAGTAACACTTGTTGAATCCTCATGTTACCTACTGAAAAATCGATAATAATATTAGGAGAGGTTAAACTTACATTACTCAAGTCAGATCTTTTCCTCATGGGTCGAAAAACTTTTTTAGAGCCTCGTACATTGACCCAATTGAAATGGAGGTATGCACAACTGGTGACTTAACGTTCAATTTGATTTGTCAGGTATCGGATGCAAATGCTCTGTTCCGGATGACGGGCGCGGGCGGCGGCGGTGGCGGCGGCAAGAACGAGCTGGTGGCGCGCGGCGGGAGCGGCGGCGCGCTAGCGCTGTCCCGGGCGCCGGTGGGCGGCAGCGCGTCGCCCGCGCCCGCGCCGCTGCCGCAGCCCGCGCCCTCGCCCGCCCCCGCAGCGCTGCCGCCGCCCGCTCTCCCGCCGCCGCCGTTTCGCGCTGACACACCTCACCGTGCTGCCGGCGCAGCCAACATCCCCTCGCTCGACGGCCACGCCGCTACGCAGATCCCGGCACGACCCGTCTCCTCCGTGGGACCCGACACGCCCGACCGGCCTGCTAGCAACAAGCTGCAGCCGGGCGCACGCGCTGCCGCCGACAGCCCTACCCCCGCGCCGCCAGCGCCCTCGCCGCTCTTCCCCTCGCACGCTGCCTTCCAGCACGCCGCGCTGCCCGACTACCGACACACCAACCACGAGACGCGGACGAAGCCGCCGCCCCCGGAGCCGCCGGCCGCCGCCGCGCCCAGCCCCGCCGCCGCGCCGCTCGACTTGCATCACGCGCCGCGGCCTGCAGCGCCGGCGGCGCCCGGCACCGGCCCGCCACCATCGCAGACACACCCTCTCACCCCCACATCCTACCCCAATCATGTGGCGTCGCTCGCGAACCACGTCAACGGCGTGCTACACCCAGCGCCCGCGTCGATCGCCGCCGCAACCCCGACCAGTCTTCCCACCCCCGCGCAGGCTAGCCAACCGCTCTCTCCAGCCGCGCATGCCTCTCGCCCCTATCCGATACCCTCGATCGGTTCTAGTCATATAAATTCGAGTTTAAGTTCCAGTATTCACAATCATTCGATACCCTATCAGAGTCAATCGAGTCTGCAGAAACATTCCGTTCAATCCGTGTACGGCGGCAGACCTCCTCACCTCGCGCCGTTCAGCGTCACCAACCACCTCGCTCCTGGACACACTCCTGCCTCGTCTGCGAGCCAGCCCGGCTTGCGTTTAAGTCACTCGATAAACAGTCATTCCACGTTGAACCACTCCAGCCACGTCCCTGGCACGAGTCCACTGGCGCCGCCAGCCGGCCTTTCGTCGCACACAAATACGGTCTCAAGTTTCACAAGTCTGAAGCACCCTGGTCTACCTCCCCACGCGCTTCCCCCGACGTCGCTGCATCTCCCAGCCAGCCACGGCGAGCCGGCGACGACGCTGGCGCCCGCCGCCTCCGCGGGCGACGCCCCCGCCAGCACCGCGCTCACCACGCCCGCCAACGGCTACCCTCCTCCTGCCGCGTACGCCGGCGCCGCCTACCCGCCTCTATACGCGCCCTATGCCACTACATTACAGCATAGCCCGTATTTACCACCGTCTGCCGCATCACCTAGGAACTCTGCTGACACGGTAAATACTACTTCTAAAATATGTAAGATACATTTATTGCCCTGCATTATCGTTATTAAGAAATTGTTTATTATTTGCAGAGGACGAGCTTATCAGCCTCGCCACTCGTGGCTCCTAAAACGCCAAAAGGTGTGCGACCGCACACGCCTGGCTCCACAGGCGGAGCCGGCACGCAGCTGCACGCACCGCATTTCTCACCACGACATAGTCCTGGCCGAGAACGGGATAGTTATAGGTAAGATCATCTAATTATGTAGGAATAATATACTGTTTTCTTTTCTTTTTGACCTTTTCACTATTTATTAAAGAGTTGCTTTCACACTGGCAAAAAATGATTTTGTGATACCAGATAATAATTACCAAAATCAATACATAGTATAAGATAAAGTCGCTTCCCGCGTCTGTCCCTATGTATGTTTAAATCTTGACAACTACTAAACAGATTTTGATGCGGTTTTTTCAATAGATAGAGGAAGGAGATTCAAGAGGAAGTTTTTTAAGTATAATACATGCACAAAATACAGTGAAACCTGGTTAAGTGAGATCTCAAGTGACCTGCAAATTTGTCTCAGTTATAGAGGTATTCCACTTACCCAGTGTCTCAGATATCCAGGTATAAATAAATATTCGTCTAATTTACAGAGGGGTTCCATTAACAGAGGTCAGAAAACAGGTTATTTCAGTTACAGAGGTGCGATTATTACATAAAATTTATAATAACGAATCATCATCATAAATTTGAATCACCATTGCTGCTATAAAAATTAAAAATACCAAGCCTTGGGGCGAAATCTTGTGAATTTTCTTTTATCATCTGTCTACTTTTTTACGAAGTTGCTTGACCCAAACAATGTTCAAGTTTAGAAATATTCTGATAAGTTGTCCTTCAGAACATTGTGATTTAATTTTAGCACATTAAATTCGACACAGTCTTTAAATTATTTCTTTCCACTTTCTTAAACGTTCCATTTTTCAAATGAACATTCTAATAGTAAAGCCAAACTAAAACTGAAGGTCATTTGGCACAAAATTAGTTGACACAATGACAATTAAAACGATGGTATCTCAGTTACAGAGGTAAATGCATAAAAAATTCCCTCGCTTTCTCAGTTATAAAGGTAACTATGACGATAAAATTGAAAGAACGAATCCCAGTTATAGAGGTTTGCTTCGTCCCACTAACAGAGGTAATTCAGTGCCAAGGTGTAGGGACCTCGGCTTGAGTTCCAGTTATACTTAGAGGTTTCTCACTTATCCAGGTCCCACTTAACCAAGTTTCACAGGGATAAGGCGGTACGAAGTTCACCGGGTCGACTAGTCTTTAATAAATGTACTTTGTTTCAGCAATCTAAACAGTATGTCTCGCGCAAGCGTGACGCCGGTGTCGTCGACGGCGGTGGTGACGTCATCGGCGGGATTACCGACAGTTCCGCCGCTAGCGCCGACGCTAGCTCCGCCACTCGCCGTGAGCTTAGCACCGCCATTAGCACCACCTTTAGCGGTAAGTCCACCTAGAATATTTAATGCCCAAGCGATGGACTTCAAAATCATATTGATTTTTAACCGACGAAAAAACAAAAAGGAGGAGGTTCTCAATTCGTCGCGTATATTTTTTTTTTTTTTTTATGTATGATCACGCATAACTTTTTACTGTGTGGACCGATTTTGATAATTCCTTTTTTATTCGACAGGGTATACCTTGAAGTTGGTCCCATAAAAATTTTGAAATAAAATTCCAACCCTAAGGGTGGAAAAATAGGGGTGACTTTATTGTTCACTCACAGATTGTATTGCCGTTTTGTGATTTACATGAAAACTGTTAGGTATAATTACGAGTCTTTTTTATATGAATGTTAATAATTATAATCTCAGCCGATAGACGTCCACTGCTGGACATAGGCCTACCTCAAAAATCGCCTCACCGACCGGTCGTGATCGAACCTCATCCTGTTAGTCTCTCAACCTTCACCATGTTGTGTGGCCACCTTGTGGGGTGCGACCACCCTGTGAAGGGTGATTAGCTGGGGTCAAAAAAAATAGCCCAAAAAAAAAACTGAAAAGCAAAAATAAAAACTTTTTATCAAAAATTAAACCGCCGAAAAAACTGAAAAGCATTAAAATAATTGGGTAACATTTTGTATTAGGACTTAATTTACTCACTTCTTAAAGTAATTTTGGTTAACCAAGAAATTTTGAGTCGGTGCCACGGAATCAACGAATAACGATCACTAAATAACCTCAAATTCAAAGAAATAACCGAAAAACGTGTGCCGCCGCGCATCGCGCTTTAGGTAGTTAAGGAATTTGCTTGTGTGGTGTGGCACCGACTTAAAATTTCTTGGTTAACCAAAATTACTTTAAGAAGTGAGTAAATTAAGTCCTAATACAAAATGTTTCCCAATTATTTAATGCTTTTCAGTTTTTTCGGCGGTTTAATTTTTTGATAAAAAGTTTTTATCCTAAGATTTAGGTAGTGAAATACGTTTTCCTCATACAGGCCATGAAAAGTGAATTTTAAAGTGCTTACTGGGCGTTATTTGCTAATGAATTTTGATTTCAATACGATCGTTTCAAAGTTAATAAGGATAGAAAAAGATTATATCTAAGCTTAAAAGTCCATGAAAAGTTAATTTCAAAATGCTTACTTATTTGCTAATGAATTTTGATTTCAATACGATCGTTTCAAAGTTAATAAGGATAGAAAAAGATTATATCTAAGCTTAAAAGTCTTCTTTTCTGTTTACTCAAATTGTAACGTTAATATTTTCAGGCGCCCCTAGCAGCACCGTTAGCTGCTCCACTAGCGACAGCTCACCCAGCGTCACTAGCGACACCCCTAGTGGCACCTCTCACAGCACCACTGGCAACCCTGGCGGGTCCGCTGTCGACGCCGCTGGCAACCCTAGCGGCGCCGCTCGCGACGCCGACGCCGACGTCCGCGGCGCCGACGACGACGCACCTCGCGCACTCCCTCGCGCCGGTACCGACGGTCGGCAGTATCAGCTCGAGCGCGAAACCGCCCGCGCATTGGGGCGTTACGTTAGTATTTTATTTTTTTACTGATATTTTTCTGCTAGAACTCGATAGGTGAACAAAATACTAGTGCATGATCGTCGATCTTTTTCTGTTTTTATATTTGAGCTGAGCTCTTGTATGAGTAGCCTCCTGCACTCTAATCTTCTCTAGCTCTTTCCTTACGTCATTATGCGACAATTTACTCTTTGTCTGCTTCATATTTTTTCCTTTTAGTCTTCCCGGACATATTTTTGCTTCTTTTTTTACTCTCTATAATGATCTTTATGAATTTGTCATCGTTCATATTGATCGTCGAGATGCCTGGGATTTAAATCCGAGCTCTACGCGCCTATAAGCAAGCCCACAGGCTCTACATTTTTCTACGGTTTCTCCGTAACGTAAACAGTAACAGACATGAAAAATTCTGCAAATAGTTAGCCACGCCCATTGGATACCTATTCATAAAATGAATTTACATGTAAGTAATGAATGTTATAATGTTTCTAAATTTTGTAATAATTAAAAATGCTAGATATTCGTTTAAAATGCTATGTTTAATAAATAAATTATTAATGAAAGTAATCTTTCAGCAGGTCGTCAGCGGAGCGGCCGGCAGGGTTCCCGCCGCCGCCGCTGTTCGGGGCTCCGCTAGCACCACCGAACCCCAGCCCCTTTTCCGCGGAATCATTGTTTCAAACTAGTAAGAACTTAATACTGATTTAAAACCTTATTTATACCTATACCAACATAATTCATGGTTTTGAACTAAAGTTCTCTAATCGCCTAATTTAACTTGAAGACAATCAGCGATCTTTTAAATTATAACAGAACAATCTTTGAATAGTGACGGGCTTGTTCAGCGTAACATTTCCGGTTTTCTATATTGCAAAAAAAGCTCTTGTTAATTGATATTACAGTCTAGTGCGCATCCGCAACTGTACCAGATTCACAAATAATAAATCCTTTGATATTGATTTGCTGGCTACAAAACTAACATCACGATACGATATGATGGTGATTATGATTATTATTATCGTATTTCCAGGTCCCGGTGCAGATCTACTCCGTCGCGAGTTAGACAGCAGGTTCCTAGCGGCGGCGGGCGGGTTCTCGGTGCGCACGGAGATGCACCACCACCAGCACCAGCACACGCACGTGCACCAGCACCCGCACGCCGCGCCCGCGCCGCCGCCGCCGCCCGTCGCGCCGCATCCCCACCCGCACCAGCTCTACGTGCCGCCGCCGCATCCGCCACTGGTGAGCACTCTTAACTCTTGGTTTACCGGGCGGGGACAATGGTTTATTGTACTTATCGCACGTAAAATGGAATCGAACATAACATATAACGTTAGCGCGGATCCACGTTCTGCCAGTTTAAGGGTAGGTTCTGACATTCTAAGTGCAACCCCAGTCCGGCATATAAACGGTTAACTACCTACTTAATGCAAATGAACTCTTGTTAGGTATGCATCGGAATTCGTCTGTTCTCTAACAATTCCACCTTAAATGATTTGGTTCAGACTCTAAGATGAACGTTCATTTTGGTATTAAAGTCAGTGCTATAAAGTGTTTGAGAAAGGGAATATAATAATTTCACTAAGCCTTAGTGAAATGATTATGACTGTTACTTGAGGCAAGGCACCGGTACCGATTTAGCTCTGTTACAGATTTTAATATGTTTTGTTTACTTCCAGTTCAAAGACGTCGGCAAGATGCCGTCACTGTACCGCACAGGCCTCGGCCTCGGCTACCCGTACTCGTCGAGTCTCCTGCACCCGCCCACGCCCTACGTGCCGCCCGCGCCGCTCTCCAGTTACGCTCCTAAGGTAATAAGGGTCCATTTCCAATGACAATTGGATTGCTACTGGTTTTGTGAACAAAATAAAGATTCTATTGCGAATAATGAAACGTTAATATTTGTCTAGTGGGTAACATTTGAACGGTCAAGCTTGTATCAATCCAATCTTACATTTATCTTGTTTTGCTTATTCATCTTAGTCTTATTTTTTTCTATAGTGTGCTTTATTTCGTGTTTTCTATGTTTGTTTAGTAAATGAAACTTTCAACTACATAAATTCTTTCTTGATAGTTGCTTTGGCAGACATTTCATAAAATTTTATAATTTCTCTTTTTCGTTTTTTTAAGCATGAAATGAGATCGTTCGTTCTCACGTTATGTACAGATACCAACCCATTTCACATGTAAATTTACCACCATCATTTGTTTCCAGCTTGCGCTTAGTGTCGTTTCTTTGCTGTGTCACCATTAACCCTCATTCACATTTAACAGCCCGTAGTGTCGGCCGCCAGCGACGTCGCGCCTAAACCGCCGCGGCCTGTCTCGGTAGGTCTTTCTACATCTTTTTCATTGCCTACCTTACTTCATGATTTTGGTCAACAATACTCAATACTACAATACTTTGCTTACACATTGACGTTATAGTGGTATTGTTGGTCGAACTTTCCACTTTATACAGTCATTCATTACACGCTTTTTTAGATGTAAGATTTTGTTAATATTTATATATTGTTCTATTTTTACAGTTACTCATAGTTTGATATTTTATTTAAAACTAGTCGACCCGGCGAACTTCGTACCGCCTAACCTAATTATACATATAAACCTTCCTCTTGAATCACTTTATCTTAAAAAAAACGCATCAAAATCCGTTGCATTGTTTTGAAGATTTAAGCATAATCGACAAACAGCGGAAGGGACTTAGTTTTATACTATGCATTGATTAAAACTAAAAGCTCAAAACGAAAAGTTTATCTTTAAAAAATTGAAAGCCATATCCTGCCATCATTGAAGGATCCTTTTAATGTATGACCACAGACTAACTAATTTCTTTATCAATAAAACAGAAGACGGGAAAATGGAACGCGATGCACGTGCGTATAGCGTGGGAGATCTACAACCACCAGCAGAAGGAGAAGGCTGCGGGCGGCGGCGGCGGCGCGGGGGGCGCGGACAAGGAGAAGCTGCGGCCGTTCGCCGCGCCCGCGCCGCCCGCGCCGCCGCCCGCGCCCGCGCCGCCGCCCGCGCAGCAGTACCGCTCGCCGTACGACCTGCCGCCGGCTTATCTGCCGCCACATCATCCGCACTTAGGTAAATATCACAATCGTATCTTATGCATAGACCAAGATTATACTTGCATCATTATTTTAAACTATAGTCACGGACTCGTTCGGCGTAGCACTTCCGGTTTTTATGAATTGCAAAAAGCCCTTGTTCTCTGGTATTAAAGTATAGTGCGCAATAGTGCGCACAAGCGCATAGACAAAATTTTAACTATTTGAATTGTATCAATATGGCTTTTAGAAAAGCGTCAAATAATCTCAGTTGTTTTGGTATTAATTCAAGATCATCTGTATATTTTAGGAGTATCACCATTCGCCCGGTATGGCGCGAGCGGTTTCCCCGGCGCGCCGCCGCCGTTCGGCCTCAGTCCGTACGGGCGCGAGCTGTCCCTGTCGTCGCTGCACGGCGTGCACCCGGGGCCCTCGCTGGCCGCGCTGCACGACGCGTGGCGCGGCGTGCCCGGCGCCCGGCCCGCACCGATACCTTCGCGCGAGCAGGAGGAGCGCGCCCGGAGAGAGAGGGAAGAACGCGAGCGCGACCGAGAGCGGAGGGAGCGCGACGAGCGCGAGCGACGCAAGCAACGCGAGATGGAGCGCGTCCGGCAGCGGTCGCCCCTGCGCAACGGAGAGCCGCCCAAGGAGGAGCGCAAGGAGAGCGTCCGCGGGCCGGCGCTGCCGCCCTACCCGCCGGCGGGCGCGTGGGACCCGTACCGGTTCGACCCGCTGCACCACATGCGGTTCACGCCGCTCGTGGAGGCGGCCATCCGCGCCGAGGAGGACCGCGCAAAGATGCTGTCGGCGTACGCGCACCACCAGCAGCTCAAGACGAGCGGGCTGCTGCACCACCGCGGGCTAGCGCCGCCGCTGCTGCCGCCGCTGCACGCGCCGCCGCTGCACGGCCCGCACGCGCCGCACGCCGCGCCGCTCGCGCCGCTCACGCCCCTCGACCTGCTCAAGAAGGAGGAGCCGCGATGATGCCCCGCTGCTCCCTCCCCCGCACTCCCTGGACCGCATTCCCCGCGTGAATAGCTATCGTCTACGAGATTAGAGAATTATTTATTGTCGCTTGCGGCGCGCGGCGCTCGGCGCCCGGCGAGCGCGCCGCCCCGCTTGTTCATTTACATATAAATATCTATCGAGTTGTTATCGTGACCATTAGTTAATTATACATACATCAAATGCTGATTATGTGGACGATAGGATTTTATCGATTCGCTGTCGATATATTATACATATTTATAAATATAATGTAAATATTAGTGTGTAAATTAGTGTTTAAATATAGAATCGGTTTATTTAATGACATACAAATGAAAATCCCATAAATTATTATCGTACCGGGAGTTCAGTTACGCTTCCGTTAAATCTCAATGGTGTTTCGATTGTACCAGTGGAGTAAATTATTTATTTATTCGTGCTCCCTTCATTTTGTTATTAATGTAGAGACCAACCGAGATGTTCGGTTCTTTTTATGAAATGCATTTAAAATTATGTGATATTATCGTATGAAAATATTTTGTCTGACTTCAAAATAGTTTCTATTCTCAGATGTAGATGTAATTATAATCGACACATATTGTTCATATTTGTATAAAGAATGTGTTTCATAAATCATCATTTAAGAAAACGTCTCGTTTATTTTCTTCCATTTCTGGGAAATATCGAGTCGGCGCCGGCCGCGTTGTGCCTTGCCGTGCAACATCCCTAGGCGAGTCAGACAAAATCGTAAATTCCTTTCAACTTAGTTCACTCCTAACACTAATCTGAATGTAGTTTGTGTACTAAAATTTAGCAATGAGCAATCCGAAAGTGTAATATAGTTAAAACAAAATCATTCTGTATACTAAAAAGTTAAATGGAAGCTTGGTGCGATTCAGAAAATACCATTAAAACTTTTGATTTTTATACCAAAAGCTATCTTTTCATATCCCTTTATCCCTTGATTAGGAGAAAATATCATTATAAAAGCAGTCTACTTCTAAAGCTACAATCAAACAACAACTTTCAAAATAATCAACAATTTATTTGAAAGTTTAACTAGCTACCGATGATCTTACAATAAGTTTGATAATCTGTCACTAGAATCTTACCTTTGTACAGATATTGCGGGTCTAACTGAGGCATGGACGATAATGAACTGAAACAAACGAACGACTTTAATTCTTGTTTTTTTCATTAAAACTATATAAATTTATGATAATTACATTGCAGTCTACGAACAAGAAGCGTAACTAGCCCAATAAAAGGCCCCACGCAATACGGAAAAGAAGCCCCGGTGGGCGGGGCTTAGGGTTACGGACACCATGCCGCGTCAGTTCCAAGAGGCACCTTGAGTCGTGTGGCTGCATTGTCGGGAGCATATTACTGTGTTTTATCTTTAAAAATATGCCTTCGTGCATTATAAAGTGTTGTAGAAGCCATAAAGACAAAAACAATTACTTAAATCACCTTTAAATAAATCTATACCAATATTATAAAGAGGAAAGATTTTTTTGTTTGTTTGTTTGTAACGAATAAGCTCCGGAAATACTGAACCGATTTGAAAAATTCTTTCACTGGTAGCAAGCTACACTATCCCCGAGTGTCGAGTGGGCCATATTAGATTTTCAAAAAATTTTGGGATCCTTACTTAAACTCAAATAAGGTAACCCAAGGTGCAATATTTTTTCCGTTGTTTACATAATTTGACAGGTGGTTTGTTGTTGTTGTTTGTTTTTTTATTCGCCCATTCTGGGCAGTCAAAAGAACATAGTCTATAGAGCCAAGTAGTATCTTATATTCTATGGCGTAACGAAGTAAGCCGGGACAGCTCGTATTTTGTAAAATAACACTTGACCGCCATCTAGTAGCGATAATAATATGTACCAGCCAAAAGCAAGGGGGGCTAGCTCGCTGCTTTGTCGACAGACGCGTGCAAGCTTGTCTATGAGAATGTGTGAGTGTTTGTTGCAATAGGAGTTACTGTGTGTGCGTAAGTGGAACCAAAATCGAAGCGGTTTTGTAGGAGTATTGTTGTTCGTAGATTGCAGTAGTTCAAATAATTTAAATTTAGGCTGCGCAATCAATATATTGTTCAAAATCGGCATCTTATTTTCTAAAACTTATTGTTATTGAACTGAAAATGAAATGACAACTAACCGAGGGAGTGTGAAGCACAAGCTTCATCTGAGATCTGTGACAGTCGTATGGGCGGACCTACAGACGGTCTGATGCACGGACGGTCAATTTTGAATACATAGTCTAAAAAAACAGATCTTCTCTTTCCGGAGTCATACAAGCCTACGTCACAAACATAACTTGTCATTGTCACCTCCTTGTCTTACGCGTTTTGTTATTTCCTTATCGCTCATCTCAGCATGAGGAGTAGGCTTGTGTCAATCATTTGGTCAGAAGAGTAGTATGTATTGAATACTTACGGATAGTGCACCTTCATGGGGCGGGCCCCGCGCACGGGCCGCCAGGCGGGCGCGGGCGCGGCGTTGGCCGCCATCAGCCCGCCCGCCGACACCATCAGCCCTATCTCCTGACACAGCCGCTCCTACACAATACTCACGGATAGTGCACCTTCATGGGGCGGGGCCCGCGCACGGGCCGCCAGGCGGGCGCGGGCGCGGCGTTGGCCGCCATCAGCCCGCCCGCCGACACCATCAGCCCTATCTCCTGACACAGCCGCTCCTACACAATACTCACGGATAGTGCACCTTCATGGGGCGGGGCCCGCGCACGGGCCGCCAGGCGGGCGCGGGCGCGGCGTTGGCCGCCATCAGCCCGCCCGCCGACACCATCAGCCCTATCTCCTGACACAGCCGCTCCTACACAACACATACTACTTTATTTATTGACTAGCTGACATGGCGAACTTCTTACAGTGGCGGACTAAGACGACGTATCAGATTGCCTATGGTCTCGTGCGCCCTAGACTGTAATACTAAAGAACAAGAACTATTTTGGAATACAGAAAAATCGGAATGTGACGCCGTCCTAGTCCGACACTGTACCGCCTTGCAATAAAAATATACGAAAATTATATTTACATAATAATAAACATAATCTCACGCCTTTTATTCCCCGAAGGGTTAGGCAGAGGCACCAGCTCCAGAGCCGGACCCACGTTGACCCGAGTTTTGCTTTATTACCAACGTGACAAGGGGCCAGCTTGTAAAATAAATAACAAAAAAATAAATACACAATAATATTAACCATAGTATTGATCTAAGCGAAAAAGTGAATAAATCTTTTTTGTAGAGAATTTTATGTAAAATGATATTTTTATCTATGAAAATGAAAAAATTAAAAATGAATGAAAAATAATTTATTCAATTCTAAAATCGCTTATAAATGAGCAGCCGTTTATGAGTTATTTCCAAAAACTAGAAAAAGGTACCTACAAAACGCTCCCCCACGGTTAGCTCTAACCCCCTCCTTCAGAACTTTTAGTATGTTAACGCTTTAACGCTTTTAACTTCAACTATATCAAAATTCGCCTATTAACGAATTATTTCAACTCGAATTGCTTCGTTGTTTGGACTGTGGTTAATTAAACTATCAGTGTGAAAGTATTTGAAATATAAGTACACAATTTCGCGACGACATTATAGCTATATTTTGCTCTCTACGCTACTTTTTTTTTTCAGATACAGTCGGTCACATACCTAAGTATACTAATACAATAAAACAAACTCACCCTCCACTCAGAGATCATAATATCAGCATCGCTCAGCGCGCGCGCAGCTTTCCGCACATCGTCTATGGACGAGAAGTGCGGCAGGTAGTTCTCTTCTAGGAAGTTGACGAAGCTCGCCGGCTGGCTCGTGAACTGCTCTATCACTTCTGCGGGCGGATGCGTGAACCTCGTCTTGTCTCCGTCTACAACTGAAAATGGTAATAAGAACACATTGTATCTACGTAAGTGAAGGGATTGATTCTACTTTTAAAACGTAGTTCCTTATCTCGGGTTGCGGTGGGGACCTAGCCACGACAAAGTGCAACGTTACTGCTGAAATGAGACACAAAATCGTGAAAGAGGCCGAGAACTATATCTCTCTCTTTCGCTCGCTCGCTCGCAGTACTCGCTCCCCTCCCTATGGGCAGTGGCTTGGTCAGCAGATCAGGTCATGGTTACCTTAACATATACTTTCAATATCATAGATGTAACATGGTACCAAATTTCAACTCGATCAGACATAAGGAAGCTAGTTAGATCCTCCCATCCATTATTCAAGAGCTGATAATCTTCAAACGGCAGATCAGGTCATGGTTACCTTACCAAATACTTTCTATAACATAGATGTAACATGGTACCCAATTTCAAATCGATCGGACATAAGGAAGCTAGTTAGATCCTCTCATCCATTATTCAAGAGCTGATCATCTTCAAACCGCTGATCAGATCTTCATCAGACATGGCTAAGAACACTCGGCCTTATATTATCTATGATACAAAAAAACCTAAACGAAAATCGGTTCAGCCGTTTGGGCTCTACGATGCCACAGACAGATAGACAGACAGACAGATAAACACGTTAAAATTATAACACCCCTCTCTGAATTTTTCGTTCGGGGGTTAAAAAATTAATGATATCTTTACTGACTGTAAAAACTAAATAAAAGGTTAAGAGGACCGTATACCCCGAACGCGTCCATACAAAAAGAGAAAACGTTTTTCCACTACTAATTATTTTGCAATCGCCATGCAGTTTTATTACGTTACTAACACTATAAAAAATTAGGATTGCATGTTTTCCTTTTTTCAAAGTTAGCTAGAGATTCAGACTTATAGGCCCCTGAAATGCATAATGATGATTTTGTGATAAAAAATTGGTCGGATAAAGGTTGTTTGTTTTACGAAACCAATGAAAATTTTAAAAAAGGAAATCGTATAAACCTATATTATTATAAGCTGAAGCGATGGACATCAACTTTGCTAAGATTTAGGTAGTGAAAAACGATTTCCCCCGAAACGCAAATTTCATTAAAAAAATACGCTCTCTCACTGTCGCATGGATGCGGTTAGAGGGCAACAGCATGAGTTCTTTTAACTATTTTTGGTTTGCTATACTCCTAATATGTATTATAAATTTAACATTTTTATATACGATTATAAAATTATAATTAACCAAAGTTTACTTACACTTAGGATTCAAGACCCTGCCGACACCGTGTAATATACTGACTGTCTGATCCTTGCCTATTGTCATGAATTTATTTGCAAATTTCTTCTTCTTAGTTGGCTTTTTACTTTTATCTTTTTCAATAAATGTCCCTGTTTCTAGGCTCTGACTCGAACCTGCAACAAGCATTCAAATTTTAATTAAATTTTGTCTTTATCTTTATAAACTTAAGAAAGAATTGATGAAAGTACAACTTTCCAGACCGTGAACACATTTCTTATCTCCTCTCTGCAGTATGTCACACCCCGAGGTACCGCCTGGCGTTTTTTACGCGATTAAATTTTTCATACAATTTTTACGCAAAGCGCGCGCTTATGATTATACATGTTTTGAGATGAACATTGATAATTTTTTGCGAAACAGAAAACAAACTTTCACAATTATAGTTTAAAAAGATGAAAATACCTCTAAGACAAGCAAAATGCAGATTCAAAACAGCAGATCGTATATCACCAGCCGAGGAGTTGACAACACAGTCAATCAGTTCAGGCGTCGGGGTGTTGTAGGCAGAACTGTATTTTTTGCTTATTATATCAGAGACTCGTTTTAAAGCTGTCTTTAAAGCTGTGGCTGTGGCACCATTAAACCTGAAAAAAAAGTTTCTTAGAGCATGCCAGTTCACATGCAAAAAGTTTCAAATTATGAATTTTACTTACGATACATGGTGGATACCAAATTGCTCCTTAAGGTCAGGTGTAAAGAGGTTTGCTGCACTGTTCCTGTTATCAGTATTTGAATCCGAGCAAATGAATACTAATGGTGATTTTGCACGATGTTTGTACTGGCTGAAAAAAAGAATTGTTTTCAAAATTTTACTGAAGCTGCTATAGAATCAATCTAAAAAGGAGGGTATATAGTAAAAGATAAAGTCAACCTATGTAATTACAGGTACGCGCGTGAGTTCCTGAGCATCCTTAGGAATGCGGTAGTGCTGTTTGTGACCTAAGTACTGTCAAAGTCTTATAAATATGTGATATGGTTGGATATGGTTGGCCAAATGTGTAATTTATCAAAATCTACATTACCATTATTAATTAAGTCACAAACAGCTCTACCGCATTCCTCATCATGGAAATGAATTTGCATGCCTACTGTATGTGTAACTTGAGAATTAAAATATTCTTCTTTAGGTTGTTCAAGTTAAATGAACATGAGTGAAACAAATGATTAAAATGTCAACATACTGTAAAACATCAGTAAATTCAGTGGGGGTTCTTATAAAAGTGTTGGGAAAATCTTCAACTAAAACTAATTTGTTGCTGTTGCTGTCTAATAATGATGAGAAGTTAGCTCCGCTGATTATGAAGTCTTGAAATCTTTTTGACTGGCGTTCTTTATATTCATAGTCACCTGAAACAAAAAAATTATATTACTAAAGTTGGAATAGGGGAAAAACATGAAGATCACAAGCCAAAAGTGTAGGCACCAATAAGATATAGACTGTTGCTGGCAAGACATAGATGAGACTGACAGCCAATATTGCTGAACATGCTGAAGAAGTAGAAATAAGACATTTGGTTCGTTAGCCCTTTCTGGAAATAGGTCAGTGTGGGCAAGTCCGACATACTTTTCTCCGAATTCACTTTGAGATTACATAAGTACTGATATTTGCATTCTACGCCGATTTATGTGCTCGAAGGTAATAGAGTATGAAATGTTTTTTTATTTACCAATGCAGAAAATATATTCACTTTCATAAGCTTCGAGATATAGATATTTAAAAAAAAAAAGAAAATAGACGGACTTCCCGCAAATAAAGGGCAAGTCCGTCTAGTGGTTTATTATCAAAATCTTCTATGGAAACCCTTGAGAAATTCTTTCAGATGATAACGACAAATGGCTTGGCACTTTGGTTTTAATTCCGTTGTAAATACAGTTGAGATTTCGATGATAATCCAATTTTATCATTTTTAGGGCAAGACCGTCATATCCAAGCAGGCAGGGGTTGTAAACTTTTTTTTTATTTTAAACAAAATAAATAATTGTGTATATAAATGACCCCATTATAATGAATGTTGCTAAAGGCGATTTCGCCGTGAAGTCCATCTTCATTATACAATAAAATCAAGCTCAAAGCTGTTCAAAAGTTGATTTTCAACAACTTGCACTATACTCAAGGTTTTCAATATCTGATTAAGGGAATTCCGTCATAGACGGACTTTCCGATTTTTACTAGACGGACTTCCCAACTTTTAAAAATATTTGAATCTTATGATTCTTTTTGGATGAGAAAATTGTTTAAAACAAGTGATTTTATCAAATCTACTGTAAGAAAAACAAAGAAGGATTATTAAATTACCTATGTAGAAACAGGAAATGGTAAAACTCCTTCAATTTTAATTTTTTCTAAAATTATTTCGGAAGTACGTCACTGCTAAACTTCAAGTTCAAATAGGCAAAAAAAATTTTTGCCAAATTTCTCCTAAGATAATGCTTCTAGCGACATCTATGATAATTAGCTGAAAAGTAATTTACAGATCTGCTTTACCGATTGAATCGTAACCGCCAAATTCCTTTTAGAATGGAAGTTATTGCCGCTAGACGGACTTACCTCCCAGACGGACTTCCCCACATTGACCTTACATGCTTTTTTTTTCTCTAGTTCATACATATTGCATAAAAATAAAAAAACACTGCACTGCAAAATTGAACCAGCTACAGAGATATCTTGATAATGCATTTAAATTAGCAAAGTTGTATTTTAAATTTAGGTAGTTACATTTGATTCCTTACCATACTCTGTAGGAACATCAATATCCAATGGTGTTATCCACTCTGTAATTTTCATGTTGTATTTATTTGCCAGTCTAAGAACTGTGGCAGTTTTACCGCATCCTACTGGGCCAGTTAACAGCAACATATCGCTATTACAACTGTTACCAACAGTTTGCAACCACTGTTCTACTTCCTGAACTTTTTTGTTGTTAACGGCTAGGTCCTCCACGCTTACAGGATCAAAGTTTTTCATCCAATTGCTGCTGGTAATATCTTTGGGCAAATTGCAGTTTCTGTTTCTTGGTGTCTGTATATAAGAAAATGAGTTACGTACAGAAAGAAATAAAAAACAAAGGCAAAGCTTTTCCTTACGTTTTTGCGTGTTTCAGTGGCAGTGGGCAGTGCTTCCGACACAATGTTTTTTTTCTTTGGTACCTCATCTAGTTCAGACATTGGGTTGAACCATTTCTTTTCCTGTAATTTTTAATGCTGGTTAGTTCTTCAGCCCCAAGTCCCAACTAGGGATAGAAGGATACAAGAACTTCGAATGGTTGTAAAGTAGGTACGATTAAGGACACATTCTGAAGATTACCTTTGGCCGGGAAGACATAGTTATTATTATTCTATTGTTCTCAACCGGTAAAATAAAACTTCTATTTAAATTATTTCTAAAAAAATTAAAATAGCCGGCGCCGTTGCATAAAATGTTTCTATGCGCAGTGCGGTGGTCGTAAACACAGACCAACTCCAACTAGAGATAGGTACTGAGCAATTCCACCAAAATTTGTACATTGGCCGTTTTTGGATGTCCCTAGCGTATTTTATTTTTTATGGAAATATGACGATAAGCAGTATTTTGCCGGCGTCAGTTTTATATATTTAAGTATCTAGGCCACTTATTCCTATTTTTTGCTCAACTATTGTCAAAGAAAAACTATTTTAAATTAAGTATTGTTACAACAATGTCAGGGTTAGTTACTGACCCTAAAATATTTTGTAGTTTTTTATTTTTTTTAAATGTTTTAGTCGAAAGAAGTATATTAAAACTCATGTAAATCGAAAGATCTTTTAAAAAACCATGTACTGGTTGTGATTTCATAATATAATAGTAACTATTGTTGTAAAAAAATTCAAAGTAAGGCTTCAAATGGGGCCTTATCGTAACAAAACTTTTCAAGTGATCGCATTTCCGCAATTATATATGAAATAATTTATTTATTTGTGGTAAAATGTTAAATAGTACATAACCGATCAAATAAAAATCATTTAGAGCATCCGAATTCTTCATATAATTTTTAATAAAATAATATTTTTATAACGAACCTGACAACAAGATTTGAGATGATGAAGAAAAAAATTTGTATTTAATTTATTCGAGCATTAATACAGAGAACTTTCTTAAAACAACATAGTTTAATAAATATGCTAACTATTTAAGCTATGAAAACATTAAATTTAACACTTTTTTTTTGTTACGAAAATTCAAAACGTGTACATACAAATTTTGGTAGAACAGCTCTACTACGGTCGTAAAACCAAACAAACAAAACATTTCTTGTTTCTATTGAGTGATTGACTGATTGTTGTTGTTTTCAAGTTTCAAGCTATTTTTTCAAGTTTACTATATGGGGCTATTACACCTTTCCGAAATCAGTCTCTGAATTCAGTAAGTCCTGATTCAGGACAGTGTAATTGCATTTAGAGAGCTAGCATCCGATTTAGCCACCGATTTAGAACGAAGACGTCCTAGCTCCAGTGTTGCCAACGGATGAAATAGCAATCCGCCAGATAAGGTTTCTCAAGTGATGAGTTACTGCCTCATTTGAGGGGGCTCGTTACAGTGAGGTGAGTGAGGACACCTGTGTACACAGGTATATAAAAAAATTATATAAAACCTCGTATAAAACTCGTAAGGGGGTCGTGAGTAGTGAGGCGTTTTTTTTTCTTTTGTGTCACTTTGGAAACCCCTCATAAAACATAAGTGATAATTTTATTTATTTCACACTATTCCAAAATGAAAAATAAACCAAAATCTTGAGCATTCGAATGTTGGAAGTTCCTTGTGTGTGTCGTAGAAATGTATTGTGATTCGAGAGCATAACAACAATAAACAAAACTTGAAAGTAAAGGTTAATTTACGGGAAAACTGGGCTTATGGCAAGGGTTTAAGCATTTCAATTGACGAAACCCGTTATGGTAAGATGTTTTAGGGTATTGACGAGCGCAGGAACTCTAACCATAAATTAGTATGTTTCGTATTTAGGAAAATCCTATGGCATTTTACAATGAGTCAATATAGGCAAATTTATGCACAGGCACAGTACGCTCAAGCAAGTACCATGACAGGCAGAGTGCTACACTAAGCCCATGAATTCAAAATTATTTTTAATTTCAATTATGTAGGTACCTATTGGGTAACATAGGTATTGCAATCACAATTTAAACTAAAACTAATTAAAAATTATTCTCTTTTCTATTTAAACATAACCTTTACAAATATCTAAATCTACCTGCAATATATCAATTTGTAAGTTATAATTAAGATCTGAAAACTGTTTCATAGTAAATAAAATTATTATTATTATTATGATTATGTTGCATTATATATACTTGTGCATAGAAGGCAAAAAAAACTTATGTTAAAAGCTTGTAAGATTAGTCCCGCTGCGGGAAGGTTTGGGCCTGTTTTTGGGTTGAAATGCCTTGCCTCAAAAGAGTGGTACTCGTGAGGACCTCATTTCCTCAATCCTCATTTTAAATTACTGAGTAACCCATCACTCCTCAAACCACCAGAAAACCACTTACAAAAAGATGTTCCTCTCTAGAAACCGCTAAAATTTCCACTAAGATTATAAAACATGATTAAGGTGGTAACTCTCGGTATGGCGCGAAATTCAATTTGTTTGTATTTTTATTTATTTTGATGAAAGTATTCGTTTTTAATAAATTTTAAATGACTTCGCGGATGTAAAAAACCGTTTCCCACATTGTAATACAACGTTTTTGGAAGGGAGACCTACTGATTTGTGTTTAAAGGTTCAAAGGCCAAAAATCAAGTCCCTTGAATATACACAAAAATCGGAAACTCTGTCTTTAAAAAACGATATATAACAATGTAGGAGATGGTTTTTTACATACGATAATTAATTTGAACTTTATTAAAAATTAAATGAAAAATAACCCCCTCGAAAAAAATCAAAAAATATAAAGGTATGTATTTTGAAAGTAAAAAATATAGCAAAATAGTTGTTTTTTTTATTTTAAGATTATTCTCATAATCTGCTTAAAAAACCACTAGCCACTAAATGAAAAAAAAAATTCTACTAAATGGGGGTTCCAATCCAACCAAACCACCAGATTTAGTGAAAAATCCACTAAGGTGGCAACACTGTGCTTCGATCGCGACTGACTAAGGAAAGGTGTGATAGCAAACTACGCTGCCTAAATAGTTTCCTAAAAAGACTGATTTAGGTACGAGAAATGTAATAGGCCTCTTAGCTTCTTTAACCTTTCGGAAAGGTAAAGGTAATTGACCATGCAACCCTCAGACAACCTCAAGTAATTGATATAAAATTTATTGATTGAAACCAAATTCTTCAATATGTGCTCTCAATCAATCACAATTGAAATTTGAATTTGACACTAGTTATGGATTTTATAAAGTTATATACTATACCTACCTACTTAACAAGGCAACAGGCGCCAAAAAATCAAAAATTGAATGGGGAAGAAAACTGCAATTTTTCCCGCTAGTGTCGTTTGTACGGTCGACCCATAACAAACAAATTTTTGTATGTGATTTGCATTGGTAGTCCAATTATTTATCAAAAGAACTCACTATGTAGCCGTTGGGTGTAAGGAAAATGAAAATCTTATGTTTTCCAACAATTCCCGGCTAGGAAGCTATTAAGAAACCGAACCGATCGAGGTTATGTTTTCGACATTTTGAGGATTTCAACTCCCGAAGTATAAGTTTTACAACAGGTTTGTTCCTAATTATATATCTTATCGCTGTTTAGTGGGTCTGCAGTCCCCGCACAGGTTTCTGACCCATCTTGAGATGACCTTTGTTTTTAGGTTATAAGTATATTGTTTTACTTGTAAGAGTCATTTAAAATGGTTTATTCGTACCTATGAATTTGTGTCCATACACTTTAGTAATTAAATGTGAACTTGAGATAATGACAAGCAAATGTTCCTAGCTAACATTAACTCAAGTTTACCCATTGTTTACTAGCTAGCTATTATTAGCTGTAGCTTATTGTGTACTAGGTACAGTCACGGACTAGGAGGCCGTAACAGATTTGTCTATGGTTTCGTCAGCCCTAGACTGTATTACCAAAGAACAAGAGCTATTTTGCAATACAGAAAAACCGGAAGTGTTACGCCGATCGTGTCCGCCACTGTACCTACCTAATATTATTAATAGTTCAATGGTGCTAGCTATCGTATCTCTAGTTGGTCTGTGTAGGTGTAGCTATCCTCGTAAACTACATTACGTAAAATTTACAAGATCGCAAAACATTTTTGGGTTTATTTTATTTATAAGATTAAGTGACAATTCGTCGGTTTTAAGCGTTCATGCGGTAATTCCATTGCGTAAGTGTAATATTTTTTAATTGGTCCGGGAGAGAAATGGCCTGGAAACGTGAAATCAGCTTTGTTATTTTCAGGTAACCATGCAGGCTATAAAAACTTTAGGGTTGACTGCGCCTTCGTCGGTTTTGGCCGTGGTCAAGAAGGGTGCTTTTGTGCCCGCAATAGAGCAAATACGTAAAACACATCTTCCGGCCCCAGACCCCAAAGAACACAGGCCGTACTCGCCCTTCAGTAAGGAAACTTCAAGTCTCGCCGATGTAGCTGTGGCCAGGATAGACGATCTGCTAAACTGGGGCAGGAAGGGTTCTCTTTGGCCCATGACCTTTGGGCTGGCGTGTTGCGCTGTAGAGATGATGCACGCAGCTGCAGCTCGATATGATTTTGACAGGTAAACATTAGATAGATAAAAGCTGTTTGCTTTTCACAAAGCGCATTCAATGGTTGCAATATAATAAATACACTGCTAAGAGTCTACACAGTACATACAGTGGCGGACACGGTCGGCGTAACACTTCCGGTTTTTCTGTATTGCAAAATAGCTCTTGTTTTATGGTAATACAGTCTAGGGCTGACGAAACCATAGACAAATCTGTTACGGCCTCCTAGTCCGCCACTGTACCATACCTATAGACAGCATATACCATACCTATACACAAATTTTATGTAATAATAACATAATAACACATCACACTCAGAGCCCCTAACTGGGAAGAACCTGTATCTAGGGTGCCCGAAACACACAGAGACGAACATCACACCCAGACCAGAAACAAACATCGATATTCATCATATCAATATTCGCCCCGCCCGGGAATTGAACCCGGGTGCACACGCTTACTCAGTCCACATCACTGCCAACTGAGCCGCGGAGCAGTCAAATGTTATATAATATGTTCTTACATGATAGCTTATTTTTGATCAAGTGGAATTAATTTGCTCAGAACATTCATTGTATTTGATTGCAACTTTCCTTACAGATTTGGAGTTGTATTCCGTGCCTCCCCTCGCCAATCTGATGTGATGATAGTAGCCGGAACATTGACCAATAAGATGGCCCCTGCTCTACGCAAAGTATATGACCAAATGCCTGATCCCAGATGGGTCATATCAATGGGTAGCTGTGCTAATGGTGGTGGATATTACCATTATTCATATTCAGTAGTAAGGTAAGTGATAGTTCATTGCTGATACTGATGTTTACTGTGCATACCTACTTAGTGTGCAAGTGTTAACATCAATATTCATCATAAAAATGTTCACCCCACCGGGAATGGAACCCAGGTGCACACCCATCTCAGTCCACATCACTGCGAACTGAGCTACGGAGCAGTTAATAACACTGCTTTGATTCTTTTAAAATATAATTCATTCTTGCAGAGGTTGTGACCGCATAGTTCCAGTAGACCTGTATGTTCCTGGCTGCCCACCCACCGCTGAGGCCCTCCTCTACGGCATCCTACAGCTACAGAAGAAGATTAAGAGGATGAAGACAGTCCAGATTTGGTATAGGAAGTAATAAAGCTCACACTTGTAATTAAATTATTAAGAAGAAATGTTTGATTCCTTCTGGTAGAATACAGTAAATAAATGTAATTTAACCCTTAATCAAATGGAAAAAAAAATATGAGAAAAATACAGAGTATGGTTTTTGGGTAAGTTGGGCCCGTAGATTACAAATATAATATCATCTTTTCGATAAAATGAGAGGAGGTAGGTATTTTTGGGCAATTACTTCCCAGTATTCATTTATGCATAGCAATATTTTATCAAGTGGGAAATTATTTCCCACTATCCAGTATAGACCACAATTTTTGCTACAATTTCTATACAAGACATCTGCAGTGTCAGGAAACAAAGCTATAAAATTGTACCATAGTATTAAGAACAATGTTATAACAGAAGAAATATACCTTAAGATATCATTCATTGCTATGGAGCAGTGTGAAACATTTTAAAGCAGTTTTTAGCAAACAGAGGTACCCAACCCACCTTACAGGTGAAGTAATACTTAATATTTTTGCTGCCTCTTTTTTGTACGGGAAAACTTGCATTTTTGTAAGTATTCATTTTTTCTGGCAAGTGTATACCCACACTGAATAAACTAAATTCATCCGGTAGGTACTCCAAAAACATCCCATTTTAGAAGTATGGCTGTTTGTATACTTGTCCCTTACGTGTTATGTTATTGTCTGGCTATTCTTGTGAATGCCGTGCAACCTAATATATAAAACTATTTGTACCGATGTACAGTGGCGGACACGACCGGCGTAACACTTCCGGTTTTCCTGTATTGCAAAATAGCTTTTGTTGAAAATCTGTTACGGCCTCCTAGTCCTTGACTGTACCAATAAACAAACGACAACTTTTTTATATATAGATAAATTTTATTTTGTTTACTACTGGGACAAACAGTGGGAAATTATTTCCACCAGTATTTAAATAAGGGTTTACCAGTATTTGAATAAGGGTTAATCTCAAGCAATCAAACTGATTTTTTTTATTTTACCTCCTAAATATCTAATCAATCAAAAACTTAGATATAGTAAATTAATTACTATTTATTTAAAAAAAACTAGAAGAAAATGTGAAAAAGACAATGTGTAAAATTACTTCATTCCTATAACTTAAACAATGATTGAGGTAAGGGAATGGGTTTACTTGACACCGGAAACAGGTTTAGGGGTTCTGGATCTGGGAAATAAAAATTCAATTTAATTGATGTTAAAAATTTATTAACAAGTCCAATTTAAATTATCCTTGTACAATACTAAACATTCAGCAAAAATGTCACTTTAGAATAGCACATGAGTCTCACTTCATAGGGTCGCTCCATATTGCTTTACCTGCCATATTACTAATTGCACAGGAGAGAAAAAACGTAAAATGTCTTTCACACACATATTTATTTAATAAACGACTACATACTCACCAAGACACCGCTGGAATAAGATGGGACAACCTTACCTTGAGGGGGTGGAATGCGTTACAAAAGTGCAGTCATGACCACACACAACTAAAACATTTCTTATGAATAAGAACTTCAAAGTAAGATTCTAAACCAAAACTACATTCTAATTTATTTGAAGTAACTGTTTGTATTAATTTACTGCTTAAATAAAGTACCCAAAGTTATGGCCTAAACTCAAAAAAGGTTAGGTCTAAATAGCGAATTTGTATGACAAATTCATCACTTAAACCTAGACTATTGAATTACCAGTTCTAACTCTCTTTGTAGTAGAGGCGTTCCAGTTGCTTTTCACCGGTGTTCTGGGGGGTAAAGTATACTGTAGGACGGTCGGGCGGCTATATTGGAGCCTTCTCAGCACAGCGATTTTTTTCCGCAATTAAGTAACACATGAAATCCTATACAAGATTATGCACTGATAAAAAAAATGCGATTTTAAAATGATTCCGCGCGAATGCGGAAAACGTGCGGAAATAATATCGCGGTGTTGACGGGGCCATAGTGTTTGTGTTGTGGTCATGGCGGCACTGTCCGGGTTGGTGGAGGGCTGAGGGCGGCGGGGGGTGAGGAACTATCGCGAGGAGGAGGAGGAGGACCTGGAGCGGCGGCGGCGCGCGGGGCGCGGGGAGCGCGAGCGGGTGCGGCGGCGGCGCGGGGGGGAGCGCCGGCGCGGCGGGCTGCGGCGGCGGTACCTGCCGGGAATAACGATTAAATTTTAGTAAATTATATTCAATTAATTAGAAGAATAAAGTCATTTGATTTTACAAATTTTCACATTGTATGAATAACTTTAAGTCTGGGTTGTGGATGACTACTTTCAAACCATTAACATTAACATTGAGAGCACGCCCATTGTGCCCTTCCGCAGCACCGCCAGCATACTGGTCCCTAAGAATTTGAATAGAATAAGTAAGTATGAACTCAGCAACAAAAAGCATTAATTAATCTTTAATCTTTATTTATAAAAGTCTGTTGCGTTTGTTTTTCACGAGCACATGTAGTATTGTTTGTATTTTGTATGTTTATATTTCATAAGAATTGAAGATGATTCCATGCTTCGGAAGGCACGTTAAGCCGTTGGTCCCGGCCGCAGTAGTGGTCGTTATAACCACGGCGACAAGCTGGCCCCTTGTCACGTTGGTAATAAAGTATAAACTCGCCTAAACGTGGCTCCGGCTCTCAAGCTGATGCCTCTGCCTAACCCTTCGGGGAATAAAAGGCGTGAGATTATGTTATGTCATAAGAAGTATGCATGCAGTACCTAGGCGGGTCGTGGCGGCGCGGCGGCGGCGGCGCGGGGCGCGCGCGCGGCGAGGGCCGGCGCGGCCGCGAGGGGATCAGCACCGGCGCCGCCGTGATCTCCTGCCCGTCGATCTGCCCTGCAATATGTACAAGACACTGTTTCATTACCTCCGTTTGGCCACAAATTTATTTTTGTTTGCTGATGTATTTATACCTGTGTAACTTGTTAATTATAATTACTATAAGTGAGCTCTCTACCACTTCACTATCAACATATCAAAATATTAGTGTAGTCAGTAAGCTCGAATTTTGTTGTGGAGGTTCTACGGTCAACAGCAGCCTAAGGTGCATTCTGATTCATTGCAATAATTTCTTTTTATCCCCATCCACTTAAAAATTGTACTTTTTGGTTACTGTTCTCTTAATAATCAAAAAGTGACTCTTTATGGACTTTCGGTTTATAGCAAGGCAATAATGAATTTCCATATATTAATTTTTGTCCCCTGGTCAATTATGATATGATGCATAAATTGTAGTAGAATTTGAATTCGAACGAAGCAAACAAATTTTTAAATAAATTTAATCTGTGCATAAATTGACATCAAAAAAATAAAATGGCGGCAAATTACTGTTTACTTCTGGTTTTCCTAGGTGTTTTTTAGTACCTACCTACTTACAATTACATCAATTATAATTTGCTTGTTAAAAAAACAAGTGATTGATGTGAAGTGGATTTAAAACTACTGATAAGGTCAACAGAATTAGGTAGGTACCTAGGTATATGCTCTTGAAAAGTAGAATATATTAAAATGATATTCTTCTTCGGGTTTTGTTATAACCCGAAGTTCAAGTTTCAAGCCATTATACCCTCGCTTTCGAACACTCAGGTTTGAACTTGGAACCCTCATACATAAAACATTACTTTACGCCCTTGTATTATTATGTACTATTATTAGTGTGGAATAGAGTATGGGGATGGGGGGAGGTTGATTTGCTGGTGACTGGTACTTAAAACGCTTTTAAAAAATACTGAAATATTATATTTTAAAGAACATATATTATTTCAGTTAGATTTATATATTTTAAGAAATGTTGATAACAAAATACACTGGATGTGACTTATTGTAGCCTTACCTCCATCCATATGCTTCATAGCATTCTCTGCCTCGTCTGGGTTGCTAAACTCCACATAAGCGTAACCTCTGCCATTATGTGGGTGCATCCTCTCAACTGGAAACTCTATGGTCTTTACTGTGCCATACGTGGAGAATATTTCCTGTATGTGGTCACGGGTGACATTGAGTGTGAGACGCCCTATGTGGATACGGGTGGGCCGTGGCACAGGGGACCTTTCTCGTCTTTTGCGGCTTGGTGACCTATTAAATATGCAACATTAAAATTTAGGAGCGTAATGAGAATAAATTAACTTGTTAATTTATTTTAGCAGAATTTCTAAAATATTTATAGGGTTTATCTTTAGTCTTCTGGATTACATTGATCACCGAACAAGCAAGAGTCCAGAATACTGAGGCTCTACTGTACTGATCACACACAGTATAATATACTGTGTGTGATCAGTACAGTAGAGCCTCATATTATGACCTTCCAATTTGCACTACATACCTCTCCCTCTCGTGTTTGTCCTTGATCTTAGGTTTGTCATTAGAGATGGCGGTGCTTGATTTTTTCTTGTCATCGAGTGGGGACCTGTCCCTACCCTTTTCTCTCTCTGGCTCTCTGCGATCTTTTAGTGGACTCTTCCGCGGAGATGTTCTGCAAATTAAAGTTCATAATTTTTTATTAAACTATCTCAGCCAGACTTGATATATCAATTGTTTAAATAAAGTTAATGTTTAATATTCCATTATCTCTCACGAGCCCCGAACTAGGAGGGACCTGTATCTAGGGTGCCCAAAAACATATACAGAGTCTTAAATTACACCCAGATCAGGAAACAAAAATTGATATTCAACAAAATGTTCGCTCCACCCACGTCTCAGTCCAAATCACTGCTAACTGGGCTATGGAGTGGTCAAATCTACTTACTTCTTCTTAGCCTTGGAGCGATCATTGCTGCTGCTGGAAGAGCTGGACGACGAAGATGACCGCGACGACGACCCGGAGCTGCTCGAGGACGACCGCGATGACCTCGAAGAACTGCTGTCTGATGAACTACAAAGCAAACAATATAAATAGGTACATAATATTAAAAAAGCTTGAGAAAACTTAGCACCATAAAGTGTTGTATTGTATGTAGGTACCTAACAGCAGAAGATCTAAGTATCAGTACATATATTCAAGTCACCATCCCCAAGGAATCATTGGCAATGACAGTGATCGTCCTATGGTTTCGGTAACTTAACCTAAAATATTTAAATACTAGTAACGAAATAAATGGATACTAGGAATGTAATGATGTTCTCAGCTATGGAAGACCTACCTTCCACTGCTATCGCTGCTACTGGAGCCAGATTCAGCCTTCTTCTTCTTCTCTTTGGGCTTCTTTTTGTCTTTTTCTGCAGCGGGTGTTGGAGATTTGTTTCGCGCCCTATTATAATTGGAAAACAAATAGATATTAGCAAAGTACAGATTACTAAAAACTCCTAACCAATATTATTAGAGCTAAATAGTAAAAATAACTCACATTCTAGAACTTTTTATCACGTAAATCACAATTAAAAGCTAAAATGCTTTCAAGTTCTCATTCAGCATCCGCCATCCGCCATGTTTTAGATTTTTTTTAACCTTCTCCTTCTAGTGATGAGTTACTCCCTCGTAAGGGCCTCGTTTGAGGGGGCTCGTTACAGTGAGGTGAGTGAGTACCTCTTATAAAACTCGTGAGGGGGCTCGTGAGGAGTGAGGCGTCGTGAGGAGTGAGGCGTCGTGAGGAATGAGGCGTCGGGAGGAGTGAGGCGTCGTGAGGAGTGAGGAGGCGTGAGTAATGAGGAGGCGTGAGGCGTCTTGAGGCGTGAGGCGTCGTGAGGCGTGAGGATTGTGTTTTAACGACAAGTAAACGAAACGAAGTACGAACCTCAATAAATGAGGACTAGGCGAGGTGAGTGAGGGAGGTATAGCCTTGTTCAAGAGTAAGTTGTACATTAGCGGATAAACCTCATTAGGTTTAAGCTTAATGTTTAAGTAATTAAGTACATGTAATTTGAAAAAACTTGAATAAAGAACTTAAAAAAAAAAAAATTATTCTTTTCATTGGAAAAAGGGCTATTGTTGTTTGGCAAACAGAAAAACGTAAATGTTTTAGAAATTTACTATTAAGATAGAATAATAAATAGGTAGGTACGATACCGATTCATATAGTATTTAGATTTAATTATTATTATTTTTATTATTATATTGCATTTATATACTTGTGATGTGAATGTCTATAGAAAGCAAAAATAAATCTTATGTAAATAACTTGTAAGATTAGTTCCGCTGCGGGAAGGTTTGGGCCTTTTTTTGGGTAGAAATGCCTCGCCTCAAATAAGGGGTTCCTCGTGAGGACCTCATTTAGCCAAATGAGGTCCTCACGAGTCAATTTAAATTACTGAGTAACCCATCACTATAACCTTCCTTCTCCCGCGATCCGCGATGTAAAAGGCAAAGATCCTACAACTGTAGAGCCTAATATTTTTTTGTAACAGCTTTATAGCATAAAGTCTTCGTTAGTCGTTAATATTTTCATCTTTCTTTTCCCTAACGTTAATTCGAGGGTGGCCCCACATTTGAATAAGGAAGTTTTAGATGGGACATTGATTTCCTTAACGGAAGCGCCTTCCTTTATTTCTTACATTTACTATTATAGTAAATGTGAGTACCTATGTAGGTACATATATTTTTTTCAATAAAGTAATACTAACACAGCAACTACGGTTATTATTAACAAGACAATGTAATCAATCGAATTTATTGATCTGAATAGAATTTAAATAGCGGCGGTTTCCTTTCTTTGAGATTTAAACTAACAATAGATCGACATTTTGTTCTCGCTTCGCAGCAAAAAACCTTTTTTTTATCAGGCATTAGGGCAGGCAAATGAATTAAAGACAGTATGTATGACAGTGATGGCTTCCAGTAAGTATTATCCACTCCTCAGAATAAGGACACTTCCATGATCCACTCATTCATTCTGCCTTTGCATAATATCGCAGCCAACCCGCCGGTTAATGTTAATGTTGCGATTATGGTAGAGGTATAAATAAATCATCCATCAGTGGGAAGGCATGTCCAGCAGTGGACGTTTCAGCTCAGCGAGATGATGATGCGTAATCTGTACGAAGTATTTTCTATACCTCGTAAGTATCTTGTTTGGGTGGATTTTTTGAGGAGTTTTCCAAAAATAGAAAAGCATTTCTACGCGTCGACTGCGGCACCGTATTTAGGTGTGATTTTAAGCAGGTATTCCCTGGTTTTAATATATTTTAAAATAAAATTATACTAGCCTACCTAACACTAGCTAGATCAAATTTGGTACATTTTAAAGCAGAGTTTATATAGAAATTGTCAAACGTTGTAATGAGTACCTATGTATGTGTATGACCGATGCAGGTACTTAAATGAGTAATCAAGCTAAATCCAAATTATTAAATATGATATACCAATATAATCTAGTATTTACTTTTACGTAGGTAGGTGACTGTACTAAGCAAAAACCTCCGCATAACTAAACGACCATAAAACATAGAAGCAAAGTGTAATTTAAAGAAACGGATACGAAGTGCGTAGGCTGTCGGCACAACATTAGATGTTAAGTGGCCGAAATGATTTGCGAGAGCCTCCCGCTGAGCAACACAGATGCTACATTAGAGCTGCTTGAGGCCGACGACGGCGGCGGCGGCGGTCCTGCCGCCTCGACGCACACCACCTATTCAACACCCACAAGGCCCACAACAAAGGACCTTTTACTCTTACAAGGTCCTTGCCCACACTTACGACATGTGCCTTAAAGAATCAAACATTACCTATGGAATACCTATAGCAGTACTTATTGTTGAATTGAACCTGTGTTTTTCATTACAGTCAATGCTCCTCAGTAAGTGAACACCAAATATGCATAGAGAAAAGCAAAAACCATTGTAAAACTTTTACTTACTAACTCGTATTATCTACCTACGCAACGCATAATGCCGCCTGCAAAAAAAAATGGCGCTTGACCAGACCACGCTTGTCATGCCGTCCGAATATATTATAAAGTTTTCCCAAGTCCAAAAGTACTTTTGGACTTGGGAAAACTTTCGAACAAAAAAAACGGCTATTGACTCTGCGAATTTTCTATATAAATATTCTTAGTTCGTTGCCCTTCATGTCTCTATTTTTGTCGACTATTCTCACATTCTGGGTAAGCTTCCGTATCAGAGTAAACAAATTGCTCGTTAGATGTTCCGTGGGTGCGGTTAATACATCTAATTAAAATTTTACCTATACAGATGTAAACAAGGTAAGGAAATAGTTAGTAATTGGTCTTATTATGAGGAGGATTTTTAACTTCTCAAACTAATTATAAAACTCAACAGTAGGTAAGTAAGTATTAAGACCGTCATTGCGAAAGGGAGTAGAATCATTTGACAGAGGAGGGCTCGTTTGGGGGCCTCTCCAGGCGACTATTGTCGTAAGGCAAGGCAAACATTTGTTTACCTGAGCCAATTGGTGGGCACCCTGAACTACCTCGCCTCTGACAGTATAGGATACTTTACCAAATAAGATCAATAGCGATTAGATTAGATGTAAGTTAATTGACTTTCAATAAGTGATATCTTGTATCCTATATTGAATAAAGAATTTTTGATTTTTTGATTTTGACCACCTAAAGAGGGATTGTTTATGTAGAGCAAAGTTTCAGTAAGGTATACAAAAATACACTAAATGAAAAAAAAAAAATATGTAGGATGAACATAATCTCTATAAACAATGTAGCGTTAGGTTAGTAATCGTAATGCAAAGGAATGGCAACGGTTATCAGTTTATCACAAGTAACGTTAACACAATATCTACAGTGACTGAATCGCCATATGTTATTTCCCATGGTCGGGATTACTGTAGATTTTTATGAACATAGATAATGTATTTTCTGATTTGGCAAACACAATAGAACCTCACAAAAGAGCCAGGCCAAAATAACTCTTATTCTATGCTATTTATTTTTAAATTATCGTGGTTTGAGATGTAATTCTTAGATTAGAATGTGCTATACGTCCCTTTTAGTTTTTTTTTAATTAATTTTCACATTAAATTTTTGCTATGCGGTAAGAACGAAAAATTCACTAATGTGGGTAAGTTTTATTTGTAAGAATTTAATTTCTGTTGAAACATACACTAAAAAATCAATAGTTTTGGTGTGTGTCATTCATAGGTATACATATGGGTGGTATCGTTTAGGTCAATGGTTGTTGGTGGGTGTAAACGTGGTGTTAACTGAAAACAAAACTTCTCCAAGAACAGTGAGTCAGCACAAAGCACCCATGACATGTCACTTCGCTTGTAAAACATATTATCATTTATAAAGATAGGTTGGCAGTCGGAGGGTAGATACCTAAGTATTCTTTGCAGGTGCTTGTGATAGGTAAAAGTGATTCATTATTTCAAGGGAATAAGTGTTAAAAATACAAGGAGGCCTTTTGAACATAAAATATTTTTTTATATTTTGTAAATATTTATAATACTAAGCCATATTTTGTTATATTTCAAAATATAAAATATTATTTACAAAAAAGCGTCCTTACGCAGTTTGCTTATCAACCACTGCAGGCCCCGTTCACCGTTCATCTTTATTTACAAAAAAGTTATTTTATCGAGATTATCCTCTTAGAGCGGTGGGTGACCCCAGCCGGAGGCTTCCAAACATCAAGAAATCACAATTTTGGACTGATTGTGAAAAAATCGTTTATATGAATCGTTTGGGGAATAGAACTTTACCTATTGCATCAATACACAGTATAAAGTCTATTTCCGCGTCTGTCCCTATATAAGTATGCTTAAATCTTTAAAACTATGTTGATGATGATATTATTATTTTTATGCATTTTTTTTAATAGATAGAGTGATTTAAGAGGAAGTTTTATAAATGCACATGCACATGATAGTAATAGGTTAAGCGGTACGAAGTTCTCCGGGTCGACTAGTTATTGCATTAAAAATATATTTGTTTTGATAAATACTTACTCCAATATATGGAATGAACCTTTAGGATGGATAAAATATGGGTGTCCCGCCCACCTCCACCTCATACCTGTTATTATTTTTCAGATATCAGTGACATTAGTGCGTCGCCGGATTTCGATGTTCGGTAAACGGTCTATGAGTTTGATTCAAAGCATGGCACGCTCCATGGCTTTTTGTGCTACTTTATTTTATGTATTGTGCTTATGGTAAGCGTCCATGTCATGAAAGCATATCAATCTGGACTTTAGAGTTTACGAAAACTATGAAAATGCAAAAGATCTATTGACTATATAGGTATTCTTATAGAAATTAACATCAAACTGAAATCGTACATAGCAAAGAATAAACAGTTGGCCAGGCATGAAGATATTGGAAAAAAATTTAGTCAAGTATCACGCTACCTATGAGTTCTCGTTTTCTTCACTTCGTTACTTCCACTATGAGCAACAGGTTAAATGTTCGTATTGAATAAACGCGTTGTAAATAAATACAATAACCTTTTAAAGTATAACATAACATTTTATATAATTTCGTCCTAATTTTGTTAATAATGTATACATACTCCACATGTGATTGTGTAGCTACAATATAAAGGCAGCGCCATCACTTCCCGCCCTATTCCATATTTAGGCCCCGCATAGGCAACAGTTCACACCGGCATGAAAAGTCTAAAAAACTTTATAACAGTGCGAAAAGTAATTGTACAATTGTAGACGATAGATTAAAAAGTGATTTATTATTTGTGAGTATTTTGACCTTACTCATTTATTAAAGGTGATAAAACATTCATTTAAAAGTATATTTGTGTCATTCTACCTCCCTAACCGCTTTGATATATTTTGTACGTTTTTATTTGCAATACATTTTGATTAAGAATATTTTTAACAAAAACAAGGAAAAGATGTTTAACCTTTTGAAGTCAAAACCGTAAAGTGGTAATATTATGAAAAAAGTTTGTAAATTAAATGTAACTTTTATAAAAATACTGCTTTTAAATGTTTATAAATAAATAATTGGTTTATTTAAGAAACAAAAGTATGCATCCTTAGTGTATTTTTACAAAATACTTGTAGCATTATAAAAAATATTAATTGTATCGTAGATCAAAAGAGAAAAAGTGCGTGTCCTTTTTTTGTGGGAAATAAAAATTTTCATTGGATTGAAGTACGTAGCAAAACATTTGAAGATCGTAGCATCGCGCCGTAGCCCGTAGCAAGTGTTTGTAGTCCGTAGCCACACGTAGCACGTAGCAACCGGAAACTCAATTTTAAAGTTTTTACGAGAGTTTTTGCACTGTTTGGTAAAAAACATAAAGGCTATCTGTAATTTTAGTAACCGAATTCAAAATAAGGTGGTTTTCGGATTCGACTGTATGTAATATATTATGTTTGTCCGCGATTAACTTGCATTTAGCTAAACGCTGTACCGATTTTGATACGGGTTGGCGTTTAATGTATGTCAGTTTTTAGCTTTTTTTAAAATAAATTTTTATTTTCAGACAATTGTGAGAGGTGATCGACAAGTAATGTTATCTCAAGCGGCCTCTGTGCTTACGCTACTTGCACTTTCCAGCGTACTCGCTGCACCAAGGCCTGATCTTGAAGATTACCACGTAAGTGATACTATAAAATATGGACTTCAATATTTATTAGTTTGTAGGTATAATTATTAGTGATGTCTTATTTATTTATATTAGGTATATGTCCTTATCAAAAAAAAAAAGTTCTATTAAAAGTAATAATTTAAATAATTTTTCGTTGAATTTGAGAAACTTTCCTAAAATACACAGTCATGTATGCGTGTTAGATAACGCTGCGTGGAACTCAAAAGTAATGTTGTAAAAAGTTTAATAGCACCTTACTATCTCTTCTACTAGACCACCGCATTCAGTGCTCAATCAGATAAATTAACTTTATATTATAAATATCTTTTAAAATAAAAAATCTTCAAAAAAAAAAATGTATGCTGTGTCAGTGTTTAGTTTAATGTAATTTGTTTTATGTTATAAATATATTCATGATTTGTTACTGTGAACGCAATAATCTACGTAACAATTCGTAAAAACTATACCTACTACATGTATAAGACATAATTTATGATGCCCAACTCTGGCATTTATAGAAATAAAATACATTTCTTTATAAATATTCTGCAGGGAAATGGCATGTATGTACGAATATGTGAGCTATCAAATCGTGAATTAAAAAACTCCTATGGTGCATTGACCCAAGTCAACCTTAGGCACAGAGCAGCTTAATAGTATATTATACCTATATTTTAACTATTATGTAATACAAAGCCACGATAAATAGTTTTGAGATTCTACCCATTATCCTTTCTGTTGAGTCTCTGGAGAGAAATAATAATAAAGGCCGTTATTTATTTTATCAATTCGAAACAGATACTGTCCTATTCTTTCTATTGTTATTTTTGCCGTGGGTTAGGGTAGAAATATGTTCAAATCGTAATACTGTCTGACCGTCTTATAAATATATGTAAGTAGGTAGTAACTACTTTTGTATCTGTCAGATCTGAGCTTTTACTAAGAACTTATTAAGAATATCTCTAAAAAAAAATTTGCACTTAAAACGATGTGTGTTTGTGTATCACGTGTTTATATATACAAATACAATAATAACACATCACACTCAGAGCCCCTAACCGAAAGCAGCCCGTACAGAGACGACCATTACACAAAGACCGGAAACAAACATCGATATCCATCATAACAATGTTCGCCCCGCCGGGAATCGAACCCAGGTGCACACGCATACTCAGTCCAAATCTCAAAAGAATCCAATCTCTCCCTATTTCTTTGGGTTATGTCCACGTTTCTCATCCATAGAGTGAAATGTTCTAGATGAATGATTTTATAAATCTTTTCCTAATATGTTTTGTTATTCGGGATTCAAATAAATATTTTTCTTATTAGCCTTTGATTAGGGCACGGAAGGTCGTGGGTTCGATCCCCAAGAAACCACCACATACTGATTTCTCCCTTTCGGGAAATAAAAGACGTGAGATTCTGTTATGTTATGTTTTTCTTATTATAGGCTGTCATAAACCTATTTATTCCTAGCACTCCGTTTTATTTTCTAGAGGCTGCCCCGCGGTTTTTCCCGCGCAGATTTTTCATACACACAAAATTCCCGTTTTTTTCCCGTTCCAGTGGGAATTTCGGGAAATCCCTTCTTAGTGCTCACCTACACTCCCCAAGGAACTCACGTGCCAATTTTCAGCTTTCTACGCCCATTAGTTTAGGCTCTGCGTTGTCTGTCAGTCAGTCAGTCAGTCAGTAACGGAAGAGTTTTATATATATTGATATTCATAAGGTAGTAGAAAGGCGGGCAGCCCTGGTCCTGGACCGGCTGCTGGTGGCGATGGAGCGTGCGCTGGAGGACGAGGCCGCATCCTTCAGGTCGCGCAGCACGCGCCGCGCCGCCGCCGCTACCGCCGACGGCCCGCGCGCCGCGGCGCTGCGAGTCGTGCCGCTGAGAATCGCACCGCCACATAACCCCAACAGTGTAAGAAAAGCTTTCAACTTATCCCAGCCGTTAGACGACTACAGACACTGTGTGGGTCACACTTTCGCTCTGTGAAAGCCTTTAGCAAAATCTGAGTTATGCCATTTTAAACTTTCTCTGTTTCTTTCATACAATACTGGATATAGGCCTCTCCCACAGATCGCCACAACGACCGTTCTTGTGTTAACATAATCCAGCGTACATACTTACTACTACTTAAAATTTTGTACTCCTACTTACTAAGACACCCGCTACACAAAGATAATTATCCCGAAATTCCCACGGGAATAAAAAACACATTAACTCAATTTTTAATTTGGCTTTGAAATTGAAACCCTACGCCCTACCCTACCATCGATATGTTTTGTTTATTCTAATTTTTGTTTCAGAGATCTCTGCGCGGGCACATGGGGACATCGATGGGTCGCGCGGTGCAGTGTTACTTCAACGCTATCACGTGCTTCTAAATTAATTAATTTGTATAATTCTTTAAGTAATTTACTGTAACGTTTCAGTAGTATTTTATTTTTAATAATACTATTAAATTACTACTGTACACGACACAAATATTCATGTAAATCTAACTATTATAGGTACGTGTTGTTTATCGTCCCAATTTATATTGAAAAGAAAAACTACAATTAGTACTCACTCTCGTGAGTTTTATTTAATTTCTGATCACCATGGGGTGATCAAGTTTTTTAGTCAAACGCGGTCAAAGATCACAGCTACTGATCGCCTTATCCGATACCTGGAGTGCTTGCCAGATAAGTGTGCGCAAGATCAAAAAAAAATTGAGAATGGCGGGCGCAGAACTTGGCCCATCACAAACTAAGTACCCATTATTATATAATCCGTTTTTTTAAAGAATTAATGAACGATTTAATTAATCTCAGTTATAATTGAATACAAAACAAGTAATTATAATACTTAAAAAATAAAACAAGACATACACATAATATGTTGCGCACCTTAGTTTTAAATTCATAAATCTAGACAAATACATTTTGTATTTTTTGTTTCTAAGCTTAAAAATAACTTTACATCGCAAATTACGCATGATTGGGAACTATTTCTGTATCGGTGGCACCACGTTCGAGTAGGTTCGTTCATTTCTTTCAATAGCGTTTCCCTACCTAACGGGTTTCTTTACATCCCATCAGATTTCATTGGAAACCGGACAGATTAGAGCATACATACCTACGATAGTAACATTTTATTCAAAAACCATTATTTTTTCATTTTTTTAAATGCCTTGACGATGTCGATGAAACTACAAATGGTAATTTGAAATACGAAAGAAACCTTAGCCTTAGAGTAAGTCGAGTTCTGCGTGATTGAAGTCACGTCAGTTTTCCTACGTAAGATTAAAAAAATACGTGTATTACGCGTGTACGCGTTTTGGACACGAACATATACGTAGCCAACTGAAAACTCACTCACTTATGAGAAAACTGATGTGAATAACTGTAGGCCCGTAAAACCCCATATCTCAAGTTTCATCCTGTCAAAAGAGGGGTTATACGAGCCTTATTAATAGCACGTAGCTTAAATACTAGAGCTACAATACATCGCATCTATAATGCTTTCCCTCGTTTTCACACTGACAGACTTCGCGCGTAAAACGCTACTTCTGGACAGACTCTTATACAAAGATATTGCTCCATCTGTTGGTGGGAAGCAATTTCTCTTCCGCGCCCCTTTATAGAGCTGTTTCACACAAGCCCGAACCTTCTTGTAGTTTCTGCCATAGTTAAACTTATTTACCATTATCCAAATGAAGATGGAGTTTTATTTTATTTTGTTTTTATCAATATATATAAAACTCTTCCGTTACTGACTGACTGACTGACTGACAGACAACGCAGAGCCGAAACTACTGGGCGTAGAAAGCTGAAAATTGGCACGTGGGTTCCTTGGGGAGTGTAGGTGAGCACTAAGGGATTTCCCGAAATTCCCACGGGAACGGGAATTTTGTTTTTATGAGAAATCTGCGCGGGAAAAACCGCGGGGCAGTCTCTAGTTTACAATAAATCCACAGCACATTACATTTTATTTTAATAGTAGAGTTATACAATACTAAGGCCAATTACGGATTTTTATTATTTACGATGATCTTTTGTATAAGCAAGCTATCTACATGCAACTCTAAAAACAGTGTTTGAAAACATATTTATATTCATCACCCAACTATTTTAGCCTGAACGTGTCATGTTCATTAAATGGTTCAATCTCCTGGTTCCAAGTATTACTGGTACATTATAAGTATGTTCTATACTGTAATTTAATACAAAAGCACTGTACTACCTGGATACCGATTCATGCAAAAAAAGTATATTCGGATTTAAGCAAAGTGACCGGTACCGGTCTTCAAAATAATACTAAGGCGCAGAACATACAGAAAAGACGTTGATGACGACGCAGAAAATACAAAATTACGAAACAGGTACATATTATAAGTATTGAAATGATTTTCGTGGCATAGCATGCCTGCGCTGTGTCTTCGCAGTGTCTACAATTCTCCATTTTTTTTTTTGCGTAGGAGGTCAAGATTTTATTTCTTTGTAACCTATTAGACAAATAAAACTTATAATTCTTTTTATAAATGGGTTCTGGTTGGTTTTCATAATCTGGAAAAAAGGAATGTAAGTAAATTCACAGGTAAATTCTACCCAAAATAAAAAAGCCCTGGTGGGACAGGATAATCCCCGGAGGTCTTGGAGTGTGTAGGTATATCAAAGGAACCAAGGCACAGAATACCCGTTCCCTATGATTTACTCCATCAAACCTACTTCTCCCTAACGACTTGTTACAGCCGTTTCCACGTAGTTTGAATGCCCTCCCGCTGTTCTTCGGAACTCCGCCTACATACGTTATATTCAACCATAAGGCGAGCATCGAAAACTTGCTCGCATAATCTGTATTTCATAGGATTATCATCTCAAATTTAACCCCATAAGAGCCTACAGTACTTTAAAGAGATGCATGGTTAGCTTAGATACATACCTATTTTCTGAAATTTTCTTTTTTGTTTTAAAATCTATACGAAGGATACCAAAAGGTTCATTGTATTACAAAAGGTTCATATTTTTATTTATAATCAATATCAATATATATAAAACTCTTCCGTTACTGACTGACTGACTGACTGACTGACTGACTGACTGACAGACAACGCAGAGCCGAAACTACTGGGGGTTGCTGGCTGAAATTTTGCATGTAGGTTCCTTAAGGAGTGTAGGTGAGCACTAAGA
Organism: Euspilapteryx auroguttella; assembly: GCA_951802225.1. NCBI lineage: Eukaryota > Metazoa > Arthropoda > Insecta > Lepidoptera > Gracillariidae > Euspilapteryx > Euspilapteryx auroguttella. The sequence continues at coordinate 5,130,928 of OX637654.1, forward strand.
AAGGATTTTCCGAAATTCTCATGGAAACGGGAAAAAAAAATTGGATTTTGGTGTTTATGAGAAATCTGCGCGGGTAAAACCGCGGGGCAGCCTCTAGTATAATCTTTCAACTTCATGATTCAGCTCACCAAGTGACGAGAAAATCCGCACATAAAGTGACCCCATACTCTTACTGATACTCGTGAATGCGTACTTTACGACCTATAAACTCTAAACGCATTCGTCCCTACATAGCTCTGCATAGTGAAGCGTTAATGGGTATTTTTTACACAATACATACGTTTCTGATTTATGGAACTATTATTTTATTTTAATAATTTATGTTCATTATGTTCATTGATAATGCAACTTCGAAATAAAATGGATGACAACATGGTTCACAAACTGTAAGCCCATGAATATTTATTAATCCAATAATTATAGATCACCTGTTGTATTTAAAGTCAATTAATTTTTTTTAATTATTTATAACAAGTTGCGTACGTGCCATGTGAGTGTTAAATTAGGGTTTGCCACTTTGGGAATTACCTAAAGTAATTAACATACTAAGGTTACGTTTTCGAACACGAACAAATCTGTTTTTACTCAAAGTAATTCAAGTTAGGAGGATTTTGGACTCGAGGGAAACCTAAAATTGCCTACGCCACTAAATAAATTGACAGGTCACAAGCTGATAACAAACGCGCCTTCGCCTGAAAAACATACCTAGTCTAATTTAATATATATGTCGTGGCCATTTCATGAAAAGTGATTTTTTCATGAAATGGCCGATTTTTGTAGGCCAGATCATTGAAATGTCAACGTTTAACGATTTGGCCAAGTAATAGCATGACTATTTCATGAAATGGCCAAATGTTAGCGATCATATCGTTGAATAGTTAAAAAATTATCCGCTAGTGGCGCTGTTGTTGCATTTGTGTTGTGTGTTTTGATTAGTGATTTCAAAATTGAGGATGAGAGAGGGCCTCATTCTTTAGACATTCACTAATTTAGCAATATTAGCATTTATTGTATAAGTAACATACTTACTTATATTTTCCAATTTAAATAATTATTATTAAAGTACCTACATAGTACAAACATTATTATTGTCAACTGATTATTTGATGTAAGTAACGTTATAATAAATAAAAAAAATATTAAGTATAATCTTTTTTTATTTCACCTTTATATATCACTCTTCATTCATGATTTGGCCAAACGTGGTAGGCCAAATCGTTGAACGTTGTCATTTCGAATACATTTCAACGATTCGGCCAACGAAAATTGGCCATTTCATGAAAAAATCACTTTTCATGAAATGGCCGGCCACATCATGAAATGGCCAATTCAACGATCTGGCTACGACATATATTTATACATATTTAGATACTCAAAAAGAATTTACTGTTATTCATCATTAAAAAAAAAAAAAGAAATACGGTCAGCAGCATCCTTCGAAAAAAAACTAAAGAGCCATACTGTGACTGTGATAGCCAGTGGCCTGCCAAGCGTGGTGCTTATGGCTAACCCCCCAATATTTTTGTCCTTGTGAAAATCTGGGGGGATGTCCAACAATTCGCGTCGGCTAAGATTGAAGAAGTGATAACCTTGCCATATAGTGACATAAAAATTCTTATTTTTCAGAAACTTTCAGGACTAAGTCTTTGCATGATACATGACTGGAAAAAAATATTTAAAAAATTTTTTTGAGAATTTCAAAAAATAAAAAACTTATTAAAGAGCCAGTTTACCGCGATGCTAGCGCCATTCTCTAAAAAAAATTAATATCTTCTAAACTGAGGCAAATATCAAAAATGTGGCACAGTTTGACACTAGATAATCTTGCTTCATATTAATTGAGCATAGTTAATAGTCCTAAGTATAAAGAACAAAAAAAACACAGATTTTTGCCAAAAGTGGCCAATTTAGCTACACTTTGTAGCTTTCTTTCGTCTTTAACCTAAAAGCTATACAACAGTGCCCTAAAAATACTAGGCCACATTATCTAGTGTCATAATATGACAAATTTTTGATTTGCCTTAGTTTAGAAGATATTAAATATTTTTCGTGCATCGCTGTAAACTGGCTCTTAAGGCCTATGGCCTCCTTGTTTACCCCCCCGCGCATTGCCCTCCACCCCCTGACTCGTCTGGCACCAGATAAGCCACCGTAGGTCATTGCTACACAACGTTTTTAGTTTTTTTACAAAAACTTTCGAAGTACCTCAAGTGAGCACGGTTTTTCAATTTTGTTTTCAGGAATCAGACCTGTATAACTATGCCTACCTACCGTGTTTTAAATTTTCCTCCACGATAAAAAAAAAACCGTGTATATTAACCATAATCTCAATTATTGTACAGTGGCGGACACGATTGGCGTAACACTTCCGGTTTTGCTGTATTGCAAAATAGCTCTTGTTCTTTGGAAATACAGTCTAGGGTTGACGGAACCATAGACAAATCTGTTACGGCCTCCTAGTCCGCCACTGTACCATTATATTAACCTTAAATTAATTTAAAAATAGAACAGAACATAAAACTTGCACACTTTATCCTGCCGATACCAATCCGTATCAAAGTGTCGTTTTTCATTTTTCCAGAACGCGGAGGAAAATCAAATGTCGACTATGTGCATCAGAGCATCATACAAAGGCTTATTCCGTAAACATACTGCCTTCATTTTATGATAGCTTTTTAATTGCATAATGAAATAAGATTAAGTTATGACTCATTAAAAAATTCAATAACACACTTTAATGCCAATTTCCATAAATGAAATTGAGACTTTTCATTGACTATAGAAATAAAACCCCAATCAGGAAATTTGACGTAAATTAATGACGATACCATCGTCATTAATTTTAAAGCCGAAGCAAACCTACCTACAATTCAGATTTTATAAGCCCTTAGGTACGCATTTTAGTCGTTGGTCTCGAAGTCTCTAGCCATATAAAATCACCTGAATATGGACGTTGAGCATCTCGTTTGAAGCGGTAATTGAAACTAGCTCCTTACCTTTGCGTAACCCCGGTAACGAGCATAGCCTTCACCATGCACTTAGTTCCACAGCTTAAGTACTCGTGCGTAAAAATGGTGCGTCTCTAAAATGAGTGCCTTACGGTTCCGTATATACACAGACGGACTTAGCGAGAACAATAAAGATCAATTTTGTTTTAGCTGAAATTTTCATCTAGCTTTGTGCAGTTAAGTTTATTCTAATTAATTCTATCTTGTTTATAGCTATTAGTAAAAGACAAAAGCAAAATGACAGAGCACCGTTTTACGGTCGGTCTGTCCTGTGTGACAATTTAATTAAGAGCTCTTAGATGAAACAATGAGTAGTTAGCTCGTCGTTTTCGGAAGGTTTGGTTAAAATTGTCGAATACCGGGTGCTGCTTGGCTTCCAATTAGGCATCCTCACGTAATAATGACTCTAGTTTTGGTCGCTCCTGGCTGTGAGAACTTGAAACCAACTAGTTAAGTCGGCTAAAGTTCAAAAGTCAAAAATCTAAAAGTTAAACGCAGTTTGTTCCACCAAAAAATTAAAACAACTCATCCTAATTTGATAAAACAGAAACATTAGATTAGACATAATTTGTAATATAATATACAGTGTTTTTTTATTGTACGGCTATATAAAGTTAACCGGTCGGCTGGTAATAAAATGCCAAGAAAAGCTTTGTTATATATAAGACACTTTTGAATATATTATTTTTATACATAATATCAACATGGACTAGTTCCAAACACGTTACAGAAAACAAACCCTCTTTAATTGGTTAGTTAAATAAGGAATTTATATTTCTGAGATTTCGGGAAGTTAGGAAGGATATTTGTTAAATTTAATTTCCAAAGTAAGTAAGTAGGTAGGTACCTATTTTGTGGATTTTATATTGCCATCACGTGCTGCCATTATGAGAAAACTTTATATTTTATTGGGGATTTGAGTAATGCATGAATGCTTCGTTGAAATATATTTACTTGGAATAAGATTTCTAAAGTGTATTCTAGTCTATTCTAAGATTTTAATGAAATTATAGTATTAATTTTAAGGAGCAAACGTTTTTACAGTTTGTTAAAATTCTTTATGAATTATTTCTTTTTTCTAGAGTCAAGTTTAATCGTAGGTCCTTGTTGCTGAGAAATTTAACCAGCAACAAGTACCTAGGGTTTCAAGGTCGAACTAAGCTTTCAATAGCACTTTCAGTCTTTAACACATTACGATCCACGATGTTGTCTAATGGGAGTTTTATTACCGTTTGATTGTTTTTATAAAATAATAGAAACTCATCTATACCTATCTATTTATACTACAGATACTTTTATAAAGCACTACTCAATGTCTGCAAATCAAAATGTATAAATGGTGGTACTTAAAATGACGACAAAAAATAACTCAAGACTATCCCGTACGATTTTTAGTACGATTCGATAAACTTGTTACTGACAAACATACAGGCTAAAAAGCGGATAGACGTTGTTAGCTTACTTTTTACTGCCAAGCTATCATGCATGCCTGATCCTGATTATTCACAGGGTTTTTATTATGTGAGTTTCTAAGATTATTTGTTCCAGGTTTATATCACTACATATTAAAACAAAATCACTTTCCGCTGTCTGAGTATGTATTGTATGCTTAAACCTATAAAACAATGGAACGGATTTTAATGTGGTTGTTTTTATTGGCAGTGTTAACTCAAGAGGAAGGTTTAAACGTTTAATACAAGAACAACATAATATTCATGTTATGCGTGGTGCGAAGTTCGCCGGGTCAACTAGCAGGGCAAAGACATTTAAATTTAAAAAATATGATTCGGCATGATTCCTGTCTACGAATATTAACAGAAAGATATTAAAATACGATTATTCCAAGGGAATCGAGTCGGAAGCTTCAAATTTAACATTAATTGCGATTTAATTTATAGATCAGTTCTCCGACCTGCCAACGACCTTTTGCTTTCATTATATTCATGTGGTGTAAATAAAACATGTAAAACATATATGCAATCTTCTTCTTCTCTATACTAAGTATAATATTTCTAGAGTTATAAGGGTAAAAGTAAAAGCGAGTGGTTTTCTTTTGTAATATAAATTTTTTTTTGCCGTTATTTTAACTTCCGCAGAAATAGCACGATTTTAACCGACGAAAAAACAAAAAGGAGGAGGTTCTCAATTCGTCGCGTATATATTTTATGTGTGATCACGCATAACATTTTACTGGGTAGACCAATTTTGATAATTATTTTTTTAATCGACAGGATATACCTTGAAATTGGTCTCATAAAAATTTGGAAATAAAATTCCAACCCCAAGGGTGGAAAAATAGGGGTGACTTTATTGTTCACTTACAGATTGTATTGCCGTGTTGTGTGTGATTTACATGAAAACTGCTAGGTATAATTAAGAGTCTTATTAATTTGAATATAGATAATCATAATATCAGTCGATAGACATCCACTTCTGGACATAGGCCTCCCTCACAAATCGCCTGACCGACCGGTCGTGAGGGACCCTCATCCTGTTTAGTCTTTCAACATTCACCAGGTTGTGTGGCCACCTTGTGGGGTGCGACCACCTTGTGAAGGGTGATTAGCTGGGGCCAAAAAAACTGAAAGCAAAAAATAAAAACTTATTATTACTATTATATTATAAACTTATTATTAACAAAAAATTAAACACCCGAAAAAACTTAAAAGTATGAAATATTGGGGAAATTTTTCTATTTAGACTTAATTTATTAACTTCTTAAAGTACTTTTGGTATACCCAAGTAATTTTGAGTCGGCGCCACAGAATCAACGAATTAAGATCACTAAATTACCTGAAATTCAAAGAAATAACCGAAAAACGTGTGCCGCTGCGCATCGCGCTTTACGTTATTAATGAAATTGCTTGTGTGGTGTGGCGCCGACTAAAAACTACTTGGTAGAAGTAAATTAAGTCTAAATAGAAAAATTTCCCCATTATTTCATGCTTTTCAGTTTTTTCGAGGGTTTAAAAATCTATTTTTCCGTTAAAAAAAAACTGAAGCGAAAGAGATTTGTATGAATATATGATGCCGGGGAGTCACGTAAAACTAAGAACAGTTTTAATTGGCTTACCCACGTTTTTTAGGGATGGATTAGCTTGGCTTTGTCGGGGTGCCCTCAATGTAAAAACGGAACTCTTATTTGTTTGTTAATCACTCTGTCTGACCAATTAAGATATAATAAATGATTATACGTATAAATATATGCATTTTCTTATATTATCTGCCAGTTTATTTTTAGTTTGCCAAATGCCATAGTTAAGAAGTACAATTAAGTACAACAACTTCCTGAAAGTTCTAATTGCACATGAACTTAGCTACAAACAAGGTTTTTTAAATCGGAATAAATCCAAGTAATTAAGTTTATACCCGTTTTTGACTATCAATTTTATACCCAAAAAATGTAACATGCTTAGTTACATGTACATGCTTAGTTACATGTACATCATTGGTATGTGTAGTATTTGTTTCCTAACAATTTTTTCAAAGCTTAATTACATGTACATTATTGGTATGTGTAGTATTTGTTTCCTAACAATTTTTTCTAAGCTTAGTTACATGTACATTATTGGTATGTGTAGTATTTGTTTCCAAACAATTTTTTTTTTGGTTATAAAATGGAAAACGGGAGCAAAGCTCTGCTATTCTATACATACATATGTATAGAATAGCTTTGCTCCCGTTTTCCACGTAGATTAATCTACGGCTATTAAGGATTAGGCTGGCCAATAATATTGCACGTATTTGTCAAATTTTATCTAGACAATGTTTGTGTAAGCGTAATCGCAGCTAACATAACCATTCGATTAATATGGTAGGTGTATTAGATATACTTGATTAATCGGTTCAGATTGTTTTTTTTTTTTACTTTTTTCGTTCCTACAGGCACAGATAACAAAAAAGGTAGAGTTACTATTTTGCTAAAATAGTAGGGAATAAAAGACGATTCATTAAAATTAATAAAATTTCTTAAGGGTTACGTGCGTTTTAATAAGGAAATCGATTGCTAAGAATTAGAAGAGAGAGAGGAAATTGCTCATTGGATGCACTTAATTTTTCTTTAAGAAAAAACATTACCTAATACACGTTTATGTAATGCACAAATAAATAATGTTCCTAATTACACTTCTTATTTGTGTATTTAGAAAATAAAAAACCAAATTTTAGTTAAATGCTTATTTGAAAACCATATTCATGAATTGAGTTTCCAGAGCTTTCTCGAAGTATAGGTGTGCTGAACTATTTAATAAAGAGTTTTCTAAGTTTCATACACACATCTCATATTACTGCGTAGAATGAACACTGAAGTAAAAAATGTATCAGCTTCACATTCATATTCTAAACATAAATTCTTGGGTACATCTTTAAAATGAATGGTTTTATGCACTGTTAACGTTCCAATGCGGGGCATTAGTGTCTTCTTCTCTATGAAGAGTAGTCTTCTCCTGAGCCTTTTCCATAATCTGGGCCCAGGCCAGATTGGCGGACAGTATATTAGTAAATACGTATTACTATGAAATATTTATAATTTTTTTGGATTTATAAAAAAAGTACATAGTACATACCTAATTAATAATAGTAGGTGTACATTATTTTTTCCTACCTACATAATCTAAGTACATAAAAACTTATTTTTGTACAATAATCTCAGGTGCTACGTGCACGCGTAGCGTCACCCGTAGCCGTTTCGTAGCAGCTTCTACGCAGCTACGTACTTTGCTACGCCTATAAAAGCTTCACCACTCCGTTCACATTCACGCAAAAAGCCATCAGCCGCGGAACTAGGCACTCGATTTGAATTTCGAATCCTGTATGTTTTGAATTTATCTAAAGTAGGGAGTTTGAAAAGGTGATAGTGGTGGCTGTTTCTTTAGTGAGTGAGTATACATCGTTATTTACTAGTAAACAATAAAAATTAATTTAAGTAATTTTGTATAATTTAATATTAAATCTAAGTTTAAATAACTTTAATTGTAAAAACAATAAAAATTGCATTGCATCTCTAATTATTTGAGGCCACAAATACTCTTACTGATATCATTATCTGTTTGTAGTTTTATATTGTGGCAACAAAAAAATATTATAGTAATTAAGTTTAGTATTGTATTTTTTTACTGAATTCTACTTAAAATTATGTGTTATTCTATATTATGTGATCATCATAGTTCATCGTCCGAAAGGCACTGCTGACAAAGGCCTCCCTCACACTTCGCCATACTGACCGGTCTTCAGCCAACCCTCAGCTAGTGTAATCCCGCAGTCTTCACCAAGTTGGGTGACCCTTTAATGGTAGCCGGTTTTTACCCGGAGATTTTTTTTAACTGTAGCACCCCATGCCTCGCAGTTTCTCTGACCGCTACCAGAGCCAGGGTTGACGTGGCTGCCAGGGACTAGGGGTCTTGCTTTAGTGTGTACTGACATGATGAGGGGGTTTGCCGTAATCGCCACGCCTGGCACGTTGGCGATCGCAGTATAACTATGATCATCGAAGGACGCCTTCTGCCGCCTGTCCTTCGGTATTTTCCCCTTAGTCGCTTTTTAAGACCCCAACGAGAGAAGATGGTGAGGTGGTGGTTCTATGCCTATGTCGCCAATCGCCATCACACGGTATAATGAAATATATTATAAACTATTTTCATTATACCTGGGATTTTTTACAAAAGCTGATTTTAAATTAAAAAGCATTAGAAGTAAACTTCGAAAAACTTTTAATTTCTTTTTATTTTAGGTCAAGAAATGTATTTAATTTTTATTTAACCCTAAAATTTGGAGATGTTACCATATTGGTTTTTTTTAAAAACCATGTTTTGTTGAGCCTAATTACTTATAACAAATCCTTCTGTTTTTTTTATATTAACAGTTTTTTTATGTAGACTTCTAATAAAAAAACTGTAAAAGTATAAATCAGCCATAATCTCATTCATTAAAGTTTCAAATTCAATTAAATGATTTGTTTATCCACCTTTTTAAAAATATTACTAGGGAGTAAAGGTGAGTTGAGTTGTCAATCGTATGTACTTCAATCGCAAAAATCACCGGAATTCTTCTGAAGAAAAATTGTTCTCTAGAAACGTAAATTTTCTCGCATAGAATATGTAAATCTAAATTGTATACAGATTAAGAATTTTAAAAGTTTGCGATAGATATAAAATAGTTATACCCATGAAATTTACATATAATTTTTCATTTCGTAATTGGATCAATAGATTTGCTATCCCAGTTTCACCTTTATAAAATCGTAATAATGATATAAGTTTTTTTTAAGTATTTTCTTGAATCTTTCTACAAAAAATTAAAAATAAAAATAATTTAAAATACTCCAGCCGTACTCAATCTTTAGCGAGACTAACGAAAATCAAACCATTTTTATATTTAAGAAGAAGATTAAAGGAAGAAATACGTATTTAATAGTTCATAGACTGAGCTTCTGAATTCCAAAATGTCCTTTACACAAACAACTCATTAAAATTGCTTTATTGAAACTACGAGGCAATTTCCGATTAATAAAACATTCATTTGTTATTTTCTCATCATTCAAGAGAACACAATAGTTAATTAAAATTTACAAGTTCATTATTTTAAAAAACAATGTAAGTTTCATTTTTATTTTAAGTTATTATTATCGTGTTTTATGTTTTCCCAACAGGCCTTGCGGCACATGGCAAATTCAGTTTTGATCAAAATTCAATAAAGTTACTTATATAAGATGCTTGCGACAAACATCAAGCTTGAAGAACAGATTGGCAACCGCTGGTAGTTTTGAAACAATCATTTTAATACAAATAAAAAGTTTCAAGTAATGAAAATTATTAATGTAGGTAGGTAGCTGATATACTCGTAAATTATCAGACAAAATATTTTTGAGACTGCCGAACATTGAGTTTAACAATTTCAGTGTTAGTATCATGATAGTTTTTTTTTCTGACTTATTTTTCAAACATTGTGAGAGGACAAAAGCAAGCACATCAAGCTACCCGCACATACAAGTTCTTCATAAATACTACAGTACAACAAAAATGGGGAACGGTGATGAACTGGTTACTGTACTTTATCTTAAATGCTATTTTAACATTACCATGGCTCCGACCTTCAGGGCTGAAGCCACGTAACCGTGTTTTCATAAAGTGCATTAATGACGTTGCTGAATCCCTCTCCAGCGATTCCAATTAGCCTTCCCGTTTACCTGTTATTAATTTAAAGAACCCTAGTAAGAGAAAGTGTATTATGAAACCTAATGGATTCGAACTGAGCGAAAATATTTACTTAGAGAACATTCACGATGTTTTTTTTTATTAATTCATAAAGATGCATTAGGTACTTATTAAATGATTTATATTATTTGTACTGACTAAACATATCTAGAGCTCTGTTTCAACTTGCAAAGATCAAGTTGCAATATTATCTCGATTATATGCGGAAACTTTTATATATTTTGCTAAACATACATTTGTATCAATATTGAATACACTCAAATTTTATTTAGTTTTGACTATTACAATATATACTGAGTCACTCGCATCTCTATTACTCATTAAAACTATGGAACGAGCAGCATTATTTATTATTTTTTGCTTACATATTAGGTAGTTATAGAAACATTAAAAAAAATTGAAGATTTTTTTATTATGCTATGCAAAGAACTGTTTTTCTACGTCTAAAATAAGACAGAGGTCAAAGAATCGGCAACATTTTCCGAATACTCACTAACTAATTAGGTACGGACAACAGGATCCTGATTAAGACTAGACGATCACTCCAAAATATTTTTTATTTGATTCTAAGTAAAAATGCCCACCTGATATTCATGAACTTATTTCCAAAGAAAGTTTTTATTGCAAAATTTCAATCGAGCGGCATTATTTTTCTTTACAATTAATAATTTTCATTTTTGCTCTTCGATTAAATCATCATTTTATTTGAGAGTATCAAAAATACTTTATGTAAACCTGATAAATGTGTGACGTTCTCATCATGGCCCTCAAACAAAGTCTGCAAACTCTACCCAATAGTTTCCTATATATTGGTAAAAGGCTTAACAAATAATAAACTAAAATATTTGAAAGCAAATTTTGAGAGGCTTTTGCCCAATGAATATTAATGCTCGCTTGTTAGATCAAATACGATACTTTAGCCAACGCTGCCGGCAGAATGAAATATTCTAGACTATGTTGCCCAAATAATGACAGCATGTTGATATTTCAGACTATTGTCATAAAATAATTCAACGAGGCAGATCTATACTTTTGACACATATAAAATTGCACTACGTATAAAATCATACTCAAATTTGCATAATTGATGTGGTATTTATGATTCATTCGACTGCTTTAAGTTAACTACTACCGTTTCGATATAGCTTTAATTTTTTTTAAATATTTTAATGGAAACTATCTGAAAAATCGAAATAATAACCTACTTAAATATCCATAATATTTGCTAATACATACAAATTTCAAACAAAAAATGAAATGATAATTATGGTAAAAAATAATTACCTACTAATTATTACAATCTTTGTGCAATGGAGGAACTGAGAAAGGCTGCAGGCAGCACTTATTACTATGCAACGAACAGTTTTTCCACGTCATCGCATCGCCTCTGAATATTGATGCACGACGGGAAGATGTTTTGAATAAACAATTACCTAATTAAATGTTATGTGTAGGATGAAAGTAAAGTCCACGTTAAATTCTTATTTTAAACTTAGTTTTCAGTTAAGTTATAATGTAATAAAGGCATCGTTTATGAGGATTTTGAAGGAAATATTTAATGAGAAATCAAGAACGTTTTTCTTGTCGTAAAAGTGGATAAGAAAAAAGTTCAGCTTGGAGGTAACAAAATACTTTTTGTTGGGAACTTGTGATAGTTTAATAAAATACGGGCTTCGGTGTCGCGTGTCCAATTATGCGTTTGTAACCATACTGCTCTGTGTAATATCAGGGTCTTAATGCGATACGTACGTCTCGATATTTTCTAGTAATATTATAGGAAATGTAAGTAAGTCTTTTGTATATTACTTAGGTACATTTTAGTTTGTTGATATTGATTTTATTATAATTTTTTTCAAGTGTGTATAAAATGATTAAATCAAAACATTTTTTTATTTTAAAATTTATAAGTAAGTGAATAAAAAAATAATATTTTAATATGGTGATTTGCTTTTATTCAAGTTAATAATAGGTAACATAATTTTAGTAGTCATCTTGGATAAAACATGATGAAAATGGTAAACTCAGAAGAAGGTATATTCTATTGGTAATTTGGTACAAATAACATAACAGTTTACAACAAATAAAATTAGAATAACAAATAATAGATACATATGTTCTGCTTTTTTATGTGTGATTTTTCTCGTCGGATGGAATAAAAAGCACGTTTTATACAACTTGGGGGTAAAGTTATTCTGCCTCGGGTGTGGTTAAAACCCTCCTACATAATACATCACTTTACACCCTTGTTGCATAAACTTCTATTAATCGCCTGGTGACATCAGCGTTGCATTTCTGTGGGTCGACAAAAGAAACCAGAACGGAGTCAACAAAGCCTTGCGTCTGCCGCAACCACAGCAACCGCTGCTTTGTGTCGTATTGAAAACAATGGGAGTATAGTGATCTTGAGATTTGAACATGTTTTAATTTTGCATCTAGCCTACTAGGAATTGTTTTCTCTTACATTTTCTGAGCTTTGTCACAAATGGTGTGGTGACTTTATTAGAAAAAAATTAAAACATCCAAAGCGGTGCATTGGTGCATCGCACACAAGTCAGAGCCACAGCCCTTATTTTAGGTTAACGATTAGATGCATTAAGCTATAAGGTGTACCCTACTCTACTCTATAGGAAGGTTTTACCTTACTTTATTTATTTGTTTATTATCTTTTAGATCATCAAGGTTTAGAAGCATCACACAATGAAGATCCATGCTTGCAACAACAGTATCGTCGCTGCTCTGACAGCCTCACTACTCTTAATGACGGCTTTTGCTGCTCCAATGGTAATCAAAAACATCCTCATAACATAACTACTACAAGGTGCTCTTTTATATATTAACTAGTCGACCCAGCGAACTTCGTACCGCCTTACTTATTACTACTTTGTTGATGTATTAAACATATAAACCTTCCTCTTAAAACACTTATCTTTAAAAAAACCGCATCAAAATCCATTTCATAGTTTAAAAAATATAAGCACGCATAGGGTAGGGACAGACGCGGAAAGCTTTTTATACTATGTATTGATAAATATTAGGTGTATTATAATGCAAATAAGTATTAAACTTATCAAATATTTCAAGTCAAGCTATATAAACTCGGGGTATAATGAAACCTAACTAGGTAAACTGTTGTTGTGCAAAATAAAAGTTCTTAGGTCCTTGCTGTGAAACAGAAACCTAAAACATAGGATGTGAAATACAGTACCAATTTATTTTCAGATTCTTTTATTTGAACTTTAAATCATACCTAAATTTTTGTTTTACAAAGTTCTCATAAAGTTTGTTAAAACTTCCAAATTAAAAAAAACTTAAGAAAATAAGGACTCAATTTGTTTTTTCTCCACGTTTACCTTAGCTTGTTTAAAACAAAATTTGAGAATAATTTAATAGGATTCTATTGCTCAATGGCAAAAAAAAACTTGTAAGGTGCGCGTTTATAGCAATGCCACTAGACTACAATATTCCTAACACATTCTTTCATAGCATGAAAGTGATGACGAGCAGTCCGACAACGCGCTGGCGGGCCGCGACGGCGACGTGGACATGGGGGCCCCGTGGGACGCCGTCGACACAGCTGCGCTGCGAAAACTGCTCTTGCAACTTGATGCTGAGGAAAGGTGCGTTTTGACATCACTTATCTTACCAAAAAAATACAAGACTGTCAGAAGATCAGTTCTTGAAAAAATCTCCCTTTACCGCTTGTCTGTGCTTCGCCGCTTCGGTCGTTTATGAAACCTGATCGAGCTTCCATTCTTTTTATTTCATTATTTTAAAAGATAGTGGTATTAATTAAAGACGTTTTTACAGACTTCTTACTCCAAATATATACCTAGATTTTAGTTAAAACGTATGTATCAAGAATTAACTATCAGTATATTTTTTATTATTACCTACTCAAAAACTTATCTTATCTCTACCAAGTCAAAGCTAAGACATAATTTTAATGCTTTTGGTTCTGCATGAAGCTATCTTAAAATAACAACCGTAGTAGCTTCAACCCTTGTCGATGAAGGCTTTAACCACGCGCGCACCCATTTCTATACTAAGTTTCATAAACAGATTAGTGAGGTCGAGGGTCTAAGGCGATCTTCACACTGCCACGCAACACGCAGCGTGGCGCGTGAATGCGTATTTGTAAGTACCTCCATTTGTATAGAAACACGCGCAGTCCAACACACAGAAAATGCATCCACGTCCGTGCGCGTAGTTGCGTCGAAACGCAACATGCAGCGTGGTGCGTGGCAGTGTGATAACCGCCTAACGCGCTTTTGATTGACGTCACAATTATGATCTCGGAACTACTATGTAGAATGCAATTCAGAGCCAGATTAAATTAACTGCTGTTAATTTTATCCTTCGGATAAACGTAGTACTGACATAAGTAATCTCTGCCTTCGGACGAATTGTTTATATATTTCTTTAATTACTATTAAATAAGTGTAACATATTTACTTTAAAAAAATATTTCTTTCATAGTGACTTAAAAAAAAGTTAAAACGAAAATCTTTTAATAACTGCATTATGTTTTTGATGAGCACTTTAATAGTTTGTGCGTGCCTCTATATATTGGTAGTCTGAATTCTATTTCTGAATATTTTTCATAGGGTAAATCTCAACCGCGTGGTCCGCGCGTGGCCGCAGCCGGAGCCGCGCGGCTGGAGCCTGCGCGCGCTGGACGGCCGCGTGGCGCGCCAGTGGCGGGCCAGTGCCGACAAGAGGCAGGTCCGCTTCCGGCAGTGCTACTTTAACCCGATCTCCTGCTTTCGAAAGTAGAACAAGTATCCGGAAATAACGTTCACTGCTTACAGTCTCTTGACGTTCATGCTATCCTAGTCAATTTCACGAAATGAAAATGTAAATAAGATAATAAATTATTAAATTAGCAGTATCAAATTATAACTATCAATTTTTTTGTAATTTTGGATTTGTTTCCAAAAAAAAAGTATGTTGATTAAATCGAAGACATATTTTAACTAATTGGGGATATGAGGCAGTTAAAGAGCTATAACCACAGGTTATACCTATGACCGTTTATAAGTATATCGTCCATTAAATAATGTCAGATTGTTTGCTCCCGCTGTGTTAGCGCAGTAAATATGACGCTAATGTAATGTGCTGTTTAATGTAATTCAGGCCACCCACTGTTAGATATTTTAGCTATTTTGTATTAGAATTATTTTCTGAACTGTTGATTATTATTTCTATCTTTGTTGCGTGGCTGGGCGCACAATGATAATTGTTTTGTTTAGATAGGGTTATCGTTTTACTATCCATCAGTCTTTCTTTAACTAGAAGTTAAAATTTAATCAATTATCTCACGCACAATATAAGTTGCACTCTATACTTTTTAAAGGTACATGCGATCTAATGTATTAAATAAAACGCTAAATCAATTTTAAATATTCTTATACTATCTACTACACAAAATATTGTAGAAAGTAAATTTAGAATACAAAATAACATTTAGTATAATTTTTTATTCATAAAATATTAACTTATAAGGAAAAAAAAGACGTAAATAAAATTATGAAAAACAAAACTGTATTTTCTTTATTTATTTTAAATTACTAAAACAAGTAAGGATACGGTCTTAGAATGTTAGTTGATCACCCATTACCCTGCGTGTTCCATAATTTATCAAATTCTACTTACCAGGTACTAAGTATACCAAACCTTCAAACTTACCTACTTCCAAACGTGTTAAATAATTTCTTTTTTTTTTAACAAAGTGACCCGCCTTCAATACATTGACAGATACTTGATATAATCGGGGACAAACATTCATACAAACAAACAAACAAACATACATACATACATACATACAAACAAGTATCAAATTACAACAAACAATGAAGGAATCATCAATTAAACAAACAAACAAATAAACAAACAAATTTGACATGTATGTATCATTATTTAATGTCTGTTGACCAGGACATTAAATAATGATCATTTGTAACTTCAATTAATGTAGATTAACAACAAATATTAAAAATAATGTTAATAAGCTAGCCAAATTCGCACAAATTACGCTTTTATGGGTATAATCTGCGCACATAAAAAAACGATCTCAAAATGGCGGCCTTTGTATGGGCTGTCTCTCTTCTCAACTCTTCCCTCATACTAATATACGCAAGATAGCATTCGTTCGGCCACCATTTTCAAATCGTTTCTTTATCAGCGTGGCTTATAAAAAGAAAATCATCCCCATATTTAATTCAATCCGTTCCGTTGTGCAGAGATATGGGAGAACGTTACGATGCCGTAGATTGATTGATTGATTATTGATTTGTTATTCGCCCGTTCAGGTCAGGCAAAGGAACATAGTAGCCCATACAGCCAAATATTCATTATTCGTATTTTCTAAACTAATTATATAACTAGAAACTTCTTAGCGCGAGGCCGTTTATTAAATAGTAACTACACAAAATATTATCAAAATATCCCCTTACTAGGAAGAACCTGTATTTATGTACAGTGCCAGTAACAATTACAGCCATTGCATACCATTTTCTGATTGCACGGAACCAACAAAATGTGCAAAATGTTTCATCGTGCGTGTGTTGTCATCCCATACTCCGTAATAGGCTGTGCTTAGCGCCGTAATGGGCTTCAAACTTTTTTTTGGCGCCGTAATAGGAATTCCGAATTGTCAGAAAAAATATTTATTTAAAATTAATTATCATTCTAAAATAAATAAAACGACAACTGAAATAGAAAATATTATTATCATGAGTGTAAAACAAAAACTCAAATATCTGCTAACATATTTAGAAATGCTTAATTTCTTACCCTACTTTAAAATGTCGTCAAAACGCGCCGTAATAGGGCATGTTACCCTAAATCTACATTTATTATTCATCAATTCATAGAAGAGTAAATCACCAAAATCGTAAGTTCACTTAAGAAAAAAAAATGAAAATGCCTAGGCTTCGAAATTTCTCCAATGTTCGTCCGAACTTAGGCGAGTGTACCTTACCTACTTTTGCTATCATTTTATACCTCAAATTCTCTCAGCCGCTCAGTTACAACTCTTTACACTCTTTGTCATATAGATTTTCAATTCCTTTTTACCACAACAAAGGAGAATGAATAAGAAAAATATGAAAAAATAACTACCTAGGTTGTTTGTAATCTTTCTACAATAGGCGAGTGTGGTCGGGAGTTATAGAGATAAAGTATAAAAGGGCAAAAGCAATTGTTAGTTTTGTTAAGCTATAACAAAGCTTTAATATTTCCTTTTTTAAATACCTATGAGTGTTTAAAAGGTATTGGGCAGCTTTTTAGAAGCAACTAGTGATAATGCTCGATAAATTTAACAAGTTTTAGCATATATTGCCACACTAATAATAAAAATATTTACTCAGAATAGGAAATTTAAAAAATGTAAATATCAAAAAAATTCCGTCCTATGAAATCTGAATCAGGAATGTAATTCAGGTAAGTTGAAGTTGTTGTAGTGATTACAGCGCAATAACGAGCTTCACATGTTGCCTGATAATTTATAGTACCTAGCTAGGTATTATAATGGTATTTACGTAATCAAATATCACGAATATTTCTTATCATTTTTGAGATAAATAGTCACGTGGTCGACTCGAATATAATGTTCTGTGTGGTTGCCCTAGGAAGCGGTGGAGCGATGAGCTGGAACTTCTAACTAAATTCGATCGACTTGTAATTGTATAGCGATTTGTTTGACCATTGCTGTTTTCTTTGGGCGTGTACAGAAATTGCCTGGTTTAAAGCCGCAATGGTAAACGAAGTCGATAAAAATACAATTACAAGTCGATCGAATTTAGTTAAAAGAATTACCCCTCGGTGGAAATGTGATGAGGATGGGGAGAAGTTAAGAAAGAGGCTTTTGCCCAGCAGTGGGACGCTACAGGCTCCAAATAATAAGTAGGTACTCATGATTCATATTATTATGTTACTTTGTGCATTATTGTTAAGTTGCATAGCTTTTTCGTAGTCATGTAGTAAGAATCGTAGTCATGATTCCGTAGCTAAGCGTAGCAGCGTAGCTATCCATTACCGTGTTTACTCAAATATTCATGTTTATCAAATCGATTTAAACTAAAAGTAAAGGTAAGTTTTATCTTAGATCTTTATATTATTTTCAAATATATAGGTAATAAGTAAATGTATAGCGAAAATTATTAGAAAAGGTTTACCTAACGGTTAAATAGGTAAGTAAGTGTTTTCCCTTGAAAAGTGAATCGCCTCAACTTCATTAAAACGCCGTCTGGAGCTAGGTAGCTTCCTTTGCCAGAGATTAATCTAATCCGCAGTCAAACGACCCAGTTAACGCTATGCCGTGGCATGCCTATGTGTATTAAAATATATAATTTTAAACCTGTAGTGTTATAATATGACTAGTCGACCCGAAGAACTTGTTTGTACCGCCTAACCTATTACTATCTTGTGCATGTTTATACTAAACTTACAAACCTTCCTCTTAAATCACTCTATCTCTATTAAAAAAAAAACATAACAAATAAAATAAAATACTTACAATTTTTTGTCCACCGCAAAACGACTTAATTATACGCTATATACCTGCCCTTTCATTCATTACCCCCTTGTCAGAAACACCCTGTATAAGGTCGAAGATAGCCCTTAATTGGTGCCCACAAGGACGTCGCAGAGTCGGACGCGCGCAGCAGACCTGGCGCCGCACGGTGGAACAAGAGGCTCCCACACTCGGAGCACCGTGGGGCGAGATAGAGGAGGTTGCCCAAGACAGGAGCAAGTGGCGAGCTTTACTGAGAGCCCTATGTCTCTGATTGATGAGGGGAGGACATCATCATCATCAAGCATATATAAGGACAGATGCGACTTTATTGTATACTATGTATTGATTTAGTAAGTAGAGTAGTAAGGCCCTTTTGGTACATACAAATACATTTTTTTTTATACTTACTTCCTACTACTATTATAAAGGCGAAAGTTTGTAAGTATGGATGTATGGATGTTTGTTACTCTTTCACGTAAAAACTACTGAATGGATTTGAATGAAACTTTACCACAATATAGCTTATACATCAGAATAACATATAGGCTACAATTTTTGAGGTTTCTAATGTGAGGTCGTAAAATTTTTGAGGTTTCTAATGTGAGGTCGTAAAAAAACACATTTTTTGCGCTTACATTGCAAACGCTGACTGAATCCTACAAGATAGATCAAAACAATGTACTACAGTATTGTACAACTTAAAAAGGTCTCCAAAAAAGTTCGTGATGGTATATGTTTATCTCTTAGGAATAACCCACAATAACCATTTTTTATCCTTTACTTTGTACGAGAAATAATGGCTTATTTACGAAGCGATTTTAAGCAATACAGTATTAATCCTTATCCAATTAAGTATCTTAAATACATTGTGCATTTAATAAAGATCAATATGGCTTTTTACAGCATGTAAATTAAATAAATATTTTCGAAGATATCACAGATTTAAAATGCAGAGTCATAGCAATTTCGGCGATAAATACCGTTTCGGTGATAGATACCGGCAGCGGTGCCAGGCGAACGGGGCGTGGGGGGAGCGGGGTAGGTGCGGTGGGGAAAGGTGGCTCATCGCTGAGTGCGCGACCCGAACGCGGGCAGACGCGTGAGGGCAGACGTCGTTGACGGTTGTGTCCGTTTTGCGAATTTTCAAGGCACTAGCGATTTGATAAAAACGTATGGTCGCCTACTTCAATATCAATACATAGTATAAAACAAAGTCGCTTCCCGCGTGTGTCCCTATGTATGCTTAAATCTTTTTAACTACGCAACGTAAGTTGATGCGGTTTTTTTTAATCGATAGATCTATTCGAGAGGAAGGTTTATATGTATAATAAATGCATAATATAAAAGAGTAACACGGATAATTTAAGAGGTTTCTAAAGTGATGTCGTAAATGATTTTTTTTGAGCTTACATTGCAAACGCTGGCTGAACCCTAGGAGATAGATAAAAATAATGTACCACAGTATTGTAGATCTCAAAAAGCTCTACAAAAAAGTCCGCGATGGTATATGTCTTAGATATAACCCAAAATAAACATTTTTATCCTAAATTTTTTACAAAAATAATAATGGTATATTTTCGATGCAATTTAAAGCAATGCGGCATTAATCCTTATCCAATTTAATACCTTTAATACATTGTGGATTTAATAAAGATCAAATAGTCGTTTACAGCATGAGATTCAAATGAATATTTTCGAAGATTGAAAATTTCCCGATATGCGACACATGGCCAATGATGGTCTTTGTTTGCAATTGCGACAGGAGTTCTCCTTAGCCTTATTATTACACCTAAGCTTTAACTTTTCCACGGCAGAGCAAAGGCCTCATTCCTCCTTTTCCACACTTCACTGTCCTAAGCAGATTCCCACCAGGCTCTGTTAAGCGCTTCCAGTTCGTCGCTCCACCAATCGATTCCCGAAGCAACCACGTCATCTCTGAAAGTTTTTCAAGACCCACTCAGTGGTGTTCTTAGCCCTAAGATCGCAGTTTATACAGGCGACATGGCTGGCCCAGTCCTATTTTTTTTTAGCCGCTTTTTCAACTATACATTCACTTTATGAGTTCTGGCGCGCAGTTCGCTGTTTCAGACTTTATCCATCAATCACAGCACCATGCGAGTTCCCAATATGCCATGCGGTATATATGTATGCACTCCATATTGCCCATAGATCGTAGTTGACATAAGCGACATATCCAAGACCAAAGTAGTGACAAACTGTTTATAGCAAACAGACACAGCCTGTGGCACTGAGCTTAGAGGGGAGCCGGCGAAGAAATGACATGCCCTCCCCGAGAGGAACAGATATGCTTGGGAGAGACAGGACACTGGATGTCGATCATCACAATTCTTTCCAAATTGCCACGACGACCACCGGCGGGTTTTGGTGGCTGTGAGCCCCGAATACCGCCTTCGCATTATAGAGTCCGAAGTCCTTTCCACGCTCAGGTGCTATCAGCTTCGTGCTCGGGGAGGGCATATTGTTCCCTCCCAGGCTTGCCTTTGGAGCTGCGGCGGCATAGTGCCACAAGCTGTGCCGCCGCCCATCTCGG
Source organism: Euspilapteryx auroguttella (assembly GCA_951802225.1). Lineage (NCBI taxonomy): Eukaryota > Metazoa > Arthropoda > Insecta > Lepidoptera > Gracillariidae > Euspilapteryx > Euspilapteryx auroguttella. Next base: position 5,152,213 of record OX637654.1, read on the forward strand.
GGCTGTTTGATAAGTGTGTCGGGCCCCCGCCCTTTACACCCACGACCCCTTTTAATCACCTCTTACGACAGGCACGGCATACCGTAGACCTATTATTTCGCCTGGACCCACAGGACTTTTCCCACCAGGCCCTGCCGAGCGTCTATACGTCGCTCCATCGTTTTCTGGTGCAGTCATTTCTTGCCATGTTTCGGAACCCACTCAGAGGTACTCCATGCCCAGAGATCAGATTTATTACGCGCGACATGACCAGCCCAGTCCTATTTTAATTCAACCGCCTTTTGAGCTACATCTAATTTGAGTTTTGTCATGACCAACATTTTGTAGCAAGTAGTAGATGTGGATCGTGAGAGAATTGCATAATACCAACTTTTGGCCAAATACTCTCCTTACAGGCGTGACAGAATAAAGAAGTCGAAAGACGCTTTAAAAACGCCTTGCGGAGCTATTGTGAAGGGACTCATAAAGGCGACCTTAACTCTCATGTCTGAATCGAAAACTCATGAACATGTGCATTTTCCCCATCCTTACCTACGCAGCTCAGACTTGGTTTTTCAATGTCATTCAAAAGTCTAGGCTTAAGGTCTTACAGATAAATATGGAGCGAAGCCTTATTGGGAGTTCGATTGGTTGATACATGAAAACGTATTTTTTTTTATTTCATCGTGAAAATAGGAAAACGTGTTCTTCAGTGTTTGTAAGTAAGCTATAACAATGGATTTTCAAAAAATTCTACGGGAGCGGTAAAACAGAAAATTTTGAAGGTATTAAACTCCTAGAGCTAGAAGGTGAAGTAGAAAATAGATTACCAAAATTCACATGGGAACAGAACATTATCCTCTACACTATTTTTATTTACGTAGTTAATACTCCAACCAATTAAAAGTAGTGCAACACGCTACTATCAGTATTAGGAACTATGAAAATATAGGTTTCTTATGAACGGTTCAGTGTAAAAATGTTTTTTTGGAGTTTCCACGTAAACTGAAATATGTGTACTTACTAATTTTAACTGATATAAGGACAAACCGCTTGAAATTTTTATTTTAAAAATATGTTATGTTTAGGGTGTATGGGTGCAATCAAAAATTATTTTCCTAAATTCCTGAATAAGTCATCCACCAGTTATTTCCGTAAATTATGAAAATGCGCGTGCGAAGCTGCGGGCAAAAGCTAGTATTATATATTTTTAAATAATATTATGAAATGAAATACCAACAGTCGGTTTAACAAGATCGTGATTGTCACAGCAGGGAGCAAGAAGTGAGAGACGCCACGATGTCGCCCGTCGTTATCGTGGTTATTCAAAATATATTTTGTTTATTTGATATGTTTTCTTTTGAGTAGGTAGATGCTAAAAATATTTCTTGTTATCCAGTTGGGTGTGGGCTTTAGATTGGTTGTGGAAGGGTTGTGGTATGGCGTAAAATTTTGGCGAAAGTATTAAGTAGGGTAGAGTGTAGAGGTAGTGTTTAATAACATTCTTGGAACACAGATTACTGTTTTGGTGTATATGTCGTGGCCAAATCGTAAAATTGGCCATTTCATGATCTGGCCGGCCATTTCATGAAAAGTGCACATTTCATGAAATGGCCAATATTCCTTTGGCCAGATCGTCGAAACGTCAACGTTTAACGATTTGGCCGACCACGTTTGGCCAAATCGTTGTTGTTTAACCTAATAATTTAAATTCAATTTTTTAAGTAGTTAAGTTTCCAGGACTAGCTTATATAAATACTCTAGCTAAATATAAATAATCTAACTCAGAACACAATACCAAGTAAAAAAAAAGTTATCTATACCAATATTATAAAGAGGAAAGATTTGTTTGTTTGTTTGTTTGTTTGTTTGTAACGAATAGGCTCCGGAAATACTGAACCGATTTGAAAAATTCTTTCACTGGTAGGAAGCTACATTAACCCCGAGTGTCATAGGCTATATTAGATTTTCAAAAAAAATAGGGATCCTTACCTAAACTCAAATAATATAACCCAAGGTGCAATATTTTTTCCGTTGTTTACATATTTTGACAGGTGGTTTGTTGTTGTTGTTTGTTTTTTATTCGGTCATTCTGGGCAGTCAAAAGAACATAGTCTATAGAGCCAAGTCTTTTGTAGTATCTTATATTCTACGGCGTAACGAAGTAAGCCGGGAAAGCTCGTTTACTATAATTCGAGTAATGTATGATTTAAATACGGACCTTTAAATAACCGTTCAGAACTCCATGGTTTTTGAAGTTGCTTTCGTTTATCGATTGATTTGCATAAAACTCACAAATCTTCGAATCAAAACGTAGTTGATCTGTGCTTCCTAATTTTATCGTCTTTTTCCTTACTTAAATTCACTTTTTTCATTTTATTATTGTAAACCGTAATGGCGCGTCACATCAAATCACACAACACACGCAACAACAGCGCCACTAGCGGAGAAGTTTTTAACTATTCAACGATAGGATCGCTAACATGAAATAGTCATACAATCACTTGGCCAAATCGTTGAACGTTGAGATTTTAACGATCTGGCCAACGAATATTGGCCAATTCATGAAAAATTCACTTTTCATGAAATGGCCATTTTTACGATATGGCCACGACATATATATTCCTGTATCTTGATTTTTTAACCGACTTCAAAAAATTTAGGTTATCAGTGTATGTATGTATACAGTGCGGGACAAAAATCTAGAAATTGAAAGGTAGCAACAATGTATGGAAATTTTCGAAAATCCGACATATTTCTATTTCTATACATTTATTGCCACTTTTTTAGATTTTTGTTAAGATTATGGTATGTACCAGACGGCTGCCCCGCGGATTGACCCGCTCAGATTTCTCTTAAACACAAAAATCCCGTTTCTCCCGTTCCCATGGGAATTTCGGGAAATTATTCCTTAGTGCTTCCCTACACTCTCCAAGAAACCCACGTCCAAAACTTTAGCCCGCTACGCCCAGTAGTTTTGGCTCTGCGTTGTCTGCCAGTCAGTCAGTCAGTCAGTCAGTTTTATAACATTACTAGAGGCTGCCCCGCGGTTTTTCCCGCGCAAAGTTCTCATAAACACAAAATTCCCGTTTTTTCCCGTTCCCGTGGGAATTTCGGTAAATCCCTTCTTAGTGCTCACCTACACTCCCTAAGGAACCTACATGCAAAATTTCATCCCGCTACGCCCAGTAGTTTCGGCTCTGCGTTGTCTGTCAGTCAGTCAGTCAGTCAGTCAGTCAGTAACGGAAGAGTTTTATATATATAGACTAGAGGCTGCCCCGCGGTTTTTCCCGCGCAGATTTCTCATAAACACAAAATTCCCGTTTTTTCCCGTTCCCGTAGGAATTTCGGAAAATCCCTTCTTAGTGCTCACCTACACTCCCTAAGGAACCTATATGCAAAATTTCAGCCCGCTACGCCCAGTAGTTTCGGCTCTGCGTTGTCTGTCAGTCAGTCAGTCAGTCAGTCAGTCAGTAACGGAAGAGTTTTATATATATTGATTGATTAAGCCAGTAGTAGGCCTTCTATAGTCCGTGTTTGTAGTTAGAGATTTACCCTCTTATTCATAAAAAGTTAAAGAGCATTTTATTTTTTTGACGTATGTCAATTTAGACTGGATGTCACGTATTTACCATACAACAAACCAGAGAAGTAGACCTCCAGTAACGCTACTTAAAATCTACTGTATCTTTATGAATAAGACGGTAAGTACTTAACTATACCTATCTTTTTAACAGTTGTGGATATTCTATTTAGAGACACCACTTTATTCTGTTAAACCCAATTTATTTAAGATCTTATTCTTATGGCTGTTCATTCTCGAGATATTAATTTTATAAGATAGAGAGAGAAAAATCAAATCCTAGGATATATTAGATTACCCTACCGGAAGAAATTTTATCAGGGGGATCGGGGGGGTATTACCGATAAAATTTCTCAAAGAATCGGGTAGGTACTTATATACGAAAAGAAACACATTGGATAGAAGCTGATACAAAATTTGAAAACAACTTAGTCGACGGACTGCCTTACTCTGATTCTGATGATAAGTGTCGCATCGCATTTGATAAATTCATGTATGTTGAGCATTGAATAGGTACATTGGTTTGTGAGAAAGGTTGGGGGCTAGTAGGTCATAGAAAAATTTTACTCTCTGTAGGTCCATTAAGATACACTTCATAATTCTACACTACAACAGTTGACTTGAAGAAGAAATCTTATTAAAAGCTAGGCTGTATGGAATAAGGACCTTTACCCACCCAAAAATAAGAGTTCACAGATTAATTTTATATTTTTTGTTATTTTTCACAGAGAGAAGGTAAATCACTACGTTTTAAGAGTCGCCACTCTAGCCCTTCCCTAGCTAAGTTTAGGTGTTTCTTTAGGCGTACTTGAGGGAGCAAAGTTTATTTCAAGGTGTTTATTGTCATCACTGGCATTTACCTTCTCTCTGATCACTGACACCTACGTAGTGATGTACGTAGTCGATAATAGTGCTTACAAGTATCGATATAACCGCTATTTATCGATATCGATATATCGATGAAGAGCAGTGGTATTAATAAATAAAAATTACGCTTTTGTTGCCTACCCTTAAGTTAATAAAACAAACAAAGTTATTTGAATGCATTTATTTATATATATTATATATATATATTAGTATGCTTACATAAAAAGAAATAGATAAAAACATATAACTTTAAGTTAACCTTGATTATACATATTGAAAATAAAAAAAATATTCATAGTGTTAAATACAAGCTTATATTGAAAGCCTAGTTGAAATAATGTAAAACGACCCACCGACCAATGATTCTATATGTAATTTATCCAGCAGTCTAAGAATACGTTTACTCCATTTAGTAGCCCTTGGTTACATAAAGCGCCCTTGTTGAAGGGTTATTCAGCTTCAACATCCATCACAATTCACGTTCATTCTTCTCAAATCCGATCGAATATTGCACAAAACAGCGGCCCAGTTTGAGACGTAAAACGTATATACCAGCACCAGATATTTAATGTACACAAGAGTAGAACTCAACCAGATGTATTTTCAATTTCTAAAATGCACATTTTGCAATTTTAACTCAAATATAAAACAGTTTTTTCAATTCCAATATTTAGAAAAATAATAATTTTGAAAAGTGTCATTTCACATAACAAAACAAAACAAAAGAGTGCTCATGTCATGTCAGACACATATCATAGCTATGAAAGAGTATAGAAAAATAATTAAGATCTGCAGAAAGAAGAGGGTTCACTGGAATTAAGTTCAATAGCTAGGCCAACCTAACAATTTTAAAAAATATATCGAACTGCGGTAATGGTTAACAGCCGTACAAAAACAAGTGTCTGTCTACTCTACTGACTGATTTTTCAAAAAAATCCGCTGCCGCGCCGCCTTGTTTTGGGTTTTGTTTGGTTTCTTGGTTCCTTTTTCCGTGCTTTTCTTCCCTTTGCATTGGGGATTGTTGTTTATATTTATTATTTAATTTGTTTGTGCAAACGTAGTAATGGCTGATGATCCCAGCCAAACCACACAGACACAAACTCAAAACTCGCAAGTTGAGTGGAGTCAGCACAATACTCCCACAGTAATCCCAACAATTTGGGGAAGAATTTATTCTACCAAAATATCCCTGAATGGGAAACATTGCTGGAAAAAGGTGGAGAAAGAGCACCCAGAATACTATGGTAAGCCTTCCTATATAAATTTTATATAGGTTTTAATGGTTTTTTAACTTTCGGTACACCTGCCTAACTCCCTCAAAACTACCCACAAGCTATCCACTGACTCTAATTTCATGATCACAGATCTCATACAGCCAGAGTTTACCTTGGGCAGGGCATTGACATGTACGTTTGTAATGAAGAAGGAGATAATCAAGGAAGACATAATAAAAAATGTCAGCAAGCAACATTTTGTTCTAAAGAGGGACATGTCGTAAGTAACGCTTACATAGCTTCATTTTTAAGTTATCTAGTTGCTATAAATTGGTCCGCATAGCAAAGCACTGGTGGAAACCACTTCAAAGTTTTGTAGCTGTTAGCAGCTTACATCTTGGTAGCATAATTGCATAGCACGTCTCTGGTGGAAAGGCACCCTCCACTTATATTTATAGCAGCTTTCCTGGCAATCTTTGTACTGCATTATAGTATAAATTTTGCAAATTATCATCATACATTTTATCTTTCCAATAACCATTTTGTTGTATTTAACTGTTTACACTATTATTCCGTGCATCTTCAACAAGGTTGACCTTAGTCATTGTACATACCCATGTTATCAAAGCACTGTCTGTATTCTGACTGGTGGCTCTGGGTTTTTTAAAGAAGCTTTTAAGCTTTTCCAGTGCCATGGTTTTCAATTTCAAATCTAAATGAAGCAGTTACCCAAAACTTTTAATGATATACCTACTTATTATTTTTGCATCAGAGAAGCATTGAATCCAGCAATCATAACAGACCTATCATATAATGGCACCTTCATTAATGGTGTTATGATTGGAAAGGGCAACAGCCGTGTTCTTGATGACAATGATGAGATCTCCATCACACATCCACTTGTGAAGAGTAAGTTTCATTATACATATATATATGGCTTTTAAGAAATTATTGTTTGGTTTTTGTTTTTGTTGTTTTTTTTTAATTTTTTGCTTTAATGATTTGCTCAAATATGAACAAGACAAAGTGCCTTAGGTGATCTCGCAACATCTAGATTTTTTTTCTTTGTTTTTGTTTTATTTTTTATCCATTTTTTTACAGTTTTTGTTTTCAAAGATTTGCTCAAAAATGAACAGGACAACGTTCCTAAAGTGATCTCGCAAAAATATTATATCTCAAGGGTTCTAGGCCAAGGTGCTTGTGGTGTGGTCAAATTGGTTTTTGACAAAGTAAGAGTTTTTCTTTATGACTCTCTGAGACTTCACAGTCTGTTTCCATACAATGTTAACCTATTTGCAATAATTTTCAGACTCATTGCACAAAGCATGCAATGAAAATAATAAAGAAGAGCAAAATGACAAATGGACATGTTAACAACTTAACTAATCCTCAGAAGATCATGAATGAGATTCATATCATGAAATCCATGAGACATGTAAGTTTAATTAATATAAGTTTACTAAAAAAAAATTCTAAGCAAGATTATCTAGTGTAACATGACACATGTTTTTTATTTCGGCCATGGTTTCATAGATATTATTTTTTTAACGAAAGTGGCGCTAGTAACTACGAGGCTGGCACCCTCATAAACTTGCTCTAATTTTAAAGTTAGAATATTGACTCCCCAAATACAAAAAAATATCAAATTGGTTTAGTAAATAAGTATGATGATAAATTCTGGCTTTCCCAAAAAAACAGACAACATTTTTAAAATCCATTATAAAAATCTACCTATCTATAATTTCGTTACATATTTTCCACAAAATCAAGATCCATTCTAAACTTCCAGCCCAGCATAATATCAATAGAAGACGTATTCGACTGCGAGGACTCGGTGTACATGGTGCTGGAGCTGATGCGCGGCGGCGAGCTGTTCGAGCGCATCACGCGGCTGGGCCGGCTGCCCGAGCGCCTCACACGGTTCCTCTTCCGCCAGATGGTGCTCGCGGTCAAGTATCTGCACTCGCAGGGCGTCACGCATAGAGATCTTAAGGTGAGTGCGGTTGTATTCTGAGGGTTAGTGACTTGATTTATAAAAGACTAGACTTGGTTTGACTAAGAAATTAGTATTTCTAGTTTAAAGTTATTTTTGCCAGTTGCCTATCTATTTTGTCGAGAGATAGGATTTTTTAAAACAGGTGTACATTTAGCCACTAGAAGCGGCTACCAATCGTCAGGTACAACTGGCTGCCAAGACTGTGGTGTTGGTGTGGGACGCGGATGGACGCGGAAAAATGTATGAAAAAACTCCGAAATTTGTGGATGTGTCCAGTGGCCTTGACTAGTGGTCATTGTACGCTAGCTCAATAGCTGGTTCACACACAACAAGCCAACGCAATCCTATCGCGGGCTCCAGGTGATGACCGACAGTCCAGTGGACTGCTTTGGAGCGCGCGATCGAATCGCATGGTGTGGACCCGGCTACTGAGTGAACAGAATAGGTAGAAGCATTGTAAGGCATAGAGAGTGTGAACACCAACAGCCGGAGAACGTGCTGCTCTCCGGGCCCGAGGAGCAGGCTCAAGTGAAGATCTCGGACTTCGGCCTCAGCAAGCTGGTGGGCGAGCGCGCGCTCATGAGCACGGTGTGCGGCACGCCGCTGTACCTGGCGCCCGAGGTGCTGCGCGCGGGGGGGCGGTACGGGCCCGAGGTCGACGTCTGGAGCCTGGGCGTCATATTCTTTATATGGTTAGTTATTTTGCTTTAAGGTTCTCTCGGTATGGCGTGAAATTCAAATTTTTTCGTGTTTTTTATTAATTCTGGCGAAAGTATACATCTTCTATAATATAAAAATGAATCGCCAAATGTGTTGGTAAGCGCATAACTCAACAACGCCCGGACCAATTTAACCTATTCCTTTTTTAAATGTTATTTGAAGTCTAAGGATGGTTTTTACGTCGAGTAAAATTCGAATAATTACCGGGAAAACAATATAGTAATAGGTTAGGCGGTACGAAGTTCGCCGGGTCGACTAGTTTTTAATAAAGTTTAAATGAATTTGCGTATGTAAAAAACCATCTCCCACATTGTAATACAACGTTTTTGGAAGACAGACCTAAAGTTTTTGTGTCTAAGGGGGAAAAGGCCAAAAATCAAGTTACTTGAATAAACACAAAATCGGTAACTCTGTCTTTCAAAAACGATATATCACAATGTGGGAGATAGGTTTTCACGTACGCGAATTCATTCAAAAGTTGTAAAAAACGTGAAAAATTTTGAATTTCGCGCCATACCGAGAGTTACCGTCCATACAAAAAGAAAAAACATTTTTCAAATACTAATTATTTTCCAATCGACATGAAGTTTTAGTATGTTACTAACACCATAAAAAGTAAGTTTATACGTTTTGCTTTTGTCGAAATTCGCTGTATATTCAGACTTTTATGCCCTTGAAAGACAGAAATTTGATAAAAAATTGGTTGGATAAAGTTGTTTGTTTTACGAAACCAATGCATATTTACTGCACTGAACTTAAAATTGGCGTAACTCTGAACCGTATTGCCATACAAATAAAGTAAGTTATTCCGCGGCCGTAGCCTGGTGGGCTACCTGCCGTTCTCGGCGGACTACCGCGAGGCGTCCCTGCGCGACCAGATCCTGGCCGGCCGCTACCGCTACTCGCAGCCGCACTGGCGCGCCGTGAGCCTGCAGGCCAGGCTGCTCATGAAGCGCATGCTGACGGTCAGCGTGCCGAAACGGATCACGCTCGATCAGATATTGGAACACGCTTGGATGCAGGTCTGTTCAAATTATTTACCTTATAAGTTAAAACTTGAGGTAGGCCAACTATTTTCGGTGTTTTCAGTAAGATTACTGTTTAAGTTTTAGAGCTCTTTAGATAAGAACTTTATTAATTTTCAATCATTTAGTATTACGCTGTATAAAATATAAATCTTGCACTGATGCTATACCATTCTCTTCTATTTAAAAGAAGAGAACTTACAAAACAAGTCCAAAGTATCCAAAAACAAGCTCGTATCATACCTTCGTTAATTTACTTAGGACGCAGACGTGATAGAGCGTGTCGACCGGCTGCTGGCCCAGGCGCGGCGCCCCGCCCCGCTCGCCTCTCCCTCCGACGAAGAGAACAGCCACACCAACTCCACCAACTCCTCCGAGAGCTCCGTGGTGGCCCTGGCGACTCGCAACAAGCGGCCCCTCAGCGAGAGCTTCAGTTCCAACGAACCGGTGCCCAAGAAGTTCCGCGTCGCGATATACCCCGCGGTCGGCGCGGGGGTGAAGGCGGGCAGCGGCTCCAGCACAAGCACCAGTACACTCAATAGTATGCAGATCATCGTTGAATAGTTGTAAGAGTAAACAGTTATTGTTTCTTTGTTTTAATTATAATGTTGTTGTTTTTTATTTTTATTATTGTTGTGTCCAGCGGAAGCTGCATTGAACAGCGATTTGCCAAGCGAAATTGATTTTATATTTTTGGCTAGTGTTGACATAGACGTACTATTTTCATTTTAATCGCTTGCGTGTTAAATTCTCATCGCTAGTGTAGCTTCAGCATCACTCTCAGCGTTCCTGGCAAAGACCATGTTGCGTTTATTTTTAAACGCACTGTAAACAGAAAAAGCCATTGTTTACAGAAAACAAAAGAACGATGACAGTTACGAACTCTGTATTACAGATTGAATTTCTAGTGATTGAAGTAAGATGTTTAGTTGATTCGAGTCGATTTTATGACGAAAGTCCACAGAATGGCTGGTTCAATTTACATTCTGACTTGTGATTATTTTACTACCTCATAATATTTTAAGTGTTGGCACAAAGACTTACCCAGTAAAGAAAAAAAAATATTGTTGCTATGAAACCTGATCTTTCCAACTTCATAATAATATGAAGTAGGATCTAATGTAATCCGATTTATTTTGAAACTTCATGTTGCGCTTTTGTGCCAATAGTTTATTTAGTTTTAGTGACGAGTATTTTTTTTGTTTTTACGATCCAGGTGATAAATGTTGCCCAATAAAAACTTTTATTTTTCTTAAAAATACAAAGTGAGATAAAGAGTATTTTATGATATTAAACACACAAAAAGACCATTAAGTGACACGAATTTATTTGTCAGGTCTCCCACCGTTGTGCTTTCAATATTTGTTTGGTTTTTGTATCACCTCCCTGTGATTTTTATTTCTTAATTTCAATGTGATCTTAGTTTTTAATATTTGAATTGTTGATTTATTGTATTTTGTTAAGTACACTAAGTTTTAAATAATTTCGGATACGTATGTGTGATCCAGATCTTTTACGCTAATTTGTAACAATTATTATTTGTAAGTCAAAAATCTAAATTATAGGGTTAGAACATTGGTTCAGATTTAAGCGAAGCGCAGCGGTAATAATATAAACGCTTCGGTTTCGCTTTTACTGTTATTTTCCACGTCCCTTATTTTGTTACCTACTGCTTATAACGACTTGGAAAAAAATAATTTGATTCAGCACTTCTAGTTTTTATCTTGTCGTCAACCAGAAACTAATACTTTTAATTTTTTTAATATTATTATTTTAATTACAACATTTATTCCAGTAAATAATATTATCAACCCACCCACCTAATTAATGATTCCGCCTTAATTATTTGTTATTGTGCCATAATTGTATATCATGTTTGATATAGACAATCTGTCACCAAGTGCCATTATTGTTTAGAATAAACGTTTAAAATTATAATACTTTTGTTTTGACTGTAGAAAAAAACACATGCTTAAATTATTTAAATATTTTATTATTTTCGTTTGAATGCTATTTACAATAATCGTTTTGTAACACAATCTTAGATAATTTAAAATTAATTCAGTCTTGTATTTTATACAGTTCAACTCACACATTATTTGCTACAGGAGGGTAGAATACACTATTTTTTTTTTAAGTTCTTGCTAACTAACTCAACACAATATACAGGCTATTAAATATTGTCCAATACTTAACAAATAGCAAAGTTGTCAAACCGTACAAATACATGCTCACAAAACAATCAGTAACTTCAAAATTACAAGGAACATGTCAATTATAAAAATATACCCGAAAAAAAAACAAGTACAAATAAATAAAGTATGATGAGCCATACACTTTATTAAAAACTAAAACTGACTGTTTAAAGTACATTGTTAGTCAATGCAATGAGATAATTATTTGTAATATTCCCTTCCTCTTTTCAATACAAAGAGAGAAACTTCAAATGATATAAAATCAAATTTAACACTGTTTTTACATAAGATCACGCTATTTAGTATTTTAGAGAAAATTTATTTGTATTTTACAATGAGGCACATGTCATATACTGCTGGTACAGTGGCGGTCTAGGACGGCGTAACTGTCTTAGCACTGATTTAGTCTATGGTCTCATGCGCTGTTACGCCGTCCTAGATCGCCACTGTGCCGTCTACTGACTATAGCTTCCACGTGAGACGACCACTAATGTACGAACTAACAACCAACACGGGCGGCCAGTGATCTTCAGTCTTCTTAGATATGTTGCAGCCATATTTCCTTAAAATCTTCGTATGGTTGGAATGTCATTTGTACTGTTTCTAAATCTTGTTTCTGATGCTACTTTATTTTAAACGAATAAAATTCAATGCAGTCTGATTCTATTGCATTGCAGTATGACGTAAAGCATTGGATGTGATGCAAAGGTTTAGAATACTTGGTACAATGGTAATTTCGAAAAAGTAGTGTTATGACTGCAACCCACGCCACTCACCACTACACACAGGCAGCACTTCATTGCCCGCACTCGCCGCCCGCCGCGCGCTACTCGCCGCCCGCCGGCTCCTGCGCATTGCTGTGCGACGGCTCGGCCGCTTGCCGCTCATTTTCTGATTAAAAAAAAAAACAAAATTGTTCGAAATAGAAATTGACAATGTATCCCCAAATAATTAGTTTTTTTTTGCATATATTATAAGATTAAATGTATGAAATTTCCAGGTATTGTTGTAAAAATATGTTATGTTTATGTTATAACAGCTAAGCCCGTGCACAATAAGCGTGGAACTGTCCATTTTGATTAATAGTTAAAATAAAATGAACAGCAAATAAAACGAGCAAAACTCACCTAAAAACTAAATTACTTTTGAAGTAACTGAAACAATGTAAATGCAGCTGCTCAGTTACTGAAAGTTATTTCTATAGCTATCATGTAATGGGCTTTTTGGTGCGTGCAAGTGTAAGTAGGTACGTGGAAGTGAACCAACAAAACAAAATCTAAATTCAAGCCAAAAAAAACAAGCTAATCGCATTTTAGCTGTGTAAATAGGTATTCTGCGGTTGTATATTTTAACAACATTTTAATTAATTCTAATAAAAGTTTGATGTTTTTAAATTAACATACAATTATATCAAGCAAAATCATCAATCAAAATACAAAAAAAAACCGAAAATAAACTCGTACTAACCAGCGATAGCTCTGTCGACCTTCAGCCGGTCTCTGACGATGTAAATGGCGGTGAGCAGGAAGAAGACCCCGCCCAGCACCTCCACGAAGCAGGTCACGAACAGCGCGTACTGCAGCGCGCGGAACTGCGCGGCGCGGCTGGGCGCGGCCGCGGGGCCCGCGCCGCCCGACAGGGACTTCTTTAGGGCTTCTGATATCTACAATTTCAAACAAATCATCCTGAGAGATTTATTCCATAGATACTCAATGCCCGTGAAAGTTATCTTAATTTTGAGAGATTTTTTCATTGACGGTGCCACAGCGCGCGTACTATGCAAATGGCATATAACCGACAGAATCTCGATAAATCTGACTAGCTAAAGATACAATTTAGGAGCATTATGAATGAATCCCCTTCATTGTATATTTTTTGTCATCCCGTAGCATACCCCCATTTAACACTATAAAATAACAATTGCAAGGTAAAAAATTAAGAATAAAGTTATCCAGAAAAAGTAAAAAGTACTTACTAATTTCTTTTAGTAAGTAGAAGTAGTTTATTTTATATAATCAAAACGAATGTTAAAAAAAGAATAAGAGTAATTTATCTGTTTTGGTTGTATAAATGGGAGATACATGTATAATGCGATAATACTTACAACTCCGACCATGTAGGGGCTGCCCGCGTCACCGAACATGTGCGATATGAGGATCTGGAATGCCTCCGCTGTGGACCGCCGCGGTGGGATCACCACGTACTAAAAAACAAGTATAGTATAAGAAACTATGAATAATCTCTTGCCTTTTGGATAAACAACAAACAAACACTTTCACTTATTGAAATCAAAAATAAGCAAATTAGCATGCAAAAATGAGTCTTTACAAACTATTTATTTAGGAATTGATTTTTCAAATTGTCGCGCGCTTTTATCAATAGCGCCCTCTAGTAATTGATTGAGATAATGTTATGCAAACCACTAATGAACACGACTTTGCAACAAATGGATTCGCAACGTTATCAATAGATGTCGCTTTTATTTTTTATATCGAAATCAGTTCACCCAGCACAATGACTTTATCGAGAAAATGATTCCAATGAGAATTCGAAACGATGGCTGTGGACTATAATTTTATTTTTGTTTTTATATCATGAAACTATTCATTTACAACTAGGCAACAGTGGGCCCAGGGCTTCGATATGTGCTAATGAGTGAACGATTGCGATAAAAAATACCATGCAAATGAACAAGCAAGCAGCGTGCAAAAATTAGGCAAAACACAAACAAAAATCTAAAAAAAAAATATTAAAAATAAACCGCTTTTCCACGCTACTGGCATTTCACAAAAAGCCAGCAACAGCAGAGCAGCAGCGCAACGCGTCTCCTTACCAGCGACATATCAGCCACTATTGCCCAGTTGAGATTCAGAGCGAGCTCGCCAATGAACATAAGGACGAAGGGCGCGTAGAAGTATCCCTCGACGAGCATGAGGGCGAGGGCTATGGCGGGCGCGGAGACGAGCAGGCCGGCGGCGCAGATGACGGGGTGCGCGCGCGGCCAGCGGCGGGACAGCGCGGCGCCCGCCCACGCGCCCAGCGGCACGCCCGCCAGCCCGCTCGCCATCGTCACGCCGCCGAACACCAGCGACACCCTTCGTGCAATCAACCCCGGCATATAGGTATAGGACATGCGAACCTTGTCTCCGCCAGGGATATGGAAGAGCTACTTCGTTACGTTCTCACCGGCCGAAATGTATACTGCTTTTATAATTACCAACTAATTGGCTCCCTGAACATTTGGATTTTTCCCGTTGTGTTTGTATGTGTTATGGGCACCCTAGGGAGATTTTTCTAGTAAGGGTTAGGGGCTCTGCGTGTCACTCAGACTCGTTACTTTTTTTAGTACATATCTAAATTAGTATCCAGCAGTTACATGCTGAACTAAGACTGCAAGAGGAATGCTGGAAACCATATCTTGTTCGACACTCGAATTCAAACACAGCAAACCTGGGCGGAGACGTAACAAAGTAGCTTTACCATAAACACGTCCCGGTGAGGTAGGGCTCCGAATACATTTTGTAACTAAAGCCTTGTCTAATTTGACAGATTCAGTTGCATGGTGTTCTGCCATCCACTAATCAGACAAGGTATATCACAACAATTAATTAAACTTCAGTAGGTACTTAAGTAGCTTTGCTAAAATACACAAGACATGCCATATTTTCATAAATCATAACAAGGATGTATAAAAAATATAAACACAAATAATACGATGTGTGATTGCCACTCGATATTTTACTGCATAGTAATATGAACAAGTGTATGACGAAGCATAATGTAAAATTTCAAGTCATTTTTATACAACCTACTAGTAAATTTATTTGATTGTAAGCAGCATTCTATGACGTATGATATGTAATGTATGTATGATATGAAAATATATGGAAGTGAGTTCGCGCAGTATGATAATATGAACCCCTATTTTCAATTGAATATAAATAATGTCGTGCCATATTGTCAAATTCTCATTGGATTATTATAACTCAAGCCCTTGTGCTGGTGGCCGATTTCTGCAGTCGATATGCTTGCATTCCCAATCAACCTTAACATAACCAATGATTTTATGCAAGCACATTATACTATTGAGCCTATTGACTATATGCAACTGTAGATCTAGCACATAGCGTCCCAAGGCGCGTGACAAACTTTTGTAACAGTCCCAGTCTCACTCGCTCATGAAAGCTAGATATTTCCTGTCAAAAAGTTTATCACACGCTTGGTGCTCGCGCTTGTACTACAGTGCCTAAAAGTCAACCAGCTCAAAAGTATATGCAGAAACTGCTCACCAGAACAATATCGGCGACGATAGACCACGTCAAGTTGAGGGTGAGCATTCCCAAGAAGATCAGCAGGTAACTGATCACCACTCGAGAGCTGACCGCCACCAGCGCCAGGTACACCAGCGGGGCTGACGTCAGCAGCGCGAACCCGCAGATCAGGGGGTCGCAGTCGGCGTGGCGCCGGCGCAGGCGCTGGGCCACCATGGAGCCCGCCGGCACGCCGACCGCGCCGGCGAACATGCCGATTAGGCCGAACTTGTATGATACGCTGGCGTAATTTATTATGTTATTTATTGATAATTGATTCCTCCTTTCGTCTTGTTTATGTTATATGTGAAGTGATATTGATAGGTTTGATAGGTGTCGTTCAGATAACTTTATTTGTGATGTAACTAGATCAATTAAATGTAGTTATAGAAGTTTTTTCGTTATTTAAAATCTCGTAACTACCAAGTTAGATAGAGTTCTATGACCTATTGTATTATGATGATGAAATTCAGAGCTAAAAATAGAACTAGCACAATTCAATAGGTTCCGACTTGACATAGGTTGCACTGTGTCAAAAACTTCATGTTTAATTCATAAACAATTTACATAATGTATTTATTCACTGCAGTTACTTTAATACCAACAAAGACGCAATTCGCATTTTGTAAAGTGTTACATTTATTATTCAAATACTAACTATTTCATCTCCGTGGATAGGATAGTCAAAGCTCTGAGTTTCGTCGATTTCTGCGTTATATTTGTGTTACGACTGGAGAGCTAGCACAGGAATAACAAAAATAGTCTTAGAGCGTAATATGGCAATGTAATATTTGTGAGTTTTGGGAAATTATGCATGACTTTGTGACGCTATGATGTGACTGGACAACATTAAATGAAATCGTCGAAAAACTAATTAAAAATGCCCTAGAATTACCGAAATCGTTTAATCAGAATTATCAAAGTCATACAAATTTGTAATTAAACTTTTGTAATAAATATAGTGCTAGCCCTACCGCCGCCGGCCAGTGTAAAACGCAACATACCTCTCGATGGTGATGTCCACGCCGGGCTGCATGCTCAGGCCCAGGTATATGAACTCGGGCCCCCACCACGCCAGCGCGCCCGTCACGAACGCCACGCATGTGAATGCCAGGGTCGACAGCATGAACGACGGACTGGGGAACAGAACATTGGGTCAAGTCTCTTAGTTAATTATGAAAAATCGATAAGACAATGATAGAACATATGCATTGGAAAACCATTGCTGCATTCTAAGTTTTATAACAATGCATTCTTTTTCATTGAATGTTTATTAATTTAATGAAGAAACTTTTCCCCAGATAATATTTTGAAAACATCATCAGACATTCACATGCCATCCACTGCCTACATAGACACACATAGCCTCCCCAAAGGACTGCAACAAAGATCGATGAGTGTATAAAGAAAACTTTTACAAATAAAATTCTGACCACGATTTGATGTAATTTTAAAGTAAGTATGAAACTGGTGCCTTAGCAGAGGCAATATTTGAAAAATACATGACTCCTAGACTTGGGTACTCCCAGCTCCGGAGAGGGATTGGACTTATCTTGTCCGGATCCGCACTGGGATTCTACTCATCTTATCGAGCCGGGTCCCCTTTCTTATTCCGATTCCCATACGCTCCAAGCACTTCGCGCGAGTCATCAAATCTGGATCCGTCCGCGTCTAATCTCAGCCCGCCGCGCGAATATTGACAGTGGGTGTGACCGAATCGTCGACCGAGCCCCGCGGCCGCCGCCGCCGCGCCGTCCGCCGCCGCCGGGCCGAGTGAGCGCGAGCGCAGTATCCGAACGATCCTAATCTTATTCTTATTCCCATCCCATCCCAGTCTTCCTCAGAAGTCTGAGACGACGTGACGTGCGAGTTCGTCCGAGCCGATCTCTCGCTCCGGACTTATTTGGGATTCGGCTCGATAAGAAAACTGTGGAGTGATTCAGATTTTATGATCCGGGAGAGGATCTAGCTCATTTAAGTCTTCTTGTCCGGAGTTACCCAAGCCTAATGACTCCACACTCCCACTTACTTTTTAACCAAAGACTTGATATCATCCTTGTAAGAGGTAGGTTTGATATTGCTGTCCTCGGCCTGTCCGCGCTCAGGGTCTACCATGACCCAGCAGATGAGCGCCACCGCGGCGGCCCCGAGGAAGGGCGTCACGCGCAGCCCCCAGCGCCAGTTGCCGGCCGCCGCGCCCGCCACCGAGCCCACTATGTAGCCTAGACCACTGAAATAAATCATCGAGGCATGTAGAGGTAAAATTTTTGCTTCATTGCTTTAACGCTTAAGGCCGCTTCTTCCGGGATGCTATGGCGACGTCGCTGGACTCGCTGGCTACGGTACGGTTTGTAGAGGAACGTATGGAAGTTAAGTTAACTTACTTGCTTGGCAACGGTTTGGCAACGTAGCCAATTTGGAAAATTGTATTGTATACGTAGGCAGCGACTCAGCGACGTCGCCATAGCATCCCGGTAAATAAGCGGCCTAATACTCAATATTAATTTTGCTTTTTACAGTGGTAGGGGTATGGAATTAGTATACAATTATTGTTTTAAATGTAGACGCTATTGAAACTTTTAGAAAATAGACGGGTTGTACAATGTTCATGTTTAACAATAAAAGAAAATAACATTCAATATCAAAACATAGAAATTAAACTTAGTTAACAAGTGATACACTATATAGACTCTCATTCGGTAATCCCGTGTTCAGTTCGTGGCCGGGAAGGATAAACGAACATTGAATCGATTGCAAATGAACTTGAGTTTTAAAGTTCTTCTAAGAACTTTTAGAAATTATTGAATCGATGTTCATTGCTTGCCTTTTATATAATCTGATCAACAAAAATAATTTGTTGTGGATTTAACTGTCGAATGTTACTTGATTAATACGAGTACGTGATCGTTCGCGACTTATTAATGTGACGCGCATGGTAATTTCACAATTGCAGAATGTTTTAAATAACCTTGTTACAGGTATTTACTGAGACACGAACATCTTCGTTTCACCTTCACATAGTGTCATAACTCATAATATTCACGTCTGAGTTAGGCATACGAAATAGTAAATACCTATTGCAAAATATTCTCTTCAGTTTAGCTAGAATATTAAAAATTATGTAATGAAAGCGATTTATTTTTTAAGCATAGCTTTTACGCGACGCAGCCCTTAAGAACGAGAAAGAGGGAAACAATAGCCAGATGAAAGCGATTATCGAAATCGAGCTAATGTCTGAGAACTATTACACTTTATACTACTAAACTTTCGAAAAGAAAAATAGAACATTTTAATAATGGTTACATTACAATACTTTAGGTAAGTATATTCAAGAACTTAATTTAGCAATTACAAAAAATAATAATATATAAATAAGTTTATTAGTAATCGAAAGAAAGTGATGGAGAATAATATACAGTGTGTCCGGGGAAGTTATAACATAATTTTAAGGGTGTATTCTATGATCAATTTCATCGATGAAAACACCCCATATGGGGGGTCGCAGCCTCACCCCCCCCTCAGTATGATGTTTTTAATTTTTTTTTTGCAAAAGACGACCTCGCCTACTTTTAAATTCACAGTTAAAGATCTAAGGCTCACAGAACCTTCATTAAGGTCTTGATCGAAGGCTAAGTAGTTAGGCTACCTTATTTACTAACAAAATAACCAAGTATTGCTTTTACTTTTTTTTTTAAAGATGATAAACCAAAAAAAAAATTTTTTTTTTGTGCATTTTTTACGGTTTTTCAAAGTTTCCACAAAAAAATGCAGATACTTTTTTTTATTTTTTGTGTTTTATTGTTAGCTTTTGAGTTGGTCTCCAAATTGGTATTAGATTTATTTCTCTACGCCTATTACTTCAGAAATTATCAACTACCAAAAAGACCCTTCGCTTTTACCTTTTAATTTAAGATTTCAGTTTAACTCACTTTTTTTTTTAAATAAAGTCTATATTTAATTCTTTTGTTAGTTATTTTGGTAGCCTACCTACTAAGCCTTCGTACAAGACCTAAATTAAGAGTCCTTTTACGCGAACAGTGGCGCCACTCTAGAAAAAAAAAATTCTAAAGTAAGGCTTTTTTTTTTCAGAAAAAGTGCTCCCTTGTGCATAAAATCTTGGTCCATAGTATTTTTTTGTATTTAAAATAATATCTAGGTTTAGAATGTTTATGGATTACTGTTTTTTGCTAAGCGTAGCCACTTTTAGCTACTTTAGGAACAGTAAACAAGAAACAGTATAAAATTAAAGTGGCCACTTTTAGCAACAAACAGCAAAACATAAACATTCTAAACCTAAATATTATTTTAAATACTAAAAAAATACTATGGACCAAGATTTTATGCACAAGGGAGCACTTTTTTCTGAAAAAAAAGCCTTACTTTAGAAAATATTTTTTTTTCTAGAGTGGCGCCACTGTTTGCGTAAAAGGACTCTTAATTTAGGTCTTGTACGAAGGCTTAGTAGGTAGGCTACCAAAATAACTAACAAAAGAATTAAATATTGACTTTATTTTTTAATAAAAGTGGGTTAAACTGAAATCTTAAATTAAAAGGTAAAAGCGAAGGGTCTTTTTGGTAGTTGATAATTTCTGAAGTAATAGGCGTAGAGAAATAAATCTAATACCAATTTGGAGAACAACTCAAAAGCTAACAATAAAACACAAAAAATAAAAAAAAGTATCTGCATTTTTTTGTGGAAACTTTGAAAAACCGTAAAAAATGCACAAAAAAAAAATTTTTTTTTTGGTTTATCATCTTTAAAAAAAAAAGTAAAAGCAATACTTGGTTATTTTGTTAGTAAATAAGGTAGCCTAACTACTTAGCCTTCGATCAAGACCTTAATGAAGGTTCTGTGAGCCTTAGATCTTTAACTGTGAATTTAAAAGTAGGCGAGGTCGTCTTTTGCAAAAAAAAAATTAAAAACATCATACTGAGGGGGGGGTGAGGCTGCGACCCCCCATATGGGGTGTTTTCATCGATGAAATTGATCATAGAATACACCCTTAAAATTATGTTATAACTTCCCCGGACACACTGTATAAGCAAATAATAAAGAAATGCTACACTGTCATCTCAGTTGACGTCGCTCGCAATCAAAAGGTTATCATTATCAAACCAAAACAAGTCACATCCAAGTTAATTGACCCCTTTCAAGATCATTTACTAGGTCAAATGCCTGGTTTTTTTACATAAATAAATATACGGTAAGTAAGTACATTATGCTAGTTAACTTTAAAAAAAAACCTACAAAATCAGTAGATTAAGTACTTATTCTAAAAAAAGATTTTTTTTCCTTTTGCAATTAATTTCGAATTAAAGAAATCAATGGGTATTTTTTTTAATACAAATTTAATAAGTACCTATGTTTTCCTTCCTCACTGAATGCAAATTTATAGTTATATTTAAATCCATTCTATGTTCTTATCCTGCTGACAGAGGAAGAGCTTTAAAAGAAAAATATAAATAATTAAAATAATATAAAATAAAAAAAATATAATAAAAAAAAAACCAATATAAATTTATAATCTATATATGAGAAAACCTACCTTCCCACAGGTATAGCGAAGTAGAAGAACGCGAGCATCTTAGACCTCACGTTGCCCACAAACAGGTCGCTGATGATGGTGGGCGCTATCGTCGAGTAGGACGCCTCGCCGATGCCGACCAGGCCGCGGAAGAAGGCGAACGTTCCGAAGTGCTGGAAGCAGATTCGTTTATATTAAACTGACTCTCAAATGGCTTGTAAGTTGTCATTGATCATTAGCAAAAATAGTTTTTAAGGAAAAGCAGATTGATTGACTTTAATTAAAAGTACTTACCAGCAAATTAATAAGGATAAGTACTTATATAAAGCCTAAAGATAATAATTTATATATAGTCTTTACATTTAACCTAAGATAAAGAACAAAAGAAAGCAACTCTTAAGTAACGTGTCAAGGCCTCATTTCTATGTTATAATAGTTCTCAGGTTTGTTTTACTAATAGCAGAATGCATGCATTGTTTATTTGGAAAATCAAATTTTAACGTCGTTTAAAGCATCGACATGTCGTGCTTAGCGCGATGATTTGTGCAGCATTACACTTTTCAGTCATTATTTATTAGGATTTGACACGAAACATTAAATCGTAATCCTCTTGTTATTGTTACGGACAAAATCATACACATGTAATCTTTTTCACACCATTTATGCCACGTCAAACAATACTACCCAAGAGCAGTTTCAAATTTAGTACTACAAAAGCACTCACGGTAATAAACGATCCAAACATCGTAGTAATACTCCACAACGCGACCCCGAAGCCCATGATGAGTTTCCGCGAGTGCCTGTCGCCCAGGTACCCGAATATAGGCGCGAACACCATGTAGGCCACGACGAACACCGTCTGCAGGAGGCCTGCATAGTCGTCACCGATGTCAAACTCCTTCTTCACGTCGCCAAGCACTCCTGGGAAACAAAGACAAGAAAATAAAGTCAGATGAAACCAAGATACGAAATAATTATGTATACGAATAAATAATTTTCTATGAGGTGTACACTTATAGAACAGAATTGTACTGAACATTTCAACACGTGCGAGTGACTGTACGTAGGTTTTATTGTTATGCACACACAGGACATAAAATTAAATTAATGAAAATCACCGGTTGGTTTTAAGAATGAATACTAAATTAATGAGTTTATTGAACTCGTGCGGAGCGAGAAATTGAGCTGAAGATTATCCTCCCATTTTCGAGGTTTTTAGTAGTGCTGAAACATTCGCAAAGCATGTTTATTTGGATCTCAAGACGAAATGCATACTTGTGAAAAGAGAATCTTGATATTTTTTACATGATTAAGAAATACTTGTGAAGTTGAGACAGTAATTGGTAATGATTCTGATCTGAACTTAAAGCGTAGTGGCAGGGAACTCTACATTACATAATTCCTGAACAAAACACTCTTGGACGATTAACTCTTAAAATCGTTCAAGCGAAAACCTAAAAGAAATCGCAGCTCTGTCCTTGGAATTCCAATGTATCGTATGCAGTTGAAATTTGTGTGTAAGGATAACCAATGACTTTAAAACCTTTTCAAAAGTAAGCACTTCGGCTTATTAAACTTTTACAAACAAAAGAGAAATAAACAAAACGAAAGGCAAATATTTCGAAGTGTAGCAGGGAAATGAGAAATGACCGATCGAGCAAGGGACAAAACAAGTTTAGGTTTTTTTAAATAAAGAAAGAGTGTTTTCAACCTGCTGTAATAACACTGCATGCATTCATTTCAAAACAGATACAGTAATTGGTCCAAATAAGATTTTTATTTAAAGAAATTTAAACGTGACTGCGTAGTTTATATAGGAGTTGTTAACAAGCTCATTAATTAGTGATATGCAGTTTTTAAATGACATTCACAGCATTTATTGGAAAATAAATGCTGTGAAACTAGAGAAAAAATATATATATTAAAACACTATGTTTGTCTTCTCTACATTATACATAAAATTGCGTCATTTCGTTTTCTGAGCCTGTTTTCCAGTACCAAACCATCTATACACCAATATTAACTCTTCCACCTCCACCCCGATTTCAAAAAACACAACGCGCCACGCCACCATACAAAGATTTCGTTCGCCGCACAAGGCCGACAGTGCGGCGTCCCCTGGCGCTGCGCGAGCTGTAAAAATCACCTAAAAAGCTACCGATTTTGGCAGTAAAAATGGACGTGTTTACGCAGAAAAATTTTTATTCAACAACCAAATGCTATACTTTAGTTTATTTATTGACTGACTAAAGTAAAAGTTTTTAAATGTAGCTGCCAATTTATTTCTTATTTAAAGAACTTAAAAAGGCTTGGTGTATTTTATTAGAAAAAGAGGATTCGAATATTATATCTAAATGTTTTGCAACTTAAAGACCTCGCAATTTGTTAAAGTGTCTAGTCAGGTAGTCAGGAGCGATATCATGATTAGGATTAGTCCTTATAATATTTCACAAAATTTTGTCTTCGAGTACATAAAAATAAAATATTCCACCAAATTCTGGAATAAACAATGATTATTGTGGTAAGATTATGTCGATATTTGTCAACGCTGAATGGTGAAAACCAGAAATATTTCGAAGCATAATTAAGGCAGAGTCCGACTCTGTAGACAAGAGAACGACAACTATCAGCGATTTTCTCGCTCAAGACAAGAACAATACATAAACATTCTGTGTAAAGGAAAGTAATTCATGTATTAATAGTTGCTCTCTGACTGTTCACACTGCCGCCGGCGACGACTAGCTTTTAAAAAAAAGGGCTCGTTCAGCGATGCTCGCTCGCACTGACCGCAGCGACCACGGGCGAGTGGCGCGAGAAATGGCTCGTTGCCCAGTGACAAAACTATCCAAACTACACAATCGCCTTCCACTGATCGTCAACTCGTTTATAGTTTCTAGTTCTACTCGTTTCTCGTTCATCATCGGCGGTCGAACCACTGCCTAAAGAAGTAATGAAGGTTTGATGGTGGCCGCGTGAACGATACAGATACAAGGAGAATGGCGAGGGCATCGAGATCTAGACTTGTGGACGGTTTGGAGAAATGTTATGCTATTGCCTTTCACAATGAAATAAAAATGAGAACATTTTGACATGATATAAGTATACATTGCGGGTTTACAGCTGACTCTCTTGTGTAGGTAGACAAAATGATTTACCTATATACCCGCAATGTATACATATCTTATGTCAAAATGATTCACATTCTAATTTTCATTTTGAACGGCAATAGATCCCCTGGCTTTTATGTCAAAGCAAAGTGCAATTTGTCGAAATATTGTGGAAGTAAGAAACAGATTCGAAGCATTAATATTTTTTAAGTAAAAACAATAAAAACTCTCCAGTTAACAAAGTAAAGAAAAAATCAGTCGGTGATTTTAAAGATGTCGATGTGGTATCGAGTCCAACACGCTCAGTAAAAATGTTTACATTGGAACTGATATGTAGATGCTTTATAATTCTTCAGCATTTTCATTAAAAATATTATTTTGCTGTTCGTTATTTAATGATTCTTCTATAAAATTTAATCTTCATTACATTCATTCACAGTCTGATGAATCATTCCAGATTCAGGTTCCGATAAATAACGAGTTGCAACCTCTTAGCTCGCCAATTCATTTTCAGTAAACTCATCGTCCAAATAGTTATACTTACATTACTCATCGTACAAATGTTTATAGCAAAATACAATTTACATACCAAATTTAAGAAGTATGTAAAAGCATTTATAGGAAAGTACTTACAGTTTATTGCGATAACATCTCTGTTGATTACATGTTCTGTAAAGGGATTCAAAGAACTTAATTTGTCTGTTATTATAGCCAGATTAATCATCAAATGAGAGTTCAGAGTACCAGTTTCAATTCCCATATCAATCGTAGTGCCAGTGTTCATTGTCAGATCAGTCTTAGGAGGGTTCGTAGTGCTAGTATCCATAGCCAGGTCATTTGATTTAAATCGGGATTTACAACCAGGTCACAAATTTCTCAGAAATACAAACAAGAGAAGAGATACGCCGCAGTACCTAACGATTAGACCGAGGCTAACCTGCCGTTACATTTACTACCTAAACCAACATTTCTTTTATAAGTAGGTATGCTCTTGGGGGCAATATTTACGTGTACACTTTTTCTAAGAAGGATTAATATGCAAAAAACAAAAAAAAAATGTCAACACATTTCTTTATTTTTGAAAACAATAGGCAATGAACCGACGCTGTGCACTTTTATGATCGAAAGACAAAAGAATAGCGAGCGGCGACCACTCAAAAAATATCCTAATCTAATGTTAAAAACAATGAAACGCACAGCTGCAAAGATTATGTATTGTGTGATTTTCGGAATATTTTTGAAATGTTTCTTCAGAATTAACCGACACAGTTAATAAAATTAAACAAAAAAAATTTCGTTTGAACTTAAAAGCACCGATAAATTACCGCCTTATCTTTATTTCATTGAATACAAAATAGGTGATATGACGCTTGTTCAAATCTACGGTCACCTTTATAATTACAAAAAGTCGAAACAGTTTACCACTTCAATCCTAAAAGCGGCGTTAACTGCTTGCTTACAAGTCACATTTTCCCCTGCACTTGAACAAAGTAGCACGCGCGAACCAAAAAATACACTTCCTCGAGCGCCATCGGGCGCAACGTATGTGCCCTGTTCCAAAATATACTAAATCACGACATAAAAATTTCAAAAAACAGCAATGTATAGTTCTATTAAATTTATTAAATTCTGCATTTAAATAAAAATATTTGAGTAAATAGAATTTACTTTATCTCAAGTTCAACTTCAATGGCTATTTCTATATAATAAATGTATGAAAAAAGTATGAAGCATGAATTAGATCCTTTTAATCAAATCCTTGAGTATCTTTTTTCAGTAAAAATAATATTGTAATATCCTATTTAGTATGTTTTTTATTGAAAATAGTGCGAGCGCCAGCCGGCGTCCTCGGCGCCTGGGGATATGTTTTTAACGGACGCATACGTTGCGCCCGTGGCGCTGAATGGGTTAATCGAGTTCGACAGTTCGCAACCCCACAGAAAAAACATAAACGGTTGCATTCTTCACATTCTAATATAAAATATTATTACTTTTTTACGATCGAAGCAAACAGTAACCATAGAACCCCATCATATCTTTCAGACACTTAAATAAATCATATTTTTTATTGTAGCAACCCTATTGTTAGCTCAACCTTTATTTGAAAAGGGTCCGAGCTCAGTGCTTTTATTAAAAATTCTGTCTCATTGCTTTGTTAGTCAACAGACAATACAAATAAAACATACCACCTAAGCTATATTTCGGAATAAAAAGATTGCGTTGCACTACAATTTTAGATATTATTGAACAGGATTTTCTTTGCCAAAAACCCCAGCATTTTATTTTCTTAAAAATTACGTCATGCAGCAGAATGACGTGATGTGACAGAGAGAAGGTAAATCACTACGTTTTAGTGATGTGATGTGACGTGATTCACGATGGGTTCACGGCCGAATGTACACTGAATGAACATTAATTTGGTTGGGGACACCCACACCCACAACTACCTAAATAGAAACTCTATAGGAAGATATCGGATCTGATATCATTTATAGGGAGTTATTTTTATTATAAACAAAACTTTAGGTAAATTTATTGCGTCAAAATTATAGGAAAACAATTATAGTGATAAAACACAAACCATATAAAATATAATCAAAGAAAGTTATTCTAACTATGTGACCGGAGGCCTGAGAATGTGAAGCTATAACAGAACAGTGAAAGTAAAGTAATAAGAAAAAAATTAGTTGTGGAAAGTAAGTAACTGTAATGACATCCATAAAATAAAACGAATAGCCGAGATAGTGCCAAGAGTGGTATCGTTTCAAAAAGTAGTGGGATGTTTGTTGTTAGTTAGGGGTAGGCTATAAGTAAGATAACCTGGTTGACTTAACGTCAGTTATTCTAGTACTTTGTGCAGTCATTAATTAAATTGCTCCGTTCCGTACTACCTTGCAGACGGCGAACTCTAGAAGCAGATTTGATATCTGATATTCCTAAAATAAAAAGTCACCTTAATTCCAAAAGGATGAGCATTTTAAGATAATGAATGGTAACAAAACGATTTGTTAGTTAGACAGTTTCAATAACGGAACCGCTTAATTTCATCATCTCTGCTGAATGAGTGACCTTCATAGTCTGCGGGGCGTGCTGGCGTGGCGTGGCGTGGCGCGATCGACGTCATCGCCGTCAGAGCGGCTTGCTGTCACGAGGGCAAAGCTGGCTGACGCGTCCGCTCGAGCGCTTGCCGGCTAACTACATCACGCCATCGCTTTCCACCAATGGAAACAGTGGAATTTGCTAGCGAGTCACGCCGTGGGGATGCGCTATACCTGACCGACTACGACGAGCGATAATGGAAGGCTGATAAAATGATTAACTTTTTTTAGCGTTTTGTTTTACCCTTAGAACAATAATGTTTTACCTTTAAATCAATTTTAAACATTAAAGAGTAGAAAATCATATTCTCAATATAAAATAGGGTTTAATCTTGGTTTAATTTACATAAAATGCCAAAACCAGATCAAAACTAAATTATAACTTGTAAATCTCAAATCACAACAGGTAATGAGATTTCCAAGTTGTAATCGCCTTTAGGAATTGGGGTGGAAATGTATGTGTACCATTTCCGGAATATTCGCTTTCCCCTTAGCTGAACATGACAGATTTCTCTAGGGGATTAATAATATTACGGTTCGATTTTACCAAATAATAAGTAGTTACTGCCGCTTTTAATACATCGCTGAAAACCAACAGGATCTAAAAAAACCCTGTGGGCCAAAAGTGGCTAATGAAATCTAGCGCTAGCAGCGGACCGCACAAGTAGAAAAATGGTTATACGCTATCTGCTGACTAAAGAAGAAAAGTCAGAACATACCTTGATTGGTTTCTTTAGAAGTACATATCAACATACAATTATTTGTTTTTATATTGTTATTTTGACGATCGAATCATTGACTGTTTATTTGCTATGTAAGTATTTTTTTGCAATAGACATAACAAATGTATTTCATTGGAATAATTTCGCCTTATGCCTTTCGCCAGTGAACTGTGACATACATACATGATGCTGATTCGGGGCCTGTATTCAGAAATACTGTCTCTACACCCGCACCATAGCCACCCATAGCGCTATTATTATTATATATTTTTTTCCGTTAAATATTGTATTAAAGATTTTTTATGTTGCACCTTCGGTTGGTTACAATTTTCCTGAAATAAAATGAAACTAAAGCAGGTTCCATTTACATAAAGGGACTGTACTACCCTAGGTAGATTATGTTTCGGTTTCGCACAGTAAGTAGCTTGTTATGCAATTGCTCGAACTAAAATGAAAACATAACATCGTATGATTCCGTCTGAACAGTACGGCTGCCAAGTATGTCAGACAAGGCACACAATCTTCATTTACATCACCTACCAATGTGCAGCAAGTAGCATCTACTCTTAAAATATATTTTCAGATGGTATTAATAATAAAATGCTTTCTTTTCAATGCTTGGTTCTCACCTTCTCAACTCATTGCAAAATTATAAAGAGGTGACACTTTTTTTTTTAAACAATACTGTATTTGACACATGACTAAATCTGGGACATATTCAGGATTTTCTAATAGAACATAGAACACAAGGGTGCAACACCCGCACAATTATATTTAAATAATAATACAGAAATATCTATTGTTACCTTGATCCTGCTGAGTCCTTAGCTCACGCCTTCGACATCAACGTATCACAGACACAGGGCAAGGAACTCAAATAAATTTAACTTTAAAAACCAAGTTAACATTTACAAATTAAAGGTGTTGCAATCACGAAGGTTGTTATTGTGTAACTGTAACGCAACACAACTCGAAGCTAAAGTAACATCGACCACTACCAGGAACACTGAACTCGTTGCAACTGGGTATAGGTATCCGCTTTCAAGAAGTTCTTACGAGACTGTTAAGATTTCAACCCACTTAAATTAACTACGTGATGTTATTAACTAATAAAAATATCGTCGTTTGATCTTTGACAAATTGTTGTGTGAGCGGAAGATGGCACGCTTCAATAAAGGAAAGGGTTACTCATGATGGCGGGTGAAAATTGATTAAGTGTTCATTGTAATTAACGTTAAAAGCTTTCGACGTCCACCCTACCAGGCGACTATACTAAAAATTAAGGTAAGGAAGGGTACAATAACCGCACCAAATGTTTGATATGGTGGTTATTCATTTAATCGATGTCATTGCAAACCGCAGCAAAATATCTGCGTAGACGTAGTGGTGGAGCACGGAATTTTCTAAGCAAACATTTCAAGAATGAATGAGATAACATGTGGCGATGTCGACCAATAGCAACAACGTATGGCATGAATTTCTACGCGCCTACGTAATTAACTACTCAGCACTACATATCTCTTTATCTATAAAGGACATCAGCGAAAATTGGCGAAACATTAACAACGTTAAGTAGGTCAGTTTCATATAACTTTATAATTAGTAATCCAACGATGAAAAAATGAATCGGCCAAAAGGTCCAAGCTCCAAAGGCTACTGTGAGTGCTAGTGGATTAACCCTCATTTGCTATGATCTGTGGTATGAACGAACAGTCAGTCTAGTTCTACATAGTTACCTACCCAGATTTTTTAAGCGCGTGAGTTAATAATCTTCTATCCAATTCTCTCATAACAACAACAAAAGTAACATAACCAAAATGTTCATTCATCCAAATAAAATAGCTATTTTAAACACTTCTAAATCCATTTAGTTTTATGACCTCGCATCAAAAACTTTGCTTCCTGGTAGGAATTGGGACATTAAAAAACTAAAAAAGAAAACTTAAACATTTGTGGACAGAACAGAATTTTTAAGCTATGGTTAAAAGGTGGCGACGCCTGGTCGGTGTCTAGCAAACGTTATCGCCAGGCGCCGTCTGGGTTCGCAAAAACGCCCTTCACAAGAGGGTTGGGAACCCTAACCGATTTGTTAAACCAATTCTCTAAATTTCTTCCTGTCAAGCTAGCTTAATGCGGTTATGTTGCATTTATGACTATAATTAAATATTTTTTAGGATCAATTGAGTTTATGGCAAATGTGAAATTAGTTAGAAGTCAAGATTTTTTTAACAGCATAATTATTGCATGATAACTAGATAATAATACCGTCCTACTTATAGAGCAGCGGTCTGCAGTGTAATATTATTAATCATAGAATGTGCATAGGCTTTGCTTCCTTACTTGTTTGCAATTTCATGCATACTGGTTCCATTACAAGGGAAAGATGCGGATCTAGATCATATCGCTGAAAGCAGAAAACGTGCGTAACACAACTCGTTCTTTCAAACTCTTCATGCGCCATGTCCTGTCTGAGTCCTCGCTGCAGACGACGCTATTTAGCATACAAACGCTTCAGCATCTTTCCGAGTGAAAAGTTAATAGCTTTTCTTATCACCTTCGCTATCTAAATGGGAACCGTTTTTTGTTTATTTTACATTTTCGCATTATAAAACGAAAACGTTTCTTTGGCTCACTTAGCTTTCAGTTCATGGTAAAGTGCATTAACCTCATTAAAATGATGGGCCCTTTGTAGGAGAACCGCGCCGGTCGGTCTTTTAACTTTTAGGCTACGAACGCACAGGCGGTTTTTTGCCGCGCGGATTTTATGTAACATACTGAATCCTATGGAAGTGTGCGCACCAGCGGATAAAAAACCGCGCGGTTAAAAATCCGCTGTCGCGGTTTTATTTCCGCGCGACTAAAAATTCGCCTGTACCTTCGTGGCCTATGAATAAGGTTGAAAATGAAATAACAACCTTTCCAACCGCGCGGAAATAAAACCGCAACAGCGGATTTTTAACCGCGCGGATAAAAATCCGCCTATGCGTTTGAAGCCTTAGATACTATTTACTCGCTTTATGGACACTAAATTTAGTACAAGTGCCATTATCACTTCCACTAAATGTTTACTCAGACGGAACGGTACGGTTTAGATTAAAAGCATGTTGCAATACATTATCAATAAAAAATCAACTACTTTAAAATCGATAATCTACTTTATCTATGCGATAGTCGTTAGTTCGAAACGTAGCGGAGGTCTGATAAAATTCATTGTAAATTTATAATAGCCACATAAATCTAAAGGAGGTTTGGAGAAATATTTGGTAGAATGCACCCAACGAATATAAAATAGTCAAAGCGCAGTCACGCTACATGTTCCAGCGCCGTAAATATCGTGTTACGATAACACTGATAAATTCCTGTCTGAGGGCAGACTCTAATCCGAAACGTAACCCATTCGAACGCATTTTAAATACTTAAGACAATTAAGCCACCCTTCATACAAGTAAATGGGATTACACATTCCTGCCTGTCTGCATACGGTTTCTTTTTGTACTTGCATAATAAATTAATTCGTCGATTAAATCCAGGCGTAACTAATTGACTCCAAGTGCAATCTGGACAAGCCACTCGTGCGCGCTAGCCACTCACCGATATAGCGTTGCAGCTGTTGGTTAGAAAGCGATCAAAGAGACCACTGTAGTATACCTCAGTTCAACTTTGAATATGTTTATCATTTACAAGGCATTATTCTCTCCAAGTAGTGCTTATGAAAACGGGACAAAAAGATTAGTGAATGGTAACCTCAGAATGCTAATAAATTTAAGTTGACCGAAACAAAAAACTTCTCTAGCAAGAATAATTATAAAGCTTTTTAAGTAAATTACCTAACATCAGACAAATTGATAACTACTGCATTCCAAACAGAATCTGGGATTACATTAAAAAGCTTTTCCGACTATCTTGGACAAGTAGAATAAGATAGGATAGGTGTAGCGTTATCTGAAATTAATTGTATCATAGTCTTATATCTAAGTACCCAACAAGGCAACGAAGGACGAAGAGTGCATTGAAAGTAAAACTATTATCATTATCAATGATAAAAGCAAAGCTTAATCTAATGAAAGAATTAATAACTAGGCCACTGTAAGTAAAGTGATAGATAAAACTTCAATGTGGTTATTATTACAAAGATCGTTGATAAATAATAATTTAAATACAATCTATCTTCTATACCAATAATAAAGAGGAAAGATTTGATTGTTCGTTTGTTTGCATCGAATAGGCTCCGGAAATACTGAACCGATTTGAAAAATTATTTCACTGTTGGGAAGCTACACTATCCCCGAGTGACAAAGGCTATATTAGTTTTTAAAAAAAAAATTAGGGATCTTACTTAAACTCGAATAAGTAACCCAAGATGCAATTTTTATTCCATGTTTTACATATTTTGACAGGGTTTGTTGTTGTTGTTTGTTTCTTTATTCACCCATTCTGGGGAGTCTAAGAAACAAAGTCTAGCCAAGTCCTAAGTAGTATATTATATTATATGGTGTAACGAAGTAAGCCGGGACAGCTCGTATTAAATAAGTATATTAATTTTCTTTAAAATACTTTAAAAAGGACTAAGAAAACAAAAACAAACAGGTTTGTTTTTAATATATGCGTTACGTAACGCATTGAATGCTATCTTGCCGCCCTGCGTACGGGTACACTCGTATACAACATGACTTGGACCACCCAGGAGAGTCAATATTTTAACTATTTAAGTTTACTAAATACTTAAGAGCATGAGTAGCTAATACAAATACTTAAGAAATATGTTTGGTTCGATGAAACGAGCAGATTAATGGAAATCATTTAAAGAATGAAAACTTAATAACTTTTACAACATAATTTTCATATAAAAAAGGCAGTTTTAGAAGGACATTATATTGAATAATAATATGTTTTTTTTTAATAGTAGGCCATAAGAGGTATGACATTATAAACATAAACAATCATTCGCTGTGCACAAATATTTTTTAAGCCAGTTTAATACCTTAATACCCTACTAGTCCCATCATCTCATAAGTTTCAGAGATAATCCTCTTCATACCCTTCATCCGTATGATTAATGGATGGGTCTGATTAATAGATTAAAACAGAAAATTATAACACACAATTTAAATAAATCAACTTTAGTTTTAATTAGCAAACTGCAGACTTCTTTAGGTTTCTAATAATTTTAATTTATTGAGTTAACTGCAGCACTATTTATCATAGGTCGGACAAGGAGATTTAAGCTGATATTCGAGCCAACTGGAAAGCAATCACTCCAAACAGCAAGATCCGGCACAGGCTATGTGAACTTGGCACCCGAGATTGAGAAATTTTGTTATTATACCTTTATTCCCATAGATAAACGTTTGTAGTTGATTGTAGTAAAAATTTTTTTTTTTGTAGTTGGACATAAAAAAAAATATAGCACTTTGAAAAAATCGCGTCCCCCCGATTTACGGAAACTCAAATTTTGTCTTCGATTTAAGAAAAGAATCGTTAGTAGTTGATTGTAGTGAAAATCATTTCGTTTGTAGTTGAAAAAAAAAATTTTTTTTTGTGAACTTGGCACCCGACAATCTTTTTTTTTTATTTTTTTTTTCGATTCTAATAGCTTATAGGACGTAGTTGATTGTAGTGATTTTCTTTTCGTTTGTAGTATCTTAAAAAAAATTTAAAAAAAAGTTTTTCGTTTAAAGTAAAGTAAATTTTGTTTGTAGTGACGTTCAATTCGTTTGTAGTAACTTATTCTCGTTTGTAGTGAGCTTTAAATCGTTTGTAGTAACTTATTTTCGTTTGTAGTGACGTTAATTTCGTTTGTAGTGACGTTAATTTCGTTTGTAGTAACTTATTTTCGTTTGTAGTTAGCTTTAAATCGTTTGTAGTAACTTACTTTCGTTTGTAGTAACTTACTTTCGTTTGTAGTGACGTTGATTTCGTTTGTAGTTACCTATTTTCGTTTGTAGTGAGCTTTAAATCGTTTGTAGTAACTTACTTTCGTTTGTTATTAGGTTAAATTCGTTTGTAGTAACTTATTTTCGTTTGTAGTGAGCTTTATATCGTTTGTAGTAACTTATTTTCGTTTGTAGTGACGTCAAATTCGTTTGTAGTAACTTATTTTCGTTTGTAGTGAGCTTTAAATCGTTTGTAGTAACTTATTTTCGTTTGTAGTGAGCTTTAAATCGTTTGTAGTAACTTACTTTCGTTTGTAGTAACTTACTTTCGTTTGTAGTGACGTTGATTTCGTTTGTAGTTACCTATTTTCGTTTGTAGTGAGCTTTAAATCGTTTGTAGTAACTTACTTCGTTTGTAGTGAGGTTAAATTCGTTTGTAGTAACTTATTTTTGTTTGTAGTTAGCTTTAAATCGTTTGTAGTAACTTACTTTCGTTTGTAGTAACTTACTTTCGTTTTTAGTGACGTTGATTTCGTTTGTAGTTACCTATTTTCGTTTGTAGTGAGCTTTAAATTGTTTGTAGTAACTTACTTTCGTTTGTTATGAGGTTAAATTCGTTTGTAGTAACTTATTTTCGTTTGTAGTGAGCTTTATATCGTTTGTAGTAACTTATTTTCGTTTGTAGTGACGTTAAATTCGTTTGTAGTAACTTATTTTCGTTTGTAGTGAGCTTTAAATCGCTTGTAGTAACTTATTTTCGTTTGTAGTGAGCTTTAAATAGTTTTTAGTGACTGATTTTCGTTTGTAGTGACATTAAATTCGTTTGTAGTAACTTATTTTCGTTTGTAGTGAGCTTTTAATCGTTTGTAGTAACTTATTTTCGTTTGTAGTGACGTTAATTTCGATTGTAGTTACCTATTTTCGTTTGTAGTGAGCTTTAAATCGTTTGTAGTAACTTACTTTCGTTTGTAGTGAGGTTAATTTCGTTTGTAGTAACTTATTTTCGTTTGTAGTGAGCTTTAAATCGTTTGTAGTTACTTACTTTCGTTTGTAGTGAAGATAATTTCGTTTGTAGTAACTGATTTTCGTTTGTAGTGACGTTAAATTCGTTTGTAGTAACTTATTTTCGTTTGTAGTGACGTTAAATACGTTTGTAGTAACTTTTTCTCGTTTGTAGTGAGGTTAAATTATTTTGGAGTAACTTATTTTCGTTTGTAGTGACGTTAATTTCGTTTGTAGTTACCTATTTTCGTTTGTAGTGAGCTTTAAATCGTTTGTAGTAACTTACTTTCGTTTGTAGTGAGGTTAAATTCGTTTGTAGTAACTTATTTTCGTTTGTACTGACGTTAAATTCGTTTGTAGTAACTTATTTTCGTTTGTAGTGAGCTTTAAATCGTTTGTAGTAACTTATTTTCGTTCGTAGTGAGCTTTAAATCGTTTGTAGTAACTGATTTTCGTTTGTAGTGACATTAAATTCGTTTGTAGTAACTTATTTTCGTTTGTAGTGAGCTTTAAATCGTTTGTAGTAACTTATTTTCGT
This sequence comes from Euspilapteryx auroguttella, assembly GCA_951802225.1. Classification (NCBI taxonomy): domain Eukaryota; kingdom Metazoa; phylum Arthropoda; class Insecta; order Lepidoptera; family Gracillariidae; genus Euspilapteryx; species Euspilapteryx auroguttella. The sequence continues at coordinate 5,187,967 of OX637654.1, forward strand.
TTGTAGTGAGGTTAAATTCGTTTGTAGTAACTTATTTTTGTTTGTAGTGACGTTGAATTCGTTTGTAGTAACTTATTTTCGTTTGTAGTGAGCTTTAAATCGTTTGTACTAACTTACTTTCGTTTGTAGTGAGGTTAAATTCGTTTGTAGTAACTTATTTTCGTTTGTAGTGAGCTTCAAATCGTTTGTAGTAACTTATTTTCGTTTGTAGTGACGTAAAATACGTTTGTAGTAACTTATTTTCGTTTGTAGTGAGCTTTAAATCGTTTGTAGTTACTTACTTTCGTTTGTAGTGAGCTTTAAATCGTTTGTACTAACTAACTTTCGTTTGTAGTGAGGTTAAATTCGTTTGTAGTAACTTATTTTCGTTTGTAGTGAGCTTCAAATCGTTTGTAGTAACTTATTTTCGTTTGTAGTGACGTAAAATACGTTTGTAGTAACTTATTTTCGTTTGTAGTGAGCTTTAAATCGTTTGTAGTTACTTACTTTCGTTTGTAGTGAGCTTTAAATCGTTTGTACTAACTAACTTTCGTTTGTAGTGAGGTTAAATTCGTTTGTAGTAACTTATTTTCGTTTGTAGTGAGCTTCAAATCGTTTGTAGTAACTTATTTTCGTTTGTAGTGACGTAAAATACGTTTGTAGTAACTTATTTTCGTTTGTAGTGAGCTTTAAATCGTTTGTAGTTACTTACTTTCGTTTGTAGTGAAGATAATTTTGTTTTTAGTAACTGATTTTCGTTTGTAGTGACGTTAATTTCGTTTGTAGTTACCTATTTTCGTTTGTAGTGACATTAAATTCGTTTGTAGTAACTTATTTTCGTTTGTAGTGAGCTTTAAATCGTTTGTAGTAACTGATTTTCGTTTGTAGTGACATTAAATTCGTTTGTAGTAACTTATTTTCGTTTGTAGTGAGCTTTAAATCGTTTGTAGTAACTTATTTTCGTTTGTAGTGAGGTTAAATTCGTTTGTAGTAACTTATTTTTGTTTGTAGTGACGTTGAATTCGTTTGTAGTAACTTATTTTCGTTTGTAGTGAGCTTTAAATCGTTTGTACTAACTTACTTTCGTTTGTAGTGAGGTTAAATTCGTTTGTAGTAACTTATTTTCGTTTGTAGTGAGCTTCAAATCGTTTGTAGTAACTTATTTTCGTTTGTAGTGACGTAAAATACGTTTGTAGTAACTTATTTTCGTTTGTAGTGAGCTTTAAATCGTTTGTAGTTACTTACTTTCGTTTGTAGTGAGCTTTAAATCGTTTGTACTAACTTACTTTCGTTTGTAGTGAGGTTAAATTCGTTTGTAGTTACCTATTTTCGTTTGTAGTGAGCTTTAAATCGTTTGTAGTAACTTATTTTCGTTTGTAGTGACGTAAAATACGTTTGTAGTAACTTATTTTCGTTTGTAGTGAGCTTTAAATCGTTTGTAGTTACTTACTTTCGTTTGTAGTGAGCTTTAAATCGTTTGTACTAACTAACTTTCGTTTGTAGTGAGGTTAAATTCGTTTGTAGTAACTTATTTTCGTTTGTAGTGAGCTTCAAATCGTTTGTAGTAACTTATTTTCGTTTGTAGTGACGTAAAATACGTTTGTAGTAACTTATTTTCGTTTGTAGTGAGCTTTAAATCGTTTGTAGTTACTTACTTTCGTTTGTAGTGAAGATAATTTTGTTTTTAGTAACTGATTTTCGTTTGTAGTGACGTTAATTTCGTTTGTAGTTACCTATTTTCGTTTGTAGTGACATTAAATTCGTTTGTAGTAACTTATTTTCGTTTGTAGTGAGCTTTAAATCGTTTGTAGTAACTTATTTTCGTTTGTAGTGAGGTTAAATTCGTTTGTAGTAACTTATTTTTGTTTGTAGTGACGTTGAATTCGTTTGTAGTAACTTATTTTCGTTTGTAGTGAGCTTTAAATCGTTTGTACTAACTTACTTTCGTTTGTAGTGAGGTTAAATTCGTTTGTAGTAACTTATTTTCGTTTGTAGTGAGCTTCAAATCGTTTGTAGTAACTTATTTTCGTTTGTAGTGACGTAAAATACGTTTGTAGTAACTTATTTTCGTTTGTAGTGAGCTTTAAATCGTTTGTAGTTACTTACTTTCGTTTGTAGTGAGCTTTAAATCGTTTGTACTAACTAACTTTCGTTTGTAGTGAGGTTAAATTCGTTTGTAGTAACTTATTTTCGTTTGTAGTGAGCTTCAAATCGTTTGTAGTAACTTATTTTCGTTTGTAGTGACGTAAAATACGTTTGTAGTAACTTATTTTCGTTTGTAGTGAGCTTTAAATCGTTTGTAGTTACTTACTTTCGTTTGTAGTGAGCTTTAAATCGTTTGTACTAACTAACTTTCGTTTGTAGTGAGGTTAAATTCGTTTGTAGTAACTTATTTTCGTTTGTAGTGAGCTTCAAATCGTTTGTAGTAACTTATTTTCGTTTGTAGTGACGTAAAATACGTTTGTAGTAACTTATTTTCGTTTGTAGTGAGCTTTAAATCGTTTGTAGTTACTTACTTTCGTTTGTAGTGAAGATAATTTTGTTTTTAGTAACTGATTTTCGTTTGTAGTGACGTTAATTTCGTTTGTAGTTACCTATTTTCGTTTGTAGTGAGCTTTAAATCGTTTCTAGTAACTTACTTTCGTTTGTAGTGAGGTTAAATTCGTTTGTAGTAACTTATTTTCGTTTGTAGTGAGCTTCAAATCGTTTGTAGTAACTTATTTTCAATTGTAGTGACGTAAAATACGTTTGTAGTAACTTATTTTCGTTTGTAGTGAGCTTTAAATCGTTTGTAGTTACTTTTCTTTCGTTTGTAGTGAAGATAATTTCGTTTTGTAGTAACTGATTTTCGTTTGTAGTGACGTTAATTTCGTTTGTAGTTACCTATTTTCGTTTGTAGTGAGCTTTTAATCGTTTCTAGTAACTTACTTTCGTTTGTAGTGAGGTTAAATTCGTTTGTAGTAACTTATTTTCGTTTGTAGTGAGCTTTAAATCGTTTGTAGTAACTTATTTTTGTTTGTAGTGAGGTAAAATTCGTTTGTAGTAACTTATTTAGGTTTGTAGTAAGCTTTAAATCGTTTGTAGTAACTTACTTTCGTTTGTAGTGAGGTTAAATTCGTTTGCTTACTACAAACCTAAATAAGTTACTACAAACGAATTTTACCTCACTACAAACGAAAGTAAGTTACTACAAACGATTTAAAGCTCACTACAAACGAAAATAAGTTACTACAAACGAAATTAACCTCACTACAAACGAAAGTAAGTTACTAGAAACGACTTAAAGCTCACTACGAACGAAAATAGGTAACTACAAAAGAAATTAACGTCACTACAAACGAAAGTAAATTACTACAAACGAATTAAACGTCACTACAAACGAAAATCAGTTACTACAAACGAAATTATCTTCACTACAAATGAAAGTAAGTAACTACAAACAATTTAAAGCTCACTACAAACGAAAATAAGTTCTACAATCGAATTTAACCTCACTACAAACGAAAGTAAGTTACTACAAACGATTTAAAGCTCACTACAAACGAAAATAAGTTACTACAAACGAATTTAACCACACTACAAACGAAAATAAGTTACTACAAACGTATTTAACGTCACTACAAACGAAAATAAGTTACTACAAACGAATTTAACCTCACTACAAACGAAAGTAAGTTACTGCAAACGATTAAAAGCTCACTACAAACGAAAATAAGTTACTACAAATGAATTTAACCTCACTACAAACGAAAATAAGTTACTAAAACGATTTAAAGCTCACTACAAACGAAAATAAGTTACTACAAACGAATTTAACCTCACTACAAACGAAAGTAAGTTACTACAAACGATTTAAAGCTTACTACAAACCTAAATAAGTTACTACAAACGAATTTTACCTCACTACAAACGAAAAAAAGTTACTACAAACGATTTAAAGCTCACTACAAACGAAAATAAGTTACTACAAACGAATTTAACCTCACTACAAACGAAAGTAAGTTTCTATAAACGATTTAAAGCTCACTACAAACGAAAATAGGTTACTACAAACGAAATTAACGTCACTACAAACGAAAGTAAGTTACTACAAACGAATTTTACGTCACTACAAACGAAAATAAGTTACTACAAACGATTTAAAGCTCACTACAAACGAAAATAAGTTACTACAAACGTATTTAACGTCACTACAAACGAAAATAAGTTACTACAAACGATTTAAAGCTCACTACAAACGAAAATAGGTAACTACAATCGAAATTAACGTCACTACAAACGAAAATAAGTTACTACAAACGATTTAAAGCTCACTACAAACGAAAATAACCTCACTACAAACGAAAGTAAGTTACTAGAAACGATTTAAAGCTCACTACAAACGAAAATAGGTAACTACAAACGAAATTTACGTCACTACAAACGAAAGTAAGTTACTACAAACGAATTAAACGTCACTACAAACGAAAATAAGTTACTACAAACGATTTAAAGCTCACTACAAACGAAAATAAGTTACTACAAACGTATTTAACGTCACTACAAACGAAAATAAGTTACTACAAACGATTTGAAGCTCACTACAAACGAAAATAAGTTACTACAAACGAATTTAACCTCACTACAAACGAAAGTTAGTTAGTACAAACGATTTAAAGCTCACTACAAACGAAAATAGGTAACTACAAACGAAATTAACGTCACTACAAACGAAAGTAAGTTACTACAAACGAATTTAACGTCACTACAAACGAAAATAAGTTACTACAAACGATTTACAGCTCACTACAAACGAAAATAAGTTACTACAAACGTATTTAACGTCACTACAAACGAAAATAAGTTACTACAAACGAATTTAACGTCACTACAAACGAAAATCAGTTACTATAAACGAAATTATCTTCACTACAAACGAAAGTCAGTAACTACAAACGATTTAAAGCTCACTACAAACGAAAATAAGTTACTACAAACGAAATTAACCTCACTACAAACGAAAGTAAGTTACTACAAACGATTTGAAGCTCACTACAAACGAAAATAGGTAACTACAATCGAAATTAACGTCACTACAAACGAAAATAAGTTACTACAAACGATTTAAAGCTCACTACAAACGAAAATAGGTAACTACAAACGAAATTAACGTCACTACAAACGAAAGTAAGTTACTACAAACGAATTTAACGTCACTACAAACGAAAATAAGTTACTACAAACGACTTTAACCTCACTACAAACGAAAGTAAGTTACTACAAACGATTTAAAGCTCACTACAAACGAAAATAGGTAACTACAAACGAAATTAACGTCACTACAAACGAAAGTAAGTTACTACAAACGAATTGAACGTCACTACAAACGAAAATCAGTTACTACAAACGAAATTATCTTCACTACAAACGAAAGTAAGTAACTACAAACGATTTAAAGCTCACTACAAACGAAAATAAGTTACTACAAACGAAAGTAAGTTACTACAAACGATTTAAAGCTCACTACAAACGAAAATAGGTAACTACAATCGAAATTAACGTCACTACAAACGAAAATAAGTTACTACAAACGATTTAAAGCTCACTACAAACGAAAATAAGTTACTACAAACGAATTTAATGTCACTAAAAACGAAAATCAGTCACTACAAACGATTTAAAGCTCACTACAAACGAAAATAAGTTACTACAAACGATTTTAAGCTCACTACAAACGAAAATAAGTTACTACAAACGAATTTAACGTCACTACAAACGAAAATAAGTTACTACAAACGATATAAAGCTCACTACAAACGAAAATAAGTTACTACAAACGAATTTAACCTCATAACAAACGAAAGTAAGTTACTACAAACGATTTAAAGCTCACTACAAACGAAAGTAAGTTACTAGAAACGATTTAAAGCTCACTACAAACGAAAATAGGTAACTACAAACGAAATTTACGTCACTACAAACGAAAGTAAGTTACTACAAACGAATTAAACGTCACTACAAACGAAAATAAGTTACTACAAACGATTTAAAGCTCACTACAAACGAAAATAAGTTACTACAAACGTATTTAACGTCACTACAAACGAAAATAAGTTACTACAAACGATTTGAAGCTCACTACAAACGAAAATAAGTTACTACAAACGAATTTAACCTCACTACAAACGAAAGTTAGTTAGTACAAACGATTTAAAGCTCACTACAAACGAAAATAAGTTACTACAAACGAATTTAACCTCACTACAAACGAAAGTAAGTTTCTATAAACGATTTAAAGCTCACTACAAACGAAAATAGGTTACTACAAACGAAATTAACGTCACTACAAACGAAAGTAAGTTACTACAAACGAATTTTACGTCACTACAAACGAAAATAAGTTACTACAAACGATTTAAAGCTCACTACAAACGAAAATAAGTTACTACAAACGTATTTAACGTCACTACAAACGAAAATAAGTTACTACAAACGATTTAAAGCTCACTACAAACGAAAATAGGTAACTACAATCGAAATTAACGTCACTACAAACGAAAATAAGTTACTACAAACGATTTAAAGCTCACTACAAACGAAAATAACCTCACTACAAACGAAAGTAAGTTACTAGAAACGATTTAAAGCTCACTACAAACGAAAATAGGTAACTACAAACGAAATTTACGTCACTACAAACGAAAGTAAGTTACTACAAACGAATTAAACGTCACTACAAACGAAAATAAGTTACTACAAACGATTTAAAGCTCACTACAAACGAAAATAAGTTACTACAAACGTATTTAACGTCACTACAAACGAAAATAAGTTACTACAAACGATTTGAAGCTCACTACAAACGAAAATAAGTTACTACAAACGAATTTAACCTCACTACAAACGAAAGTTAGTTAGTACAAACGATTTAAAGCTCACTACAAACGAAAATAGGTAACTACAAACGAAATTAACGTCACTACAAACGAAAGTAAGTTACTACAAACGAATTTAACGTCACTACAAACGAAAATAAGTTACTACAAACGATTTACAGCTCACTACAAACGAAAATAAGTTACTACAAACGTATTTAACGTCACTACAAACGAAAATAAGTTACTACAAACGAATTTAACGTCACTACAAACGAAAATCAGTTACTATAAACGAAATTATCTTCACTACAAACGAAAGTCAGTAACTACAAACGATTTAAAGCTCACTACAAACGAAAATAAGTTACTACAAACGAAATTAACCTCACTACAAACGAAAGTAAGTTACTACAAACGATTTGAAGCTCACTACAAACGAAAATAGGTAACTACAATCGAAATTAACGTCACTACAAACGAAAATAAGTTACTACAAACGATTTAAAGCTCACTACAAACGAAAATAGGTAACTACAAACGAAATTAACGTCACTACAAACGAAAGTAAGTTACTACAAACGAATTTAACGTCACTACAAACGAAAATAAGTTACTACAAACGACTTTAACCTCACTACAAACGAAAGTAAGTTACTACAAACGATTTAAAGCTCACTACAAACGAAAATAGGTAACTACAAACGAAATTAACGTCACTACAAACGAAAGTAAGTTACTACAAACGAATTGAACGTCACTACAAACGAAAATCAGTTACTACAAACGAAATTATCTTCACTACAAACGAAAGTAAGTAACTACAAACGATTTAAAGCTCACTACAAACGAAAATAAGTTACTACAAACGAAAGTAAGTTACTACAAACGATTTAAAGCTCACTACAAACGAAAATAGGTAACTACAATCGAAATTAACGTCACTACAAACGAAAATAAGTTACTACAAACGATTTAAAGCTCACTACAAACGAAAATAAGTTACTACAAACGAATTTAATGTCACTAAAAACGAAAATCAGTCACTACAAACGATTTAAAGCTCACTACAAACGAAAATAAGTTACTACAAACGATTTTAAGCTCACTACAAACGAAAATAAGTTACTACAAACGAATTTAACGTCACTACAAACGAAAATAAGTTACTACAAACGATATAAAGCTCACTACAAACGAAAATAAGTTACTACAAACGAATTTAACCTCATAACAAACGAAAGTAAGTTACTACAAACGATTTAAAGCTCACTACAAACGAAAGTAAGTTACTAGAAACGATTTAAAGCTCACTACAAACGAAAATAGGTAACTACAAACGAAATTTACGTCACTACAAACGAAAGTAAGTTACTACAAACGAATTAAACGTCACTACAAACGAAAATAAGTTACTACAAACGATTTAAAGCTCACTACAAACGAAAATAAGTTACTACAAACGTATTTAACGTCACTACAAACGAAAATAAGTTACTACAAACGATTTGAAGCTCACTACAAACGAAAATAAGTTACTACAAACGAATTTAACCTCACTACAAACGAAAGTTAGTTAGTACAAACGATTTAAAGCTCACTACAAACGAAAATAGGTAACTACAAACGAAATTAACGTCACTACAAACGAAAGTAAGTTACTACAAACGAATTTAACGTCACTACAAACGAAAATAAGTTACTACAAACGTATTTAACGTCACTACAAACGAAAATAATTTACTACAAACGAATTTAACGTCACTACAAACGAAAATCAGTTACTACAAACGAATTTAACCTCACTACAAACGAAAGTAAGTTACTACAAACGATTTAAAGCTCACTACAAACGAAAATAGGTAACTACAAACGAAATTAACGTCACTACAAACGAAAGTAAGTTACTACAAACGAATTTAACGTCACTTCAAACGAAAATAAGTTACTACAAACGATTTAAAGCTCACTTCAAACGAAAATAAGTTACTACAAACGTATTTAACGTCACTACAAACGAAAATAAGTTACTACAAACGAATTTAACGTCACTACAAACGAAAATCAGTTACTATAAACGAAATTATCTTCACTACAAACGAAAGTCAGTAACTACAAACGATTTAAAGCTCACTACAAACGAAAATAAGTTACTACAAACGAAATTAACCTCACTACAAACGAAAGTAAGTTACTACAAACGATTTGAAGCTCACTACAAACGAAAATAGGTAACTACAATCGAAATTAACGTCACTACAAACGAAAATAAGTTACTACAAACGATTTAAAGCTCACTACAAACGAAAATAGGTAACTACAAACGAAATTAACGTCACTACAAACGAAAGTAAGTTACTACAAACGAATTTAACGTCACTACAAACGAAAATAAGTTACTACAAACGAATTTAACCTCACTACAAACGAAAGTAAGTTACTACAAACGATTTAAAGCTCACTACAAACGAAAATAGGTAACTACAAACGAAATTAACGTCACTACAAACGAAAGTAAGTTACTACAAACGAATTGAACGTCACTACAAACGAAAATAAGTTACTACAAACGATTTAAAGCTCACTACAAACGAAAATAAGTTACTACAAACGTATTTAACGTCACTATAAACGAAAATAAGTTACTACAAACGAATTTAACGTCACTACAAACGAAAATCAGTTACTACAAACGAAATTATCTTCACTACAAACGAAAGTAAGTAACTACAAACGATTTAAAGCTCACTACAAACGAAAATAAGTTACTACAAACGAAAGTAAGTTACTACAAACGATTTAAAGCTCACTACAAACGAAAATAGGTAACTACAATCGAAATTAACGTCACTACAAACGAAAATAAGTTACTACAAACGATTTAAAGCTCACTACAAACGAAAATAAGTTACTACAAACGAATTTAATGTCACTACAAACGAAAATCAGTCACTACAAACGATTTAAAGCTCACTACAAACGAAAATAAGTTACTACAAACGATTTTAAGCTCACTACAAACGAAAATAAGTTACTACAAACGAATTTAACGTCACTACAAACGAAAATAAGTTACTACAAACGATATAAAGCTCACTACAAACGAAAATAAGTTACTACAAACGAATTTAACCTCATAACAAACGAAAGTAAGTTACTACAAACGATTTAAAGCTCACTACAAACGAAAATAGGTAACTACAAACGAAATCAACGTCACTACAAACGAAAGTAAGTTACTACAAACGAAAGTAAGTTACTACAAACGATTTAAAGCTCACTACAAACGAAAATAGGTAACTACAAACGAAATCAACGTCACTACAAACGAAAGTAAGTTACTACAAACGAAAATAAGTTACTACAAACGATTTAAAGCTCACTACAAACGAGAATAAGTTACTACAAACGAATTGAACGTCACTACAAAAAAAATTTACTTTACTTTAAACGAAAAACTTTTTTTTTTAATTTTTTTTAAGATACTACAAACGAAAAGAAAATCACTACAATCACCTACGTCCTATAAGCTATTAGAATCGAAAAAAAAAATAAAAAAAAAAGATTGTCGGGTGCCAAGTTCACAAAAAAAAATTTTTTTTTTCAACTACAAACGAAATGATTTTCACTACAATCAACTACTAACGATTCTTTTCTTGAATCGAAGACAAAATTTGAGTTTCCGTAAATCGGGGGGACGCGATTTTTTCAAAGTGCTATAATTTTTTTTCTGTCCAACTACAAAAAAAAAAAATTTTACTACAATCAACTACAAACGTTTATCTATGGGAATAAAGGTATAATAACAAAATTTCTCAATCTCGGGTGCCAAGTTCACACAGCCTCCGGCACATTGTTTCTATACTGCGATCGAAATAACGTTGCGAAAAAAGATCCAAATCCTAGCGTAGATAATTTCTATTAGAACACGTAATAGCAAGTAACCCCCATAATATATGAAATATCATATGGGAGAACTCATATGCTTGAATTCAATGGGCAAAAATTGTGTAATCTCCAAAATATAGTGGCAATAAATTCATAATACCGCCAGGGTTTTCTCTTCATCATTAGTGAGCAAATAGCTGGGAGAGTTAACACAAGGTGGCCCTCTACATATTTTATTATTTATATTCATTTTAAACACGCACCCTAAGTTACGACAGTATTCAGAACAAAATACGGTTTTTATAGGGCAACATGTTTTATTTGTGAGCTTAGAGGTAGAAAATGACAGCAGCCACCCACAAATTTACACAAGATAAAAAAATAATACACCGCGTGACAATGTTTGTTATAGGCTGCTGGTTGTGGGTTGTTTTGTGTTTTTTGATCGGGAAAATTTCGTCAATAATCTTTTTATAAATGAACATAATATTTATTACCTTAGCGAAATTTAAGACATAATAATAACACTAACAACATAATAACACATCACACTCAGAGCCCTTAACTAAGAAGAACCTGTATCTAGGGTGCCCGAAACACTCACAGAGACGAACATCACACCCAGACCAGAAACAAACATCGATTTTCATCATATCAATATTCGCCCCGCCCGGGAATCGAACCCGTCGAATTCGTTTTATAAAATAAAAACAATACATGTTGAAAAAAAAGGCTCTTAAGGCGGTAACTCTCGGTATGGCGCGAAATTCAAATTTTTTCACATTTTTTAATTATTTTGGCGAAAGTATTAATTTTTAATAAAGTTATAAGTATACTTTCGCTAGAGTAAGTAAAAAACATTAAAAAATTTGAATTTCGCGCCATACCGAGAGTTACCACCTTAATTAAAATGTTTATTTCTAAGTACATGGACACTGTGGAAGAGGGAGTCTCTTAGTACAGGTATTTATACTTAAAAAGAGACCCCATGTCACATTATAATGTAAAATTTTTTTAGAAATAAATGTCTTTAAATGTCAAAAAAAAAAAAAAAAAAATTAAACACTGTTAAACTTTTTTAAGACAAAGAAAATATGAATTTACTCATGATGATATAATTTTACTAATTCTATTTCTATTATCGTATTTTAACATATGCCGCAAGATAGATGACTTTAAAATTGAACATTGTTAGACAATCGAAAACACAAAATTATTCATGAGCACGCATCTTTATACCCTCGTCGTTGTCGGGCTAGGATAGGAGACAACCGTAATTTTCATATTGTAATGTTCATGCATGACGTGACGAAGCATAATTTTGAGCCTTGCTCTGCTTGCATTGTAACCTGCATCAAAAATATTTGAGAAGGCTCTTAAAATATTGTATCAAACAAATCTTATTCCTACAGAATTTTATTTCCGGGGAAAGTAACAATGAGTGCATGGATGTTGTCATTTTAGTATTATTAAGATCGCTTACGATTCTATGTATTTTGTTTTGAATAACTGAACTGACCGAAGTATAAACACGCAAAGTCCAATCTTCTCTGCATTGCAGAGGCACGCAATAGAAGTCAGACAAGGCCGCCAAATAAATTGCAATAAGATTCTCCTTAGTGACATAATAATGAGTCATGTCTAATGAATGAAAATTATTTAAAGCTGATAAGCAAGAAAGCATAATAAAATACTATTGTTTCTGCAAAAGTTACGATGACTAATTTCGCTTAGTAAGCAATCATGCTAAAAAGGTTTTAGTTTAGATATTAAGTAATATATTTCAATCAATAACAAAATAGACAGCTTCCCAAGAAAAATAACACATTAACATGTTCATGTGTCTTCAAACATGCAAAAGTTATTATATACTTTAAACATCGCACGGCATCAACTTTTGCATGTCTTTCTAAATGAAAGTGTTAATTTGCATGTGAAGTAAAGTAATCATTCATATTCCTCGTAAAGTGTAACTAACTACTAGTTATACTGGATCTATTATTAGCAATGTAGCACTTTTTACCTAGCAATAATTGTAACAAGATAAGCAGTTCGGGGCAGCGGACCATAACAATTTACAATAGGACTTGTTTCTTTCTACAATGACGTCTTAAAAATCAAGGCGCATCAAACAAAGAGGCTTGAAGATAAAAAGAGCAGTGTTCTTATTGCAGCTGCTTCCTGGCAAATTTGACTTTTGATTACTTTTCGATGCTAAAAGAGAGATAAGAAAGTATGCTAAAAGAGAGATAAGTAAGTATGACTTTTGATTACTTTTCGATGCTAAAAGAGAGATAAGAAAGTATGTGGGGTGATGAAGTCACTTGTTAAGGGCCCATAGGGAAAAATCATGAAATAACCCTTGTCCATAGAATGAGAAATTATTTGCAGTTGGATGAATTATTAATGTTTTTTTATTTACCAACATACAGCTACCAATAAACATAGAAAAATGTATGGATTTATGGAACCGGTATCATATGGACTGAGAGAGAGCATCTTCCTTGTTCTGTGATATGACTACATCTATATCTTATATGACTGCTTAGACTTTCCTGCTCTGATGCACGAGAGTGAGCGGAATGGACTCTGCTACAGAAGTTTGTCTGTCATGCGCTTTATGACGCTATGTGCTAGCTCTGCACTACAGCATAAATTAATGTGCTGACTATGCCATTGTTGATGATTTCTCACTGTAACCCACAAACGACATAAGGTGCCAACGCCAAAGAAGTCGGTAAATAACCTGCCAGAGTTTCTAGTTTCCACGAAGTCCTATTGAACACTACAAAATAAGCCATTACACGCTGACAAAATTTTAACTTATTAAATTGAATGGTAATGCCGTTGCCCGCTCTGATTCCGTGAACAATTTTATCCTGCTTTATTATAAAAGGGGCGAGATTGTATTGAATGAAAAATGAGCATTGAACCCACGCACGTGAGCAGACACAGAAGATTAGTTCTGAGATTACGTGACGTGAACCCTATTTAATTTGGTCTGCCCGACTACCCACAATGCATCCAGAATGATCATAAGCAATTTAAAGAAGAATATACAAATAATGACGCAAAAAGCGTTTTCATAATATTCTCACAGTTCTACCCAAGTTTACGTGGATGGAGCTGCCAGAAACGCCCATCGAACTCGTGGTCAGGATCGCTCTCGCTAAATAGCAAGCCAAAGTTTATGACCAATACACAATGGGAAGCCCAGCCACTTCACTGCTATTAACACCTTCAGCTGAAGACATTGTAAAAACATAAAAATCAAAGACCCTACACTTGTTAGCATCAAAGTAACAAAAAAAACATGTATCTGTCTCGAGTCTCGACTCGACATTCCCACGTGATTTTGAAATACATACTCTTGAAAGTCTTTTTTTTATCGCAATATCGACAAACAGTCAGTCAGGAATTTGAAGAAGAAAAGCACATATGAATTTCGTAAGGACATTAAATTACATACTCTCAGTAAATATTTACAGGGCTCTTGTTCTTTAATTGTTCAGATAAGATTTACCCAGCTAGTTACGTAATCTTTCTGTAGGTTTTGGGTGACGGAATTAACGAGAGCTTACAATGAAACTAATAAGGCAACTTGTAAAGCATCTTAGCATGAGCACTGAGATTAATGATAATTATTTATTGTATGTCAAATTTAACTTGTCATGGAATTTCAGTTTTGTTTTTAGGATGATCTGAAAGTTAGTTTTTTTTAATTTAACTGAAAGTGAACAAGAGGAAATCTTAAGTGCTATCTAATTCAAGAAGGGCAGTCAGAATATTATTCATGAGCTCCAGATAAAGGTTCTAAATAAAGACTGCTTAATAAATCTCAAGTCTCATTATTTCACTTGATTTGATACTGACTGGTTAGTCATGTTTAAGTGGCACATCCTTTACAAACAAAATTATCATAATTGACAAAAATAGTGTTTATTTAAGGTTTTGTTTCTACAATTAGATCTAACTGATATTATAAAATAGTTTACTGTGAGGATGGATGCTTATTAAGTGCATTTTAACTCAAGATCTATTAATGGATCTTATTTGGAATTGTGATAGCAATAAGGATTTTACCACATTTTGGAGCAGTGGGTAGTTAAAGTAATGCTAACCTTGCTCATTATATCTTTTAAATAAATGTAAGAGTGCATGACTGGGCCTGGTGCAAAGTGATGTGTGGAAAAGGGGGAAAGAGGCCTTTGCCCAGCAATGAGAAAGCTGTGGCTAAAAATGTTAATAATTGGGATTTTTAACAAGATTAGATCAGTCTAACTTGATATTTTTTTTTTTTTGTTTCTGTTAATCTGCAAAAAATGTTTGTAGGATCATACTGATCTGTTACATATTATATGGCTTGTGGAGCAAAGTGGTTTCCTTTTAAAACCACTTCATAGGACATCTTTCCCTTAAGCCCTCACACTGCATGTGAATTGTCAAGTAGATATTTTTACATTTGTTTATCTTTAGTTCAATTTAAAAAAAAAATAACATCTCTATAATTCATCAAACAAATCCATTATTCTTCTTCTTCTTTTCCTGTTATCCCTAGCAGGGACATAGGGCTTCAAGAAATCCATTATTATTAGAACATTTTGCAATTTTAAAGAGCAAAGCTAGAGCCTTGAGACCAAAAGTTAGATTCACAGGCAGATAAAAGGCTTTTTAAAAATATATATTATTGTAATTTACATTGCAGTTACCCCTGAAATGAAATATTGTTTAAAAAACACGCTTCTTCTTCTCTTTTTTATTATCAATATATATAAAACTCTTCCGTTACTGACTGACTGACTGACAGACTACGCAGAGCCGAAACTACTGGGCGTAGCGGGCTGAAATTTTGCATGTAGGTTCCTTAGGGAGTGTAGGTGAGCACTAAGAAAGGATTTCCCGAAATTCCCACGGGAACGGGAAAAAACGGTATTTTTGTGTTTATGAGAAATCTGCGCGGGAAAAACCGCGGGGCAGCCTCTAGTATTTTAATAAATTCTTTATTTATTAGAGATGTAGAAAGTTTAAATGAAATCTGATTGGGGGAAACAAGTCAGTTAAAACATAAAGGTAAAACACATTTAAGGGTGTTAAAAAAAGTAAAATATTGTATGGTAAGCTACATGGCTTTGCCAGAGAAATTTCCCTTGAACTATCAAAATACAAATTTTATATTCTCCTGGGATTTTTTTTTAATAAAAAATAGGCTACGTTCTTTCTCAGGCAGTAGACTATCTAGGTACCAAATTAATTAAAATAAGTTCAGTAGCTTGAGCGTGAAAGCGAGACTGACAGATAAGTAAGTAAGTAAAAAACACTTTATTGCACACAAAGTAAGATACAAAAGAAGTAAAATAACAGGTGAAAAAAAAATAGATGAGAGAGATAGAGAGAGAGAGAGTTACTTAAATACGTCCACTGCTGGACATAGGCCTCCCCCACAGAATGCCGAAGTGACCGGTCTTGAGCGACCCTCATCCAGTCTATTCCTGCAGTTTCCACCAGGTCATTTGACTACCTTATGGGGGATGTGCCCTGCCCATAGCCACTTAAGTTTCAACATTATTTGGGCTATGTCAGTGACTTTAGTTCATCTGCGGATCTCTTCATGTCTGATTCGCAAAAATTTTATAATATTAGTATGGAAAAATGGATAAAAACTCACCCGCCAGTGTGAACCGGTCCATGTAGTTGATGAGGTTGACATAGCACAGAATAGCTACTGTGACGAACTCCACGAAAGTTACATCCCGCAGATCATCTCGCCGCCGGGCGTGCTTGCCCTGCAGCAGGGTAGTCGCAGAATCATTGTCGCTGCTCACCAGCTGCTGGTTAGAAGTGTTCGGCGTGATTCCACTGTCCATTTTGAACCACTGGAGTATACACCGGCGACAGTCTGTAGAGTCTCTTCACAACCACTTTCCGATGAGATTATCTAACTGTTTTAGACCTACTTACTCGGTTACTTGGATACATGAGGTTTTATAAATCCAAGAATATAGGTACCTAGTTAAAAGTAAAGGACTGCAATTGCCCGACAAGATATTAGGTCAAATTTTAGCGATCGAAAATCATAATAAATTATCTTAAGCGCGTGTTGACTCGACGACGACGTTTTTGAAACTGTCAAAAAAAATATTATGTACTGACTGATTGTGTTTTGTGATTGATGTGCACGTCGACTGGGGTTGACTCTGATTGGTTGACTGCTTTGACTGAACTTCATGGATGGATTGAAACGGACACAATCCTGATTGATTGATTTAACTGACTGATTTTATTTTCTAACCTCTAACTAAATTTAGTTTTCTTTTCTAGTTTAATAAATACCTAATAGATCTAAAACAAATCAAATTTAAGTATTTCTAAAATGCCTAAACTATTCTTTATAATTTTGTTTTTGTGTATCTCACACAGTTTTCCTAAGAAGTATGAAAATCAGGAGAAACCTGACTGGGCAAAGAAGGATATCAGAGACTTTAGCGATGCCGATATGGAACGGTACAGTGACCCGGTGTGTGACCTTTATTTATCGCAAAACTTGTTTTTAACTAACAGTTTACTTAATTTTTCAGACTATTCGACCAGTGGGAGGAGGATGAAGAACCTTTACCAGATGACGAGCTGCCAGAACATCTTCGAAAACCCCCGGCAATCGATCTTACAAAAATGGACATGTCCAACCCTGAATCTGTCATCCAAGCCACTAAGAAGGGGCAGACGCTGATGATGTTTGTGTCTGTTGCTAATAAGCCTTCACGGGCTCGTGCCGAAGAGCTCACAAAGATTTGGCAAGCCAGTCTTTGGAGTAATCACATACAAGCAGAAAGGTACTTACTAAATATTGACCCAAAGCCTTGTCTTGTCACTTTGTTATGCTTCCTTCTCAATCACTGAAATAGGAGCTGTAGCTGTTAGTGTATCAATGGATCACTTAAAAAAAATACAATGTTATTTTGATATGGGTTTAATATTTTCAGGTACTTGGTAGACGATGACCGAGCCATATTTATGTTCAAAGATGGCTCTCAAGCTTGGACAGCAAAAGAGTTTCTACTAGAGCAAGAGGAGCTCAAGGAGGTGCAGTTGGAGAGTCAGGTCTATCCAGGCAAAAAGCCTGATGTTAGGAACACTGCTGTTCGTGATGAGCTATAAATATGTACTTCCAAAAGAGACCAAGATGGCATTTGCTAAAAACTAGAATATATTTGTAAACAACTTTCTCATAAGAATTCTTACCAATCAAGGTTACTCTCAAAGTGTTGAGATCCTTCAATTACTTTTTTCCAGTACCTAACTCAACTTATTTTGATCAATAATTTTTATGATTTAAGTGATTTAATTTATTAAAAAATATAATATAACCAAGGGTTATATCGTTTTCCACAATGCAATGTTATACAGAAAAATATACTTTTTTTATGAAAGAGATCTTTGTATTTTTAAAAGAAACCACAAAATAAATAATTACCAATTTTATTTCAAAAACACAATACCTAATGATTATTAGAAACAATGCCAGCATCATTTAGTTCAATCAACAATCGTACAGTTCCTCTCATTTTTATATTTAATCAATCCACTGTGCAATGCTTAAAGCATTAATTTTAAAATTTTAACATACAACACTTGTGTTAAGTTTGCCTTTATGTATAAAAAAAAATGTTTTAGACCATATTCAAATCAGAAGGCATCTGTTGCACGGAAATGCTCTTCGTCAATAGTAGAATATATGTGCCCTTCTCCACACATCCACTCCAGAATGTTTCTAAAACAAAACATAATATGAAATTAAACTTTGCTTTTGTATAAATTAAGTAAATTTGCTATCCATATACAATAACATATACATACACAATCACTTTTACTGTAATGCTAGTTTAGTAAATGTCTTCAGCACAAGTGTATTTTACATTCTGTTTAATGGACTAATTGAGTGGAGTATTTACCAATTTTTCAATTTCAAATATGTATGGTTAATTCTGCACTTTGATTCCAGTACCTAAAGAACTGTTCACTCTTGAACAAGCCAGAGTTATAAGGCCAGACCATACCAGAGAGATACAAGCAATTAAAAATGGAAATTCTTGAATCAATAATTCAGATATAACAAAAATGGTTTTGAGAATATTTAATTTAGTATGTATTTATTATGATATGCATCAAAAACTTACTCAAACTCCATTTGTGCCATTTTATCCTTCAGTGTAGCATACATATCCTGCTTGCTGATTCCTTGTTCCAAGGTTGATGCTCTAATCAGATTGAACACCATCATCTGCCGTGCATTCAGACCGTTGACAGAGCCATTGGTGTCTCCAACGCCAACCATTGAGTTTGCTGGTAATCCGCCATTGAATGTTGGATTGTTATTTACAACTTTTTCCTGAAGGTTAAGATATTTGTGAACTGAATGGTTTTCAAAATTTGCTGTTTACAATATGTAAGTATACTTATATAATTTAGTAGAACATGAGTAGTTATAACAAGAGTTTTAATACAAATTAATTATTGACAAACAATAGTACCTTTTTAGAATCAGCTTCCATTTTGACTTTGTTATTGATACACTGGAGATAGTGGAAGGTGATCAGGTTGATATCTGTTACAGGGATGATCTTGAACAACATTAAAACTTTCTTGCCTCGGTTAGTTTTTACATTGCCATAAACTTGTATATAGTCATTTACTTGCACTTTTGGTGTGGATTTATCCTAAAAAAAAAAATGTTAAACCTGGTACCTACATTTATAAGTAATATTTTACAAATTTAACATTTCAGCAATGTTGACTTTTTTGGTGCGATAAGGTTTATTATTGGGGAAACTATATAGTTCTGTAAACACTAGTCTCTCCTGAGATTTATTTATAATTAAGCTGTTCTTTTTTTACAAACTCACATCTTCCTCCATAGATTCCTGATCCACCCACAGCACAGCCTTCATTCTTCCAGTAATATCTTGTATGGTGTATGTGATCTTTGTGCTCTGCATGCGAATGTTCCTGACTCTGGCCACAATGGAAACAATTTGGATATCTGTACCCCATATTTTTATACCCTCATCTCCACTGTGTAACGCTTGTCTGATGACAATGGGGGCAGTTCGTGAAGCTCTTCGTCCACCCTGAAATTCATTTTTGATAATTTGTGGTTGACAGTAAAGAAAGCAGGAAACACAAACTGTGTTAGACGTCTCTGAGCGAAAAAAAAAAACTAAGGTTCATTGTAGATGATTGAACCTAGGTTAGTAGACAAACTTTATAAGTTAGGTAGGAATCATCGTTACGTAGTAGTTGATGGATGATTATTTTTATCGATACATACAGATTTCTGAGCTTGGTTTGGAGTAGTCACATTCCCAAACTGGTTTGGAGAGTTGAAGAAACCACCGCCGGCAACAGATTGGTCTGAAACATGTTGTATGATTTTAGAACCCTTTTTAAAAACTGACTGGACTACGCTCCCACAAAGGATACATACCGTTCCACATTTTTCACACGAATGTAATTCTGCTCTGCTAACTTGATTGAATTGTAGATTAATTTTAGATTCTAGTTAGGTACCTAGATAGAACACGAAAAAATCTGAAGAAGACGGGCGGGAAAAATTTGGTAAAATCAAACCAAACAACAACAAAAACAGATTGATTGATTGCTGGCTACATAGAACTTGTTGTTGTTGTTGTTTTTAAATTCGCCCATTCTGGGCAGGCAAAGGAACTTAGTCCATACAGCCAAGTCTTCAGTAGTTTATTTACTAATGGATGAGAGTCACTCGAAACATGACCCGTCGGTGTGGCGATGTGTGGGGGAGGACTGCGTCCAGCAGTGGACGATTTTCGGCTGAGATGGGTGGTGATGATGAACTCACTAAATCTGAGATATCACACCGGACGAGAGTCGCCTAAACAAGACCTGTCGGTGTTACGATGTGTGGGAGAGGCCTGCGTCCAGCAGTGGAGAAATTTTGTCTGAGATTAACCCTTAATAAGGCAAAAGGAATATATTTCCCACCACTCTATGTTTTTTTTAATCAAAAATTATGTTATCAAATCACTTCAGTGAATTAATGAAACCAGTAACAATCGATTTTATGATACAATTACTTTTTTTTCCTGGCGGAACTTATTGCTTTGGGCAACCCTTTGACTATTTTTTTTTAGTTCAAAGTGTCAGTGGTAGAATTTCGAGTGCGAAAAACGGTCATTTTATACGGACGAGTGAAGAAAAAAAATGGTTTTTGTTCTACAAAAAATCCTGTAAGTACAATTGGGTTGTTATATCTGATTGTCTTTCTTTTCTAACGCTGTTTTATGTCCATCCATAGCCTCAAAAAGTGCGAAATTGTATGTGGGAAATAATTTCCCCTGGCCCGACTACGTATGTGATGTTTTTTATTGCTAACTAATAACTGCACCTGACTTCATTTGCATTGTTTGTTTTGGTTTTGTTGCTAGTTACTTTTATTATGCTTCATGTAACGTTTTTTATTTCTAATATCAATTCTCTTTACACGGTACACTCTCTTTTCTGTTGTACGCTTTTAGCCTTCTTTTATTTATTTTCAATAGGATCAAGAAACATGGATAAGAAAAAAAAGAACGAGAAAATATTGGAAAATTTTTGAAAATCTTAATTATTAGATATTGACTCTGTTGATGATGCTTATTATCAAACAACCCCTTTTAGCAGCCACGCAGATGAAGAATATTAACAAAAAGATTTTTTGATTGGAAGCGTCATAGAGAGCTTTTCGCTTCTAACTATAAATGCTACATATCTTTTCACAAATCCATTTTTTTTAATTTTAAGTGTAATAAAATAAAATAAATTTAGTTGTTTCATTATTTTCTGTTTGACGGAGGTGGGGCTTTATTTACAGTAACATAAGATTACAATAACAACTTACAACAAATATAAAATAACTGAATAAAAAATATTTATATACCATCTTTAAATTCTAATAATTAAAAAAAAAACACAGGCCAAACCATGTGCTAGTGCTTGTATATGAATAACGACGAAATGGACCTAAAATTACTGATCCTTATCGGGCAATGGGAACTATTTTCCTACCTAAAACTTAATGCGTAAACCTAATCGGGCAAAGGGATTCTATTTCCCACCCAAAAAACAGGGACTCTCCCCTTGAGAACCCCTCTTTTTATTGCATTTTTGAATTCCACAGGGTTAACTTACCCTAAAACCATTTCAACTTTTGCACTAGCTGGCCTATTAGCTCGTGCCTTATTAAGGGTTAAGATGATGAAATCACTAAACAATGTTTCCATTTAGTTGAATTGTTAATTTTTTTATCAATAATTCGACGTTTTCTATAGAAAAAGTTGATAAAAAGGTACTTTTGCAAAACGACCTGTCGATCGAATGATTTGACGTTTAGTCGTCGCAATCCTATCGACACGATATTCATTTTATTACGATAATACCGATTTACCGACCAACGACGTCTGAACGATTTAGTGTAATACGGTTCGACGGTTTTGGGACGGTTTTGGGGTAGTGGGTAGTGGGTTCCTAGTGGCAGACGCAAACGTGGAAGACCAAGGAGGAGATGGCGGGACGATCTCGACTCTCACCTCGAGAACTGGCCGGAGTTGGCACAAGATCGGAAGGCTTGGCGAAATGGGGGGGAGGCCTTTGCCCAGCAGTGGGACATTAACTAGGCTATAAAAAAAAAAAAAAAACTTAAACATGTATGTATGGACTATGTTCCTTTGCCTGTCGTTCAACAAAAAAAGCTTTGTCATTGTCAATCACACTTTCAGTCAATCAGTATTATTTGGTGATCTCTAGTTGGACTGTGGTGGTAGTTTTGTTTTGAATTTGTGGACGGACCCGAGTTAGGTTAGTTAATTTGTTGATAAATAAGTTTAATTAAAATCTTTTACGATATGAGGAGCGATACATATCACAGGGGCAAATATTACGTGACATTTAAACGCGGCTTCGAAGATGCAAAGAAAGATATTACTATAACTATTGACAAAATTTTCGACAACGATAGCTTGGTAGGTTGAAGATTCTAACTCTCTTGATATAGGATGTAGCTACATAATATGTTGTGATTTCAGTTGATTCATTCTATACCTTTTGATTCCAGAGAATATTGCTATCTGATGAAGAAGACCCTAACTTCCTTTGTATCCTGAACGTGACACGATGTGATTACGAGGACCTCAAAAAACAGCAAGGCTTGCTGATAGACTTTGATAATTTCCCGGCTCAGTTGGTCAGACTGTTACAGCAGTGTGCGACTAATAACATGTAAATATAATATTTCTTTTATTGATTTCGATTATCTACCTACTTGTGTGGTGTGAACCACAGGTTTGATTTCCCAGCAGCTAAACACAGTATTTAAGGGATTATAGATATTTATTCCCAAATTAGTCTGGGTGTTCTTGTGACAGTATCTCTGTATGTGTTTCTTATAACTTTTCGTTTAAGTGCCATGCCAGTAATTTGAAGTTGTTTGATACTTTATTGTGCATAAAATATGTCTCACTTATACAGTATTATTTCTTAGTCTATAGATTATCTTATTTTTAATTTTTACTTTGTTCCAGGTTTCTCATAATGCAACAAACAAACCCTCTAAAGCTGTATTTTGAGGTAGTTGAACACAATGAGTTCAAACGCCTTGTCCATCTATCACTGAAGACTGCTCCAGCCTCTGATGCGGAAATCAAGAAGCACATGGCTGACAACATTGCTCAGTTGAAGGTAGCATGACATTTTTTGCCCTTTTTATTTGTTTTTTCAAATTATTTATTTTATCACCCAGAAACTTAATCTAGATTTCTTAATCTAGATTAAGTACTACTACTCTTTTTTTAAATTGATCCAAAAAATTATCTTAAACATTTACAGAAAACCCTGGTAGCACTCAAAAGCTCACTAACAAGCAGTGAGGCACAGTGGAGTGACAAATGCATCACAATGGAGAGGAAGCTGCATGTCTTGGCCCTGACTGTGTCCAAGATGGAAGAGGACAAACTAAGGCGAGAGGCGGAGTATCAGGAGGCTTTGAGAAATGAGAAGGATAGATTAATTCAGGTCCTTAAATCTATGTTACCTAGCATTCCTTCCTGATGGTATTTTGCCCCCCTTTGCAAACTTTATTACTTAGGAAATGGTTTAGTTTGCTTTGGCACATACTGTTTGTTACCCCTGGCTTTTTCTTATTTGAAAAATTTTATAACAGGAGAAACAAAAGTGGCAGCGAAACAGCGAGTCATCAACACAGGCTCAGGTGGCAAGCATGCAGGAGACTGTGAACAGGAAGGACAAACAGATTGAAGAGCTGAACTCCACTGTGCGACAGCTGAAGGATACATGCGCGCAGTTAGATAATCAGCTCAGGTAACATATCATCATCATATTAACATGGAACCTAGCCTTTCACTGTTGGACATAGGCTTTCCCCTAGGGGTGAGTTTGCCATAATCCCTTGGCAGTCAGGTTGGCGATACCCCTGGTAACGAGGTAACCCCTGCCTGTCGTCTGTCGTAAGAGGCGACTAAGGTCGTTGGGTGCACGAGGCGGGGGCCTTGTGCATCCATACGATCCATTGGACGAGCAAACCAGGCTCCAGGGGGATGACCATCATGTCCCTCCGAGAAGAGGCTTAACAGCCAATGCTGGAGGGGCCGCGGAGATGAACCAGCGCGAACAGATCTCCCGGGACCCCCTTGCCAACAGCCGAGGTGGACACCGGCAGGTTGTAGCGAGTGCGAACACCATATAACCCGGCGGCTCCCCCCGCGGCCGCAGGGTGCAAGTTAGGAGTTTTCCCCCCTTAAAAAAAGGCAGGTTGGCTTTCGCAGTATGGCTCTTCATGTTTTTCTATAGGAAGGATGGTGCTGCCTCCTCATCCTATGGATGTAGTAGGGATGATTTACTATATCCATAAGATGAGATGGGGTGCTACTTAATGTATTGTATATGTCCAGACTTTATAGTGTATATTTATATGTGCAGTATAATTTGCTATCAGCAAAAGTGTAGGTTATTATAAAAAAAAATACAAAATTATATATTTTTTAGTGATAGAAACCAACGCTTAAATCTTCTCGAGAAAGAAGTCCAAAAAACTCACATACAGCTGGCAACCACTCAAGCAAAGAACACTACGCTAGAGCGAGACAACATGGACAAAGAGAGACAACACCACCATCTGACCACAAAGTGCGCTGAATTAGAAAAGGTATTGTTTTTATAATATTTATTATTATAATATTTGGGAGTTCATGAATAAGAAGAATATATAATTTTAACATTTTAAAATTTAAATGCCTATTATGTTTCAGACTCTAAGCGAAAATTACGACACAATCAAAGAGTTGCGAACTACAACGCAAATGCTGAAAAAGGAAAAGGTAAATAACATTTTAACAATACTGTTTACAAGTTAACGAAAAACCATGTAAATGTGACTGCGTAAATAATAATCTATATGTTAATGTGACTGCGTAAATAATAATAAATAATAATCCTTGAATGAATGGTCAATGAAATGATATAATTCATTATAAAGATATTGAATTTCAAGTAGGGTTTACACTGCACATGCATTGTGGCACGCACGCCCCATCATCGCCAGGTGCTGACGCGTTCAGTACGCCATCTGAACGACAGACACTTGATTCAAAATCTCGAAAACTACTATACTAGTCTTCTAGGCCACTAGGATCTATAATGCAAAAGACATTGCACCTTAATGTATAGGTATAATATACAATGTATAAGGAACACTATTGTTAACAGGCGAGCCTAGAAGATCGCCTCTCACTAAGCGAGTCGCTGTCGCAGAGGCAGGCCGAGGCCGCGCGCGCCGCCGCCGACCAGCTGCTCAAGGCCAACCAGATCATTGCCAAGCTGAACACGGACTTGCTAGAGATGAAGGATAAGGTAATTTACATCAATGTAGGATTCTGTAGCGCCATCTGTTGTTATCTAGCCATCTTGATTTTTGATTTTTCTACTCAATAACAGATGGCGCTAAGGATTTTTAATATCGAGATTTTGTTTTTGATGTTACAGTAATTTTACTTGGATACTATTTGATGTTATTTTAAAACAAGAATTAGGTCAATAGGATTTGTTAGGTTCCTGGATATCTGCATTTAATAATAAAAAACTCGCGGTATGGAATGAAATGTACATTATACTAGTCGACCCGGCGAACTTCGTACCGCCTAACCTATTAATTTTTTGTGCATGTTTTATACTTATAAACCTTCATCTTGAATAACTCTATCTATTAAAAAAAACCGCATCAAAATCCGTTGCGTAGTTTTAAAGATTTAAGCATACATAGGGACAGACGCGAAAAGCGACTATTTTATACTATGTATTGATGACAAGTGGGTGATAAGCTATTTCACTTGGGTGCTGTTACAACCCTCGCTTGTTCAATTTTCAAGTAATTATTACCTTGCTACGCTCGGGAAAAACCCTGAATCTTGGTTCAGGTTTCAATTATATAATCATCCGTGTTGTATATTGTACTATTTCAACCATATCAAGCTGTTTATTACCTATTTTTTAAACACACACAGCACTATATACCAAGTTTATATTAAATACATATTTTTCTTTTATAGCTCCTCTGCCGAACTGAAATAGCTTTAGAGCAAGAAAAAGTAATAGATAAGAATACAAAAGAAATTGAAGACCTAAAGACTGAAGTGACATCTACGAAGCAAGCTATGGACAAGCTGCAAACTGACTTGGACTGCCTGCGAGATAAACATGACAACATTGAAAAGGCTCTCAAGGATAAAGAGGAGATTATTAAGAATAACAATATGGGTAAGCTTTTTAATTATTTATCAGTTTTTAGATAGCAGATTTAACTTACTTACTTTACTTTAAATGCCTAACTAAAGTTTTTGTAAAAGCTGTATGGCTCTACTCCATATAGGCTGAAATTTGCTCTGTTTGGAATCGCTATGGCGCAAAATGACGTTTTTCAAAAAGAGTCTTTTAAAAGAGTATATATAGAAAAAGCAATTCTTGTGCCAGATTCAGCATGAAATAATGATAACTTTTATCATTATCAATTTCTCCGCTTATTTGTCGCTAGTGGCTGGGGGATTCAGTTGAATCCTGAAGCCGTGTTTTAGCCCAGATCGCAAGTGTCGTCATGATGCTTGCTGAATCTTTTGTAATCATTAAAACCGATGGACGTCCACTGCTAGACATGGGTCTCTCCCAAAGATTGCCACAAAGACAAACATTGTGGGAGCGAGTTTGCCGTAATTGTCACGCTCGGCAGGCGGGTTGGTGATCACAGTGTGGCTTTTCAAGTTTTTCAACGAAGGACGCTGCTGCTCGTTCGGCAAGTGTTCCCTTAGTCGCCTTTTACTACACCCACGAGAGGAGATCTTCTACTGTTCCACATATAGTACGTGCAAATTTTGTGGTTTACAGTAATTGAATGGCTTCATAAGAAGATGGAAGACAACTGCGGTGGCGGGAGCGCGCGGGGGGCGGGGGCGGGGGCGGGGGCGGGGGGCGCGCGGCCGGCGGACAGCTCCACGCCTCGCGACGCGTCACGTGACCTCTCCGAGGAATCTATCAACTTCTACGCCACTTCTAAACTGTATGTCTTTCTTCTCTAATATTATAAAGAGGAAATATCTCTTTGTTTGAAACATTCTGTCACTATTAAAATTTAACAGGGCATATCTACATAATATATTAGATTCATATCAGTTGACCCCACAGACGTTGTCCTGCCTGTCTGAAGCTGATTGAAACGACTGGCAGTTATGCCAAACACAAAAATTAACACTATTATGAGCATCTGCCTACTGAGCTGAAGGAGGAAATCAATGACGAAGCGTTTTGTCGCCGACTGAAAAAACTTTTGTTGGAACATGAATATTATTGTATAGATGACTTTTTAAACTATAAATTTGTTTGACATTGGATATTATTTGTGTAATTTGAGTATTCGACAGTTACAATATGTAATTCAAGTAAATTGAAATTATTATTTAGTATTTGACATTTTATATACAATTATACATTTAAAAATTTGACATTGTTTACATAGTACTTAAATAATTAATTAACTACTTATTATTTTTTATATAATTTTTGTACAATATTTTGACGATCACATTATACTTTGACATTTTATTATACAACTTTGTATGTAATATGAATATGATAGTGTGAAATAAATGAATCTAATCTAATCTAATCTAATGGAACGTATTGTATGGCAAAATGAAATTGTTGTTTATTTCGCCTTTCATGCAATTTATAAACGTTTTTTCACCTTCCCTGGACTACTACGAACATTTTAAGACCAAAAGCAGCTTAATCGGCCTTGCAGTTCTCAAGTTTTAGCAAGACAGTAGATATCTTGTTTTTACCTGATTATCTATGTAGGTAGTTTTCTGTGGCAAGCGCAGGTAGGTGGGATGGTATTACTGTAAGTGCACTTTTTATTTTTTATATTAAATTAAACAAATTATTCCCTTAAATGCATTATAGATCAAACCTAGAAGACAGTCCGGACGTCCGGCAGATGGAGCTGCAGCCCCGCAGCAGGACGGGGCTGGATCCTAAATACTTGGCGCCCGCCATCGACTACAACTGTAAAACTTCCAAGACTGATATGAAAGGTAATTTATAACCGCCTTAGTACTTATATCTAAGTATACATTTTATTGGTTAATTTAATTGCGTATTCCGAACAAATACGATCCTTGAGTAATTTGAATTGTTAAAAAATATTTCGTAAGTTGTCGTGTTTAACAAAATATTTGGTACTTTTATACCTAGTTTAATAAAATAGTTTTAGTATTTATTCCAACATTCCAACTCATTTTTGAACAGCCTACAATATTTGTAAAATATCTCTTTAAGGGTGTGCGGTCGTGGAGTGCATCCAAATATTTTGAAGTAGGTACCATGCCTAGTTTTTTTTATTTGTGTATTTTGTTTCAGGTACAGAGAAATCTCAACCTTCTACTCAAAGAGGTAAGGAGAACATTAATTTGCCGCAAGTAGACTACAGAGAAAAAAAATCAGCAAAGAGCTCCACATATAGAGCTACTCCTGTTTCCGCATATTTTCCTTGACCCTGGAGGCCAATTTTAATTAGTATTTTTTAATATTTACTTAGTAAAAATTTTAATTTTGAAATAATTGGATTATCTTTGCGGTAAGAAAGTCAAAGTTTATTATTCAAAATTTATTTTCAGATGGGTAGTTGATTAGTTGTAGTTGAACTTAATTCTTTCTATATGAACCAGCTATAAATAAGTATTTTATCTTTATCTACTTCTACTATATATATAAAAAATAATCGTGGTTCGTTAGTCTCGCTTGAAAACTTGAGAATGACTGGGCCGATTTAGCTGATTTTGGTTTTGAAATGTTCGTAGTATTCCAGGCTAGGTTTAAAAGGTGAGAAATATGGAAAAATTGGAGGCAAAAGTGTAAAAAAAAGTAATTAAATTTTCCATATAAAATAGTAAGGCGATACGTAGTTTGCCGGGTCAGCCAGTAAAGTTAAAAAATAATACAAATTTCGTATTTTTATGTTATAATTTGTACAATAATAAATACAAATACAATCAGTAAGTACTTACCTATTTCATTTTAATTAATAAGAATGTTAACGAAAACGACGAATGATAAACTTCCGCTTAAAGAACTTAAAAATCATGGCATTTATAACATCGGGTAGCTTTAGGCCCTGCGTAATCAAGGACTTACGTAAAAATTATAAATGCTTAAAATTAATCCAAACAAATTAAAATGTAACTAAGTACAAACAATTTTCACTCGAAAAAGAACAATGTTACATAATTTGTCTACAGTATTTGTGATAACTTCAAATCTTACGTCTAGATGACTCGTCAAGTGTGTACTTAATAATAAAATTCATTAATTAATATTAAGGTAGTACTTATTTGAAAATGTTATTCATTTATTAACATAAATGGGGACGGCACGGTCAAAGTCTGCCTTGCATCAAGGCAGATTCATTTGACCGTTTGAAAAGACATGGGACATGACAACTCGAGTTTATTTAAAAATTTGTAACCAGTAAAGTTAGTTATTAAATAATCTCTTCAATATTACTACAAACATGCTATCACATATTATGAATTCGTGTTTTCGACACTGTTATTGCTTCATAACTTATAACGTAGAGTAAAGTCAGAATTGTAGATTTGTACATCCAGTTTTAAAGACAATTTGTGATATTTTATCTTTATTAGCTACATAGGTACTAAATTTCCTATTAGATGGCACATAAATAATTAACTTACTTACATATCTTTAAATTCCAGTGACATATATGATATAATTTTAAAAATAAGTACTTATGCTTTTGTGATTTGTATTAACCTTGTATTAACCCTGTAAAATTAAATTAACATCCTTTTATTATTATACCATGCTTCATCTTCATACTCAATTAATTTGTAAACGTATTTATTTCTTGAACATGTATTAACATCATTCATTATGTACACCAAACAGAAATAAGCGTAAAAAGTATTAATAACAAACTATTTTTGTTTTAATATAAGATAAGACATTGAAAATAATTATATAAATTAGTTAAATAATACTTAATTTTAAAATAGAACACGATCAAATTAAGTAATTATTACATTATTATGTTTGATATTTATTGAGAGAGATACTATGAATAAAATATTGAGGCAGGCACAATTTAAATTACAGGTTGAATAACTACAAAAAATAAATTTAATAAAATATATTTTAAAAAGTAATGCTTCTAAAATTATTTAACAGCATAAAAAAATAGTTTTCAAAAGCTTTGCAAGTACTTAAACTCGATGGAATACAAATTGAAAAATTGTGGTTTATGAAAATATATATAGTTACGTAAATGATATGTTTATTGTTCAGTCTTGAAAATGTAACAATTAACATTTTGGTTTTAAATAATCAAGGGCCGATAAACATTCCATTCTTATTATTACCTATATTTTGTTGACGTGGCAATTCATATAAATAAAAACTAATTACTTAATTTGAATTCTTTTTAAGTACTTAATTAATAACTGTGATAGAATTCTACTAACATTATTTTTAAATGATTTTTTTATGTATTTTTATAACATTTGTGTGAATAAATTTACGTATTTTGCCGTAGTGTGCGTGCACCTTTAACTTCCTACATTATTAATATTTTCTATGGACCCAAAGTCAAAATAACTTATACTAGACTTATTAAGTACTACTTGTAATATTTATTAGTTCAGTTTTTAAAAAGACATAGCACTGGATTGATTTGTATTAAGTATACGAAAACTTAGGTGTACTTAAAATATTTATTTAATAACGAGATACATTTTATTTGTTTTCATCTAAGATTTGAAATAAAAAAAATAAAAAAACATTTTATTTCATTTTAAAATGGTCCCCTAATATCAAATAACAATGCAGTTAGGTAGGTACAGTGGCGGTCTAGGAGGGCGTAACACTTCCTTGGTAATACAGTCCGTCACTGTACTTTAATATTAACTGTTTACTACACATACCAAAATATAAGTGACTAGAAGTTAAAAAAAATTTTTTTTAAGTTAATTGCTGTACAAATAAAGGGAAACTACTATGTTCTAAAGAAATTAAATTACACTAAAGCTAGCTAATTTATATTGAAAGTAACATGTTTTGATGTAATTGAATATAACTAATAATACTATGTAACTTAAAACAACATAGCTACTAGACATGACATGACTCCTAAGGCTCAAATTATATATAAAAATATTGTTTTATGTTCAACATATAAAATTATATACTAGCAGTGTTAACTATCGCGAGTTTCATCCACACAAATACAAGTTTAAGTGCAAGGGTGCCAAAATAATTCAAGTAAAAAAAAATAAACTGTCTTCAATATTATTGTACCTAAAGAAAAAAATATGCTAAAAGTACTTACATACAATTTTTTAATAGTGTAAGTATATGAAACAACATAGTTGTTACAACATGTACTTCAAGTACCTACATACAAATCGACAAAGGTTCCATTGGTATTTTAAAAAAATATATCCTCAATCCGGTCAAATTTTCATATAATTTAATTTTAAATAAAATTTCCAACAATTTGTTACGGATCCATCGTAGCACCTCTTTCATAAAAAAATATTAAGTATCTATCACACAGTTTTTATAAAAAATTCACAATCAAAAGTACAGACAAAATTTATGAAAAGAGTATAATGTTGAAGAAGTCATCTTCAACAAAAGTTTAACAATACAACATCAATAAAAATCGTATGAAAACTTTCGAAAACTCTGATTTTTCGGATTGTGTTTCGGGCACCACTATCCGCCGGTCCCATTAAAATATTGTGCGTGCTTAGTGTAGGGCGCCGCGATGTGGTAGGGCGGCGGCTGGCGCGCGTACAGGGGCTCCGCGCCCGCCGCGCCGCCGCCGCCGTGCGCCTGCCCGAGCACGCTGGAGGGATTAGAAGACGACGGTATCGCTTCGTACAAATCGTACATGTTTCTACTAGCCGAGCGACCGTAGCTTCCGTCGTCAGACACCAGAGGAGTGTTTGTCATGCGGTAAGGATTTGTCAGGTTCGTGTGCCCAGTTGGAGAATACAACTCAGGAGACTGCGTCGACACGTATGTTGGACTAGATGGCTGGATCGTATACGTATTCGAGTTCGGCGAAGACATATTTCGGTGCATTGCTGATGGACAATGACCTTCTATGTTCGACCCTGTATACACATTGTAATTACTTAGATTTGGCATTGTTGTAGAGGAGCTCACAACCTGGCTTAGTGTTGGTATTCTAGGACTTGATAAATTTCTTCCGCCGCCATGTGAATGACAGCCATACGCATCGTAGTTCCTCTGAGCGTAAAGTTTATCTTTGGCATGCGCGTAAGTTTCGCCATCATAAGCACCTTCGTGATAGTTCCCATCAGATGCTGCGGAGTGATACTTTATATGATCCTTTCTTGGCGGCGGTAGATGCTCATATGTGGATTTGTTATCAACCAATGGCATCTGTTTATAAGTTCCTTCAAAATATGCACGCTTTGCTTCACTATTTGATCTTCCTTCTTGTGAACTTACACTGAGCCTCTGAAACCTTGCTTGAGCTTCACTTACATTGCTTCTGTAATGATCAGCCATTAGTGGGTACTTTTCATGTTCACCAGTCCTTCCATAAACAGGAACAGACGTGTTTTTATGGACTTCTTGGTGTGATGAATACACATCATTGTGTCTGGTATTGTACCCTTCTTGGTGACCTACATATTCATCTGTTTTTGCTTCATACTCATTTGCTCCACCATTGCTTTCCGGATATAAAGCATGATCTACACTTTTATAAGATTTGTCTGGTTCATAATTCAGTTCTAATGGTTTATCATATGCATTGATTTCTTGAGGAAGATTATCATAAAGCGAGGTCTTCATTGGATCTGCAGGAGGCGCATCAGTTTCTTCTCTGTCTTCAGTTTCATTTTCTATTTTGTTGTCAGAGGCAAATCGCTGCTGCAAGGTTGGGGTTATTTTTGCTGCTTTTATGTGAATAGCATTTTGCATTGAAGGAGTTACATCTTGAGTACCATCTTTTTGTATATTTCTTGCGTGTTTGGCTAAGGCTCTAAGTTCTTTAGGATAGGGTGTTGGGGCTCGTCGTAACTGACCAGGTTTCTCAGGTACTTTAGGAATAGCTTTCATGTCCATAAAACTGATGTGTCTAGAAGTGTTTTGCGTCTCAGTTGTTTCTGATTTATTATTCTCCAATTTAGACTCTATAGGAGACAAAGGCACTTGAGGAAAAAGAAAGCAAGTCAGAACTTGTTCATAGGTGTGAGGATCTACTTCAGAATGCATAGGCACCAAGGGTTTGCTCTGATTCTCTGAGAGCCACAGTGCTACCAGGTTATCACAATTCAATAATGACTGGGGAAGACTACTCAATGAATTTCTTACTAGAGTCAATACACGCAGACTGACCAAATGGCCTATCTCAGCAGGAATCTTTGTTAGTTTATTGGCTCGCAATGATAGCACTGATAGTTTTGTACAGCTTCCAATTTCAGGAGGTATGGATCTCAACATATTTTCATCCAGGTTTAAATATTGCAATTTTCGTAGAAGGCCAATAGAAGAAGGGATTTTGTCTATAAAATTGCACATGAGCATGAGCTCCTCAAGGTTGGTCAGAGAGCCAATGCTGTCGGGCAAACAATATAATCTATTATTATCTAATTTCAGTGTGGTCAGGTTGCATAGCTGTCCAATAGTGTCTGGAAGCTGGGTCAAAACATTAGATGACATACTAATGTCCACTAATTGCATGCAATATCCAATTTCAGGAGCAATATCTTCAATCATATTATTACTTGCCTCCAGGTGTACCAGGTTTTCTAATGGCTTGATCACATCTGGAATGCTTGTCAGACTGTTGCAATCAATCCACAATTCTTTTAATTTAAGAAATCTTCCAATTACTTCTGGAAACTGCTGAAATTCATTTTGACCAATGTCTAATCGCATCAATTCTGTAGATCGAGACATTGATTTTGGCAATATCATAAGATAATTGTCGCGTAATTCAAGAATTTTTAAGTTAGCTAGTCTCCCAAAGTTGCCTGGCAAGTATTCCAAGTAGGTATCATTCAAATAAAGTTCTTGTAAAGCAATGAGATTTGTGATAGCATCAGGTAGTTTTTCTAATGGGTTGACACTAAGGTCTAAAAATGTAAGATATTTTAAGGCCTTCATGGTATCTGGGAGAGTTGCCAGGGTATTTCTATTCAGGTTGAGATATTGAAGGTTCACGAGGGATGATATTGCTCCAGGTACAGTTTGCAGCTCATTGTCACTTAGCTCAAGGTACTTTAGTCCATGGCACATAAAAAGCTGTCGGGGCAGCTCGGTGATGCGGTTGCACTGGCAGAAGAGGGTCTCAAGCGTTCGTTCGTGCACGAACACCTCACTTGGCACATCAGTAATAGACTGATGAGCGTAGTCAAGCTCCGCCACGTCTTCACCACCAGGGCGTACACAGCACAAGAAGTCGAACGGCATTTTGCAACCCTGTTGCCCTCCTCAACACATACGACTCCCAAACCAAGCAGTTTTCATCTAAAGACGCTTCAGCTCTTAGCGTGTTTACTGAGAACACAATGCATTGCCAACTTGATTTTATGATCCCAGAACACACACACACTACACAGCTAGTTTCGACTGGACATATTAAGGTTAATAAGATAAAAACAGAATAGAAAATAGTAAATTTTTAGAGAATGAATCACAATCTGGCTGCTGGCTGTCCTTCCTTCTTTCGACTATTTTTTGACTGACTGACTGACGTGAGGATGGTGATTGACTGACTGCCAGTGCTACTGTCATTTCAGTTGTTGAATTATTTTTCTTAAACTTGAAGAGGTAACGGGATAATGCTTATACTGCCACATTTTTAGACGGAACGAAGGAAAGAAATGCTTACATTTAATTTAAGGTGGTAACTCTCGCTATGGCGCGAAATTCAATTTTTTTCGTGTTTTTTATTTATTCTGGCGAAAGTATACATATTTTTAAAAGTTTAAATGAATTGGACCTAACTTGATTTTTGGCCTTTATGTCCTTAGGCACAAAATCAGTAGGTCTGTCTTCTAAAAACGTTGTATTACAATGTGGGAAATGGTTTTTTACATACGCGAATTCATGAAAACTTTATTAAAAATGAATACTTTCGCCAGAATAATTAAAAAACGCGAAAAAATTTGAATTTCGCGCCATACCGTGACTTACCGCCTTAATATTAAGTAATAATAAATAATTTAAAATAAAGGCCGCTTTATTAACACCAAATTGGTGACAATCATAACTGTATTATGTATTATTCATACTTAACATCGTCATGCTTTAATTTATGTTTATGTTCTCTGTAAGGAAAAAAACTTTTTATCAATTAATTTAACCGTCGAAAAAACAGTATAAATAATAGGGAAACATTTTCTATTAGGACTTGATTAGGACTCAATTTACTCACTTCTTAAAGTAATTTTGGAATCCCACATCTTACACAAGCATTGATTATCTACGTAAAGCGCGATGCGCGGCGGCACAGTCGTTTTTCGGTATTTCTTTGAATTTCAAGTAATTTATTTAGTGATCTTTATTCTTTGATTTTGTGGCGTCGGCTCCTCAAAATTTCTTCGTATATACCATTTATTGCTTTTCAGTTTTTGGGCGGTTTAATTGTTTGATAAAAAGTTAATTTTTTGCCTTTCAGTATTTTTGGGCTATTTTTTTTGACCCCAGCTAATCACCCTTTACAAGGTGGTCGCAACCCACAAGGTAGCCACACAACCGGTAAAGGTTGAGGGACTAACAAGGATGAGGTTCGCTCACGACCGGTCGGTGAGGCGATTTGTGAGGGAGGCCTATGTCCAGTAGACGTCTATCGGCTGAGATTATGATCATTAACATTCATATAAAAAATACTCATAATTATACCTAGCAGTTCACAGCACGGCAATATAATCTGTGAGTGAACAATAAAGTCACGCCTATTTTTCCACCCTTAGGCCGCATTTATAGGCACGCGGGGCGTCGTGCGGTGCGTGCTGCGAGAGACGCGTTGGCGCCAACGCGTGGACTGCCTTTTTTGTGTTTTCGTCGGTTCAAAACGTTAAAAAGCACTATTGAATTTCAATGAGTTTCTAGGGGACTGCGTTATACCATGTCTCTGCTAGGTGACAGGTTGATTAGGTACTGTGTTTATATCTAGTAGATAGGAAGTATACTTACTTATTATTCTTATAAAATTTCTGTCTATATTTATAGTAAGTATGTACCTAGGTACTTTAATTAATGAACTATAAATGTATTAATTTAAGAAGTTTAATTAAGTGTTAGGTTGATTACCTAGTATCTTATGTCTATCTATCTTTCTAGGTATGTAGGTACAGATAGGAAATCGATTAGATGCGCGCGCAATATAAAATAGGTAGCACCTACCTATGTCGTCATTTTCACCACACCAAACTAAGAAAACTCTTGTGACTGAGCTTCAGTGAGCCCAAGACTTATCAGCTGGTACCGGAACAGAAGGTAGGTACTGCGTTATACGCAAATACGACTCTGTATACCCTGCATTCTCTCTACTTTTGCGTTATCTAGAGCTTTGATAGCATTAGCCTACGTAATTATTTTATTTTATTCTTATGAGTTTATAAAGTAGGTATGGTAGGTAGGTAGGTAAGTACTTAAGTGGTACTTATTTACTTTAAACTGAGTATTACTATAATGCTGACTACCAGTTTAAATTAAAACTTAAAAAAAAACGTGAATAAGAAAAGGAAAACTTACCCACCTAAATATTAAAACACACGTATTTTATTTATTTTTATATTATGAATTTAAGATAATATCATATAATTATGCTCATGGATGGCTCATGGAAAGTAAGTAAGTACTTAAATAGATAGCAATGTTTTTTTTTAGATACGGTTTAATTCTCAAGTTATAAATTTTTCAACATACCTTTGGTTATTGAGTAAGTGAGCTGAACATCCCTTTATGTACCTACTTAGTACTCACACTCACCTATTTTTTTTGTTACAGTTAAACCATCCAAAATGCCTGGTTCCAGGCATAAAATCCTGGGCCATGTGGTGTCCGGCTTCTGCCACAAGATGAACCGCCGCAAGCCTTTGCAAAGCGACATCATGGACACGCCGCTTAACCGCTGTCTAACTACCTTCGACATCACCTTACTTGGTAATATTAACTTCAAGAAATTAATACGAAATAGTAAATAGTAGAAACTGTGGCGCCATCATTTAAAAAAAAAAACACTAAAAATTTATGAAATTTGTTAAAAACAGAAGTGGCCACATTTATCTTTAACAAATTTCATTTTCCACCTTTGAGTTTCTACGGTTTACTAATGTGTTTACAATATTAATTTAAGACATTCTCGAGGCCAACGTAGGCGCAAAATGTTAATAAATAATTCCTGATTTTTTTGAAGTGATTTTTAAATGAGGGCGACACCATCATACTACTACATCTTAAATTCATGTTATTATGGGGAAAAACTGTGCGAAACTAGCGCCACTTCGATTATTAATTAATATCTTCTAAACCATAGCCGAAGGCCCTGTTATGTAGCTTTTAGGTTAATGTTCTTAGAAATATTCTTTTACGAAACTAAAGTGGCAACTTTAGGCAACAAACGGTTTTTTTTCTTAGATTTGGAACCTGAAAGCTACACAACAGGGCCTTAAAAATTCTAAGCAAGATTATCTAGGGAGTCGAAGTTTCGCACCGTGAAAGCCCGTATAGATATAGCGCGTTCTGTTTGGTAAATGCTTATTTATTGTTATCTCTACCAACAGGTGTCGGCCACATGGTAGGCGCTGGTATCTACGTCTTGACAGGCGCAGTGGCACGGCACATGGCGGGCCCAGCCACGGCCCTGAGCTTCCTCTTCGCCGGTATAACGTCCACGTTAGCCGCGCTCTGCTACGCCGAGTTTGGAACCAGAATACCGAGGGCTGGGAGCGCTTATGCTTATACTTATGTTAGCATTGGAGAGTTCTGGGCTTTTGTGATTGGATGGAACATCGTTTTGGAGTATATGATTGGTGGGTTCACCTTACCTTCTGCTTTTAGTGGTTTATTGATGTACTTAAAGTTGAAGAAACTTACCTAACTTTCTTCTTATATTTTCTAGGGGCAGCATCAGTGGCGCGGGCTTGGTCTGGTTACCTGGACGCAATGGTCGATGGCGCCATAAGCAATGCCACCATCTCTATTACCGGGGAGATGCACGAGACTCTACTCAGCCGCTACCCTGACGTCTTAGCTTTCCTTATATGTATTGTTTCTTCACTAACTTTGGCTATAGGAGTAAAAACTTCTGCTTATATCAACAACGGTTTAACAATCTTAAATCTGCTAGTCATATCTCTGGTGATATTCCTCGGGTTTTATTACGCAGATCTCAGTAACTGGTCTGAAGAGAAGGGTGGTTTCATGCCCTTCGGATTCAGCGGGGTGCTAGCCGGAGCAGCGACTTGTTTCTACGCGTTTGTCGGTTTCGATAGCATCTCGTCTTCTAGCGAGGAAGCTAAGGACCCTCAACGTTCTATTCCGATTGCTACTGTCCTCTCTATGGGTATTGTAGCATTTGGATACATTCTAGTAGCAATAGCTTTAACGCTGATGGTTCCGTACAATACGATAAACCCTGACTCAGCTTTGCCGTCAGCTTTGGGCGCCGTTCACGCGGATTGGGCTAAATACGCTGTTGCGATCGGTGCCGTGTGCGGGATGACCACCACTCTCCTCGGATCCCTGTTCGCTCTGCCACGCTGCCTTTACGCCATGTCCTCAGACGGTCTACTTTTTGGATTTTTAAGCGACGTGAATAATAAATCGCAGATTCCAATTTCTAACTTGATTATATCCGGCGTGTCTTCAGCATTTATCGCTTTACTTTTCGATCTGGAGAAACTAGTAGAGTTCATGTCAATAGGTACACTGCTCGCCTATACAATAGTGAGTGCAGCGGTGATTATACTGAGATACAGGCCTTTGCCGGTAGTCGAGGATAAGTGCTTTGGGGCTCCGCAGTTGGACTCTCCATGCGATAGAGAGGACAGTTCTGCAACTGGCACCCCTGGATCTGAAGGAGGATCTTCTTCTTCTGAAGTGAGTAACGTAAATAAAAACAATAAAAAAGTTAAGGTACTTACTTATCATCAATAGTTTTAAATCTACCCTCACTTGTTTGTTTCAGATGTTTGAAGCCCTCACAGTGGGCCGTCTACGCCCGCAATACGCCTGGTTAGAGCCCCTAGCGGGCGGGCGCGCGCCCGGAGTCGCCGTCACTTGCTGCGTCTACCTGTACACTGCTGCGGCCGCTGCCTTCTGTGTTCATAATCACTTCTTGGCAGCCCATGCTGGTCTATGGTCACTTATACCGGACTTCGTGCTTACTTCTATAATTGTGATCAGTAAGTATCTTAACTTTCACTTAAATTTAGGGCAGGATTTAAAAGTCTCTACCCTAAGGCTCTTTTTTTTGTTCATGAATTGCTGTAGGTACGTTTTGGCACGGAAATTTGAAAAAATGGGGGGCGCCAAATGTGGACTAAGTAGTTTTTTTTTATTCACTTGGTCAATAAATAAAACACAATTTAAGCCCAAAGTACCGAAGCCGAAATAAAAAAAAATCATGATCTGTTTCTTTACCAGGAGTTTTTTTTTGGCTTTTCAACTCAAAATAAAAATGTTTTCGGTCGAGACACCGTTGCCAAGCTGTATGAATTAAATATCATAATTTAGAAGTCTATGATAAAATACAATAAACGTGAGCAGCTGTTTATAAATAAATTGTTTTAAAAACAACGTTTTTAGAATTAGAATAGGGTATTTAAGAGATGTGATCACGTTTGAGGAAAAATCTCAATGTGGGGTTTCGTAACGTCATCATGGCACAATAGGGATTATGTAAGAACTCCTATGTACTTATATAAAAATAAGATGTAATTCCCCTAGCACTGGTAATAATCGGCGGGCACCAGCAGAGCCCGGCGCGGCTGCCGTTCCGCGTGCCGTGGGTGCCGCTCGTGCCGGCCGCCAGCGTCGTGCTCAACATTCAGCTCATGATACATCTCAACGCTCTCACCTGGGCAAGATTCGCTATTTGGATGACTATTGGTAAGACCCTCATCTCAACCGAGACACCCACGTCTTACGCATATTGCCACAGGTCGCCACAAGAACAAACCTTTTTGAGGGGGTTTTGGCATTAATCGCCACGATTGGCATTTCCCTAAACTGTTTTTATTGCCTGTTTACCTAGTTTCGTACAGTACAAAATCTAGGAGTAGGTATGTAAGTCAGTTTTACGTAGTAGGTATTTCTAGGCATCTAACCGAAAATAACAGTGTCGGTGTAATAATTTTAAATAGCACGCCACGCGCTATGGTTACCGGTTTATTGCCACCCACGCACTCTCATTTATTCGATTTTGAATAAGCATTGCGAAATTTCCACAGTGAATTATTTGAATAATGACATTCCTGCCCACGTAGTGGTGTACCCTCAAAAATATCCACACAATGAGTCCCACTCAAAATTTTACATAGTAATTTAATTATTGAATAAAAATATTTCCGTGCTTCGGAAAGCACGTTAACCGTGGGACTGTGGGTACCTACTCTATTTCCTCGTCAATCAAAAGGATAAGAGAGTGGGTTTGTGGACATCACAGATGTTTTCCGACTATAATTCGATTATTTATTAACTCTTCCACCTCCACCGCGATTTCAAAAAACACAACGCGCCACGCCACCATACAAAGATTTCGTTCGCCGCGCAAGGCCGACAGTGCGGCGTCCCGTGGCGCTGCGCGAGCTGTAAAAATCACCTTAAAATCTACCGATTTTGGCAGAAAAAATGGACGTGTTTACGCAGAATTTTTTTTATTCAACAACCAAATGCTATACTTTAGTTTATTTATTGGCTGACTAAAGTAACAGTTTTTAAATGTGGCTGCCAATTTATTTCTTATTTTAAGAACTAAAAAAGGTTTGGTGTATTTTATCAGAAAAAGAGGTTTCGAATATTATATTTAATTGTTTTGCAACTTAATGATCTCACAATTTGTTAAAGGTCTAGTCAGGTAGTCAGGACCCATATCATGGTTAGGATAAGTCCTTAATATTTCACAAAATTTTGTCTCTGAGGACATAAAAATAAAACAGTTATTGCCGTTTCGAACACGCTACCAAGTTCTGGAATAAAAATGATTATTATGTTATTATATTATTATTATAATCTTACGATTATGTCGATATTTGTCAACGCTGAATGGTGAAAACCAGAAATTTTTCGAAGCATAATTAAGGCAGAGTCCGACTCTGTAGGCGAGACAACGACTAACTATCAGCGATTTTCTCGCTCAAGACAGGAACAACATAAACATTCTGTGTAAAGGAAAGTAATGCATGTATTAATAGTTGCTCTCTGACTGTTCACACTGCCGCCGGCTACGACTAGCTTTTAAGAAAAAGAGCTCGTTCAGCGATGCTCGCTCGCACTGACCGCAGCGACAAGGGGCGAGTGGCGCGAGAAATCGCTCGTTGCCCGGCGAAAAAACTATCCAAACTAAACAGTCGCCTTCCACTGATCGTCAACTCGTTTATAGTTTCTAGTTCTACTCGTTTCTCGTTCATCGTCGGCGGCGCACCACTGCCTTAAGAAATAATGGATGGAGGTTGGATGGTGGGTAAACGAAACAAGGATAATGGCGCGGACATCGAGATCTAGACTTATGGACGGTTTGGAGAAGTTAGGCTATTGCCTTTCACAATGAAAATAAGAATGAGTTTTTTTTTTGACATGTGATAAGTATACATTGCGGGTTTACAGCTGAATCTCTTGTGTAGGTAGACAAAATTCAGTAGATTCACCTATATACCCGCAATTTATACATATCTTATGTCAAAATGATTCACATTATAATTTTCATTTTGAACGGCAATAGATCCCCTGGCTTTTAGGTCAAAGCAAAGTGCAATTTGTCGAAATTTGTGGAAGTAAGAAACAGGTTCGAAGCATTAATGTTTTTTTTAGTAAAAACAATAATAACAGTTAACAAAGTGAAGAAAAAATCTAGTATCAAGTCCAACACGCTCAGTGAAAATGTTTACATTTGACCTGATATGTGGATGCTCATGACTCCACTTTGGCGTTTCGAGGTCAACATCTTTATAATTCTTCAGCATTTTCATTAAAAATATTATTTTGCTGTTCGCTATTTAATGATTCTTCTATAAAATTTCATCTTCATTCAATGATTCATCAAATCTGATGAATCATTCCAGATTCAGGTTCCGATAAATGACGAGTTGCAACCACTAAGCCCGTAAATTCATTTTCAGTAAACTCATCGTCCATATCTGTTTATAGCAAAATGCAATTTACATACCAAATTTAAGAAGTATGTAAAAGGATTTATAGGATTCTCTGAATTAAGATCTAGTGATTAAATTAGCAAATATGGATTGAACACATAGTCTAGATTTAATATGGCAAACAGTTGTAAACAGGAAACGTTATCCTGATAAATAAATGAAAAATTGAATTCTGTAGTATACACACTTAAAATGATGTCCATTTAAGTACTAGGTACTAGTTTCTTATGTACTAGAAAGTACTTACAGTTTATTGCGATAACATCTCTGTTGATAACATGTTTTGAAAAGGGATTCAAAGAACTTAATTTGTCTGTTTTTATAGCCAGATCACATTAAATGAGGGTTCAGAGTACCAGTTTCATTTCCCATATCAATCGTAGTGCCAGTGTTCATTGTCAGATCAGTCTTAGGAGGGTTCGTAGTTCGTAGTGCTAGTATCCTTATCTAGGTCATTTGATTCAAATCGGAGTAACGGGATTTACAACCAGGTCACAAATTTCACAGAAATACAAACAAGAGATGAGATACGCCGCAGTACCTAACGATTAGACCAAGGCTAACCTGCCGTTGCATTTACTACATAAAACTAACCTAAACCAACATTTTTTTTTATAAGTATTTATGCTCTCGGAGGCAATATTTACGTGTACACTTTTTCTAAGAAGGATTAATCTGCTAAAACCAAAAAAAAAATTGTCGACACATTTCTTTATTTTTGAAAACAATAGGCAATGAACCGACGCTGTGCATTTTTATGATCGAGAGACAAAAGAATAGCGAGCGGCGACCACTCAAAAAATATCCTAATCTTATGTTAAAAACAATGAAACGCACAGCTGCAAAGATTATGTATTCTGTGATTTTCGGAATATTTTTGAAATGTTTCTTTATAATTAACCGACACATTAAATTAAATAAAACAAAAAATGTTTCGTTTGAACTTAAAAGCACCGATAAATTACCGCCTTATCTTTATTTCATTGAATACAAAATTGGTGATATGAAGCTTGTTCAAATCTACGGTCACCGTTATAATTACAAAAAGTCGAAACCGCTTACCACTTCAATCCTAAAAGCGGCGTTAACTGCTTGCTTACAAGTCACATTTTCCCTTGCACTTGGACAAAGTAGCACGCGCGAACCGAAAAATACACTTCCTCGAGCGCCATCGGGCGCAACGTATGTGCCCTGTTCCAAAATATACTAAATCACGACATAAAAATTTCAAAAAATTACAACGTATAGTTCTATTAAAATTATTAAATTCTGCATTTAAATAAAAAAAATTGAGTAAATAGAATTAACTTTATCTCAAGTTGAACTTCAATGGCTATTTTTATATAATAAATGTATGAAAAAAGTATAAAGCGTGAATAAGATCCTTTTAATCAAATCCTTGAGTGTCTTTTTTCAGTACAAATAATATTGTATTATCCTATTTAGTATGGTTTTTATTGAAAATAGTGCGAGCGCCAGCCGGCGTCCTCGGCGCCTGGGGATATGTTTTTAACGGACGCATACGTTGCGCCCGTGGCGCTGAATGGGTTAAGTACCTAGATGTCGATGGTCGCCGTTTTCGAATACGACAGGTGGTCTATTTTATTTTATAAATATACATGTATTTAATATCAAAATAATTGTTTTCAGGTCTCCTGCTCTATTTCCTTCACGGTATCCACCACAGCAAACTTGGCGAGGGTTCAGCAACTCTCCTGACGCGCTCAAACAGCAGCCAGGGTTCTTGGGGAGCTGTGGACAAGACCAGCTCCATCGCCAGAAGAGTTGGCAGATTTGGAAAGAGCAAGGGTGAGGATCGGAAGCCCATCATCAGCGAAGACGAGCTGGCTAGACGGGAACCGTGATTTTAGGAGTTTAGGGCTAGCG
The DNA here is from genome assembly GCA_951802225.1 of Euspilapteryx auroguttella. Classification (NCBI taxonomy): domain Eukaryota; kingdom Metazoa; phylum Arthropoda; class Insecta; order Lepidoptera; family Gracillariidae; genus Euspilapteryx; species Euspilapteryx auroguttella. The sequence goes on from OX637654.1 coordinate 5,232,578, forward strand.
CTTCTTTCGAGTTCCTTATTTAGGCCCGACCGAACTGAAGTCTATTTTCTGTGTTGCTCTAAAAGCTTCATTGTTTTCGGGGAAGTCTTTAACAAAACCAAAGAATACCTAATACAAAACCTTGCTTGCTACGCCTGCTGTAACCATAAATATGATGTACAGAAAATCTTATTATCTTTATAACTTTAAAGTATTATCACGATTATCACTGATCAATATGACACCCTTAGTAAAATGCAAGAGTACACCTTACATTCGATAACTCTTGAAATATTTACTTTTAAAATTAGGTATTCTTTGCCTTTACCAAAGAGTCTTACTTTTGTAGTTTATTTTTGAAGCATTAGATTATATTAAAAGTAAGTAGGTAGTAGAAACACTAAGTTAATAACAGTTTTAGATTCGAAATAACATTTTGTTAAGAAAAGAAAAACTATTGACTTTATAAAAAAAACGATTTATTTTAACAAAATATTTTAGTTGATAGGGTCAATTAAATATCTAATTTTAGTTAAACAATCTGTAATTGGCCTTATTTAACTTTCTGAAGAAGTCTTATGACTATGGGCATGCCATGCCATAAACAAAATCTTCAATACATAGTATAAAACAAAGTCGCTTTCCGCGTCTGTCCCTATGTATGCTTAAATCTTCAAAACTATGCAACGGATTTGTATGCAGTTTTTTTTTAATAGATACAGTGATTCTAAAGGAAGGTTTATAACTATGATACATGAACAACACAGTAATAGGTCAGGCGGTACGAAGTTCGCCGGGTCGACTAGTTACTTATAAGCTCGAAAATCTCTATAAATTAAATTTAAGAAAAATTATTTATTATTGAAAAAAATATAAACACTGTATTTATGCAAATAAAACATGTAAAAATAAATAACCAAGTGCGTGTCAAGCAAACCTCGCTCCATGCTGATTGGGTTCCGTAGCCTTATCTGATAAGATTTGTTTGTTATAGGAAATCTTGCTTGCTACTCGGCTTTTTTATAACCATGGGAACTTGGGGATTTTTTTCTTTAGGTTTAGAGAAACCACCACTATTTAAATGTGTGCAAAATTTAAGTTTAAATAAAGTTAAGTTATGGAACCATAATACAAACGGAATTTTACGGGTGGCATGAAATAGATAGAGTACTTACATAACATGATGAAGTAGGTAGTTATAGTTAACAACTTTTACAGCAGTACATTAACATATAAAAAACTATTAATTTAGTTAAGTTTCTTGTTGTTATTCTTAAATGTGTCCAAATATTTCTAAAAGTTGTAAATGTTGCACAAATTTTATTTTTATGTAAGTAAATCCACAACTTGATCTCAATAGTTGTAATTGTTTTGTACAAAATATAAGATATTTATCAACACTACGCACATGTTATAGTAATAGCTGCTTGTTTATACAATTAAAAAAATATATAAGTATAATGTTAAAGGCAAAAAAAAAAATGTTTTAAATTTTTATATACCACCGACTCTTAAATGAATAGTCTGCTTTTAAGAGAAAATGTATTTCTGACGCGTTTAGACTTATGTTCTTACTTACCAACATATTAATTTATTTCTGTACTTATAACTATAGTCACCCAATAATTCGAAACCTTCATTTTGAGCTATGGTAAATAACTAAAGTCGTCACAAAATATTAGGTCCGTTTTCATTATCCGTAATAATTTTAGGTGATTATAATTACATTTTTGTTTCATTCAGTTTCGTTCCAAGTTACACTTTAGGCTCTTTCTTATCTGTCAAAACGGACCTATTATTTTGTAACGGCTGTAAATGCTATGTTTTGTAAGAAAATCACGATGACTATAGTAATAAATTACCGATACTGAACCAATGGTTTAACATAAAAATAGGTATATATTATGTAGTATTCATAATAAATTATTATAAATAAAATTAATTAGAAGGTAATATATAAATGCTGTTGTTAGAAGACTATATTAAACTATAATGTGTTGATGTGTAAATAAAATAATTTATGAATGAGCAAATAACGTGTTTTTTTTAACATTAAACTTAAAAGTTATACTAAGTAACAAATCTACAACATGGGTAGTAATTTGTACTAAATCAAGCATTACCATGGGTGTTATTCCGAAAGCATCGATTTCATCTCGATTATGTCAGTTAAGCACGTGTCATAAAAGCGATCTGTGTGGTTATTGCGGTTCTTAATAGCTATAAGAATGCAAAACTTTTTGTGGGTGAATCTCTTTGCCTTTCCAATTCAAGAGATTCAAATGTAAAAAGGTTTTTCATTATTATAGCCATTGAGAACGGACCTAATCACACTGGACTGGACGCGCCAGACATGGCGTTCGAATGGCAAATGGGGCGTGGCATGACATACCGCGCGGCGCTGTATGAATGGCACTTATCTGTCAAAATCGAAAAAATGACGATGTAATCGCAAGTAACCCAATGTGTAAGGTTTTTAAATAACAGTAACACATCAGAGACAGTAAAAATTGAACTAAATATAAATACTATACTATACTATATACTAGTATACTGCCACAAGTTATATCACAAGTGCTAATACAGATTGACAATGGAATATGTTTAGCAACTTCTAATATATCTAATAAATTAATAATTTAATTAATAATTTTCGTCTTGTCCTTAATGGCCATCGGGCATTTTAAAAACTTACACAAAAACAACTTATATGGACGTAATAATATTCTTATTTAATACGAGCTTTCCCGGCTTACTTCGTTACGCCATAGAATATAAGATACTACAAAAAACTTGGCTCTATAGACTATGTTCTTTTTTTCTAGAATGGCCGAATAAAAAACCAACAACAAACCACCTGTCAAAATATGTAAACAACGGAAAAAATATTGCACCTTGGGTTACATTATTTGAGTTTAGGTAAGGATCCCTAATTTTTTTGAAAATCTAATATAGCCTATGACACTCGGGGTTAATGTAGCTTCCTGCCAGTGAAAGAATTTTTCAAATCGGTTCAGCATTTCCGGAGCCTATTCGTTACAAACAAACAAACAAATCTTTCCTCTTTATAATATTGGTATAGATTTGCTAATTTTTTACGCAATTAGTTACCTATTTTAAATTTTAACCTACAATCGGAAAATGCAACGGGCGCAATTCGCAATTATGCTGGAGTAACCTACGTTGTTTAATTAAAGTACTTATTATCATACAATTCGTTTAGGTGAAATAATACCTACTACAATAAAAAATCTGTAGTTACATTGATAATTATATTTTATTGTAAGAGACAAAAAGCGATATACCTATGCGCCGTTTTTCCATCGGATTAAGACCCCCACTTAGGATTGTTTGCACCATCAAGAAATTCTTGAATTGAATGACAAACTTTAAAAATTCAATTATATTATAGTCTACCTATACAAAATTATGTAAAATTAAATGTTAAGTATGATATGTAATACTTTTAGCTTTGAATTCTATGCACTACGAATGGAGCTTACGCAAAATAGGCACGATAGCTGTCAAATTGCGGAAACTCGCCCGTAAACTAAACTAAACTACGAATGGACAAACATGCATTACGAACGCGCATGTATCAGTCAGTATGAATGCTCCTATTCCTAGATCAAATATAACCAAGACGTTATAGTTATAGGTGAGGTGTACTTTTTTTTTGATAACGGAGACGACGTCGGAAGCGACGGGGGTATGTGTACGTCTTATTGACACAACTCATACAATTCATTAGTTGTTTAAAAACATCTCCTCTCCGCTTTGGCAAAGTCACGGCCTTTTACTCCCCAGTGGCCATCTTGACGATTTTTGGGAAGGACCCCGAGAATAATTGATGATCGGTGTCCGGGGTCCTTAATGCACGTAACTAATATTACAACCCTAACACATCACAACACGTTTCTGTTACATTTTAAATCTGGGCACGGGCACGTAATATTTTAAAATCACCCTAACACATTACAACACGCATCTGCTACAGTACTAGGATCACATAAAACTAAGAAGTCACAGAGTAGAAGGTAGTCTAGTCTACCTTCGGGCGGGCACGCGCCAGGCGGCGGGCGGCAGGCGCTGCAGGCGGCGCACGGCGGCGGCGCCCCAGCGCAGCCAGCCCGCGCCCAGCGCCAGGCACAGCGCCGTCTCCACGTAGTACCCGTCCAGTGATATACTGCACACGCCGCCCGCTGACTTGCATGCCTGTGTGGTGCGGTTGCTTGTTAGTTTGCCTTGCCTTTATTGAGACGGTAAAAATCACGAAAGGAAGCCTATACTACTACAACAACCCGGTCCGGCTTTCCACTAAGTATAAAACTGCTAGTTCGAGAGGCAAAGTCCCCCAAACGGGAACGAAAAACGCCGCAGACGGGGATTTACAATGTGAGTTTGAAGTTTGAACATGATCGAGCCAGATTGAATGAATGAATGAATGAAATATTTATTCAATGTAACAGTTACAAAACATTACACGATATGCATGCTTATGTGCATTGTGCTTTATGTGTACGCAGCTTGAATTGTTTTCTATTTAAACGATATGGAGTGAGCCTTCTGTACTTTAGCATTTGGTATTCTATGATAATTCCTACTAATTAATGTAATAACTCAAATTAAAAAAATTAAAAACCCCCGACCTAGTCAGACCCCTCATCAACTAAACTAGAACTAGAGCTCATCATCTTGAAAAGATCATGGTTGCGTTACCATATACTTTTAATATCATTGAAGAAACACGGTACCAAATTTCAAATCGATAGGGCATATGGAAGGTGTTTAGATCCCCTCATCCACTATTTCAGAGCTGATCATCTTCAAACGGCAGATAGGTCATGGTTACCTTAACATATACTTTCAATATTATTGAAGTAACACTATACCAAATTTTAAATCGATAGGACAAATGGAAAGTGGTTATATCCTCTCATCCATTATTCAAGAGCTGATCATCTTCAAACGGCAGATCAGGTCATGGTTACCTTAACATATACTTTCAATATCATAGATGTAGCATGGTACCAAATTTCAACTCGATCGGACATAAGGAAGCTAGTTAGATCCTCTCATCCATTATTCAAGAGCTGAACATCTTCAAACGGCTAATTAGGTCATGGTTACCTTACTAAATACTTTCTATATCATAGATGTAACATGGTACCAAATTTCAACTCGATCGGACATAAGGAAGCTAGTTAGATCCTCTCATCCATTATTAAAGAGCTGATCATCTTCAAACGGCAGATCAGGTCATGGTTACCTTAACATATACTTTCAATATCATAGATGTAACATGGTACCAAATTTCCACTCGATCGGACATAAGGAAGCTAGTTAGATCCTCTCATCCATTATTCAAGAGCTGATCATCTTCAAACGGCAGATCAGGTCATGGTTACCTTAACATATACTTTCAATATCATAGATGTAGCATGGTACCAAATTTCAACTCGATCGGACATAAGGAAGCTAGTTAGATCCTCTCATCCATTATTCAAGAGCTGAACATCTTCAAACGGCTAATTAGGTCATGGTTACCTTACTAAATACTTTCTATATCATAGATGTAACATGGTACCAAATTTCAACTCGATCGGACATAAGGAAGCTAGTTAGATCCTCTCATCCATTATTCAAGAGCTGATCATCTTCAAACGGCAGATCAGGTCATGGTTACCTTAACATATACTTTCAATATCATAGATGTAACATGGTACCAAATTTCAAATCGATCGGACATAAGGAAGCTAGTTAGATCCTCTCATCCATTATTCAAGAGCTGATCATCTTCAAACGGCAGATCAGGTCATGGTTACCTTAACATATACTTTCAATATCATAGATGTAACATGGTACCAAATTTCCACTCGATCGGACATAAGGAAGCTAGTTAGATCCTCTCATCCATTATTCAAGAGCTGATCATCTTCAAACGGCAGATCAGGTCATGGTTACCTTAACATATACTTTCAATATCATAGATGTAACATGGTACCAAATTTCAAATCGATCGGACATAAGGAAGCTAGTTAGATCCTCTCATCCATTATTCAAGAGCTGATCATCTTCAAACGGCAGATCAGGTCATGGTTACCTTAACATATACTTTCAATATCATAGATGTAACATGGTACCAAATTTCCACTCGATCGGACATAAGGAAGCTAGTTAGATCCTCTCATCCATTATTCAAGAGCTGATCATCTTCAAACGGCAGATCAGGTCATGGTTACCTTAACATATACTTTCAATATCATAGATGTAACATGGTACCAAATTTCAAATCGATCGGACATAAGGAAGCTAGTTAGATCCTCTCATCCATAATTCAAGAGCTGATCATCTTCAAACCGCTGATCAGATCTTCATCAGACTAAACGAAAATCGGTTCAGCCGTTTGGGCTCTACGATGCCACAGACAGATACACAGACATACAGACAGACAGATACACACGTTAAAATTATAACACCCCTCTCGGAATTTTCGTTCGGGGGTTAATAAATGAACATTTGTGAAAATGATTGAATGTGAAAACCTCAAAGCAAAAACAAAGTGGTCACTGACCTCAGTCTCGAGCGCGTTGGCGCAGGCGTTGGCGGGGTCGGCGCCGCAGCGGCGCACGGTGAGGCGGTCCACGGCGGCCAGCGCCAGCGTGCTGGGCCAGTTGGTGCCGAGGTTGGACACGGTGTTGAGCAGCGTCATGTACGTGCCGCCCGCCGCCGGGTCCGCCACGCGCGCGAAGAACGCCATCACCGCCACGAACATGCAGTACACGCAGGTCTGGACAATTATTGTACTAAATTTTAGAAATTATTACAAAAAAAAATGCTAAGCTTACTAAAAAACTAAAAAATAACTAACTATAAGAAAATATAAAGAAAAATTGTTTATATCATCATTTATTTTCTATTTGTTGTAAATAACAAGCAATTTCTCTGGGCCGGCAGAAAGTCATTCTACGCTATACAAAATATAGTTGTTAATTTATGTTTCTTTGCCTTTTCTCATCAAAATTTACTAAGAATTCATTTCAAATGCAAAACACACCTAGGTACTCATGAATTCTATTGAGGGCAAAACAATAACAAATACAAAAACAATAGATTTTTAACGTAGATAAAACAACAAAAATGTTACCTGATGGAATACATAAAGCGACATGAGCAGGAAGAGATAAAAGTATGTCGGCGAGGCAGGCCCGTCGGGGTCACCAGCCGGCGGCGCCAGTAAACTCGGCGTGGCGGCCACCAGCGCGGCCACGGCCGGGCCCACGGCCAGCCGCCACGGGAACGCGCGCAGCCACAGCGACAGCGGCGCCGGGCCCGTCGTGTGCTTGGCTAGGATCTGCGGGGATTATCAGTTTTTAAGATTTATCTAATTTTTTAAAGATTTTAACAGTAAAGTCATAGTAACACTCATAGCGTACGGTTTTTCCGATGGGACAGAAAGTTTTTTGAGCAGCGACTGCGTACCTACCGGAAGACGCAGAGAAGGTAGACATCACACAATGTGTTGCGAAACTATTCTGAATCAGGATCGCCCCAGCCAGACCAAAGTTGACCGCATTGTGACAATCTGTGGGGAAGGCCTATGTCCAGCAGTGGACACCTTTTGGCTTAGGTGATGATAATTATGAAATGAAGCCACTTCAGAACCTTGAATTTGTTATATAGCATCTAAAGTATCTGGAAGTGCAGTAAATGTAGACATAAGTTTACAAAATTATTTTTTTACTTACAATAGGCATAATAATTTGCACAGGCACCAAAGGAACGGCGAGCAGAGCGAGGTCCTCTCGCGGCACACCAGCTTCTACTAGTTTCAGTCCTGAAACTGCATCGCTGGCTGAAAATCCGATCTGAAAAAGAAAAAAAAAACAAAAATATACATGTAATTGTAATGATTTTTCTTGATCAATCTTATTTTACTCGTAGCATTGGTTGGTAACATGTAGAAAAAATTACCTTAGCAGTAAAAAGCACCAATGCCAGCGTCCTTACAGCAGGCAACTTTATTATCGTATACAACTGTTTATAGGCATCCACTATGTCACTAACACCCTTCACTTCACCCTTTTTAGCATTAGATTCCGCTGCTTCATGTTTCAGAAGTGCAATTAATGTAGTCACAAGTATGAATGCCCATCCCCAAAACCAGAGAAAGCTGGCTAGAGTGACAAGGCCAGTATCTTGAGGCTCCCAACGGATGTATTTGTTGCAGAAATATGGTGACTCTAGAGCGAGGAACATGACGTAGCCGAGGAAGAAGCCGGCTGTCTGGCCCACAGTGTTGCAGGTGGAGGCATGGCCCACATTACATCTGAAATATCAATAGGTAATAAAATAAAACAATGCCCAATATATTGAATTATTAAAATGCTATCTTTGTCATTATAGAAAAGCCATAATATATGTGGCCTAATGAAAATCTGCATTTTAATACAAAATAATGGCAGCATGAGCAGCATTGTTCACTGTTATGATAAACTGGAGGTCTATGTTCAAATACTGTTGGAAACAGACAGCAAAAACATTGGCCTGGGAATGGCAAGTTTTAAGGGCACCCTAGCCAAGGCTCTCCATAGATTAACACTCTGATGCCTTGTTAAATAATAATTGGGAAAATAATAATGCATATATAAGTGCACTAACATAATTTCAAGACATCAATCTATATTTATGCCATTAATATTTGAGAACATTAGAACCATGAGTATGACATGTCAAAATGCCTTTTACTTCCATAGGCACTGAGAATGTTAATAAGCCTATAGAAGTAAAAAACACAAATTAATAAAAAAAAGTAAGGAATACCTTTTCAACATGGTAAGGGCCCATCCATCAACAGCAATATCTTGTGTGGCAGCCAAAAAATTGAGAAACAAAAAGGAAACTGTAAGAATCATCATGGAAGGAGCTTCTTGGTCTGAACCAAGCCAGTCCGTCACTCCGCTTGACATCAGTATCATTACAATACCAATAAGATACTGCACTGGCACTAGCCATGTTTTTCTTCTTCCAAATTTTGGCCAGAACAATGAATCTACAATTGGTGCCCATAGTAACTTAACGCTGAATGGCCAATTGACAAAACTAAACTCTGCCTGAAAAATAAAAGATTAAATTAATCATTTGTGAAACTCTTAATGATAATAACTAGAAAATCTGAATTGCATTTTTGATGTGTTTTGTACTTCTTACTGCAAAATTGTATATGATATATTTTGATCAAGATTTTAGAGAACTAAATAATTTATATTTTATTATATTACCAGCTGGAAGAGTACTAACTTTATTTAAACATAGCCTATGTGCTATTCTGAATTTTTAAAAATATTCTTAGCCTGTGTTCATTAGGGATAATGTAAGATTCAAATGGTGAAAGATTTTTCAAATTGTTCAAGTAGTGTTGGAGCTCTTTCCATTCAAATAAACAAAAATTCAGATCTTGCCTTAATATATTATCACTACAGTAATAGTGAAGATTATAAACTTGACTTACCTGTTGAGTATATGTTATACCCCTGTTTTGTAGCAGCATGGGTATTGCTCCAGCTAGACCAAGGGGAATCCCCTGCAATGTGTACAGAAACAATAATACTGCTATGTTGAACTCGTCGCCTTTAATGTTGCTTTTCCCTGCAGGAATGTTGTCTTCTCCATTTTCTAACAGTTCCTCTTTCTCTGGTAAATTCTGACGCCTTGTCCGATTGACTGCCATTATAAGTGACCTAAGAGCCTGTTAGTAAAAAAAAAAATTAAGTTATTTTTAATATCTTTAGTCTCAAAAGTATCCATACCAATATTAATATTATGAATGCAAAAGTAAACCTATCTGTCTGTCTCACTTTCATGTTAAAACTAGTGAACCAATTTGATGAATTAAATTTGCTATGGTATTCTAAGGACCTGAAGAAGGACATAGGCTACTTTGTCTTGTACTTTTGTTTGTCAAAATCCCACAGGAACAGATAATTGGGATTTGCGGTTTGAAGGGAAATTGTGCTGGCTAAGCCACAAGTATTTCTTTTATGTTTGTTTTTTTTTTTTTATTTTTATTAATAGCCTCTTTAGTGTCCCACTGCTGGGCAAAGGCCTCCCCCACTTGCTTTCATTGATCTCTGCTCATTGCTGTCTTAGGGCCAGGCCATTCAGTTCCAAAGTAAGAGTCAGTTTGTTTGTATACAAGAAGTTATTATCACGGTAACTCACAAGAAAAGGTATAGATAAATGGTAAATACCTACTTTATTAGAAAATTGGTATCAAAAAGCAAGGGGAAAAACCAGTAGCATGAGTACACGTCAGTAGAATAAATTAGAAGTAGTTTTAGCTTACCTGAATTTTTACAGTATTATGTTATATTGCGTCAGAATGCGTTCCTGTAATCTAGTTACAAAATAGTAGATATATCTCAAATCTAAATAGATTTGTAGGGCATTTTCTTTTTCTTTACAAAAACAAAACACTTCACATCACCACATTGCATTGCAAGACTGACAACTGACCATAGATAATATTGAATATACACAAACTGCAACTGACTAACTGAAACTGACGACACGACATGACCACAGCGACTGACTGACTCATAACTCATAGGACTGATTGCTTTTTCATTTTATCAATCAGTCTATCGTATTGATCACAGATTAGATAGACTAGTGAATGATGACTGAAAAGACCAAATCATGTTCGTTCGATCGTTCGATCATAGTTCCGGTATATGACATTATAATCAATCAATCAAAGCTAGTGTTTGATTGTTTATTGTTTTGTTTGTTTCAATCTCTAGTTGGTCTGTGGTTTTTTTGTTTTGGCTTTTGAATTTCCTTTTTTGCTTTGAACGAAAATGAAAACTTCGCAAATTTTATCATAATTTTAAAGCTAGCAGAAGTCGAAATACCACAGTCCAATATTTTTTATTCCTTTTTTCGGGTTGTTATCACCAAGATTTTACGAAAAAAGAGCACTAAAACGACCCACCGACCGAGCATTTTGTAACCTAACCTAACCAAGAGATGTCTCGGAAATGTTTCCTAAGGTGTATTGTTAACTCACATCCTCCAATAGAGCTGCCCCATGGTGTTGAAATTCAGGTGGGACGCAGCAAAATCACAGGGATCAGAAATGATTCCGTTTCTCGTCGACAAAGTAAGATATATACCAAAACATAAATACCCTATGTCCATACTTAAAACCTGTGTCTAGATTAAAAATCAATGCCTTTATTTACAGTAAGCCTGAAAGCAGACTGTGAATCCTGCATTGTCGAGCTGAAGCGAATAGGCATAAATTCTTCAGGGTTTGATGGTTTCTCCATGGTAAAAGATTCAATGTATAAAGTTAAACACAATACACGAGTGGAGGTGCTCCTCAATAACTACATTCACATCATACAATTTGAACCACCTCCTGATGACTGTGAGCAGACAAAAGTTGGAAAGAAAAGAAAACTGGAGGTTGATATTCAGGTACAGGGAAGTCATAAAAAAAACAAGATTAGCTCACCAGTACAAGAAGCAACAATGTCATCATGGGATGAAAGAGACCGGGGCGAGCTATACATTTATACATGTTCAGGAGTCAAACCAAGCAACAAAATAGCTGCATTTGATATGGACGGCACTCTCATAAAAACAAAATCAGGGAAGGTGCACCCAGTAGACACAAATGACTGGCAGATTGCCTTCCAACCTGTTATAAAAAAGATAAAGGAACAAATAGAATTGGGTTTTAAAGTAGTCATTCTCAGTAACCAAGCTGCCATAGGCAATGGAAAGGTTAAAATTGAGGATTTTAAAAAGAAAATAGAGAATTTAGTAGCTGCATTGAATGTACCAGCTGAGGTCTACATTTCAACTGGCAAGGGGTCTTACAGAAAACCCATGACAGGAATGTGGGAGGCGGTATGTGAAAAGGTAAAAAAATATAATATTTTATTACAAATGTTCTGATTTTATAGTAAAGTCTGCTGAGCTAAAGTAAGTTTTTTTCAGTAAAACACTTTCATTCCTATTTATTTGCATTTTCCATCAAAATATTCAATTAAAATAATAACTTTGAAAAAATCAAATTAAAATCAAACATGTTTAATGTGCTAAAAGTATTTTTACCCTCAAAAAAATAATCAGAGAGGTACCTAGGTATGTAATTTTTTTTTTTTTGTGATTTTAGAATCATGGTATTGAAGTGGACTTGACTCAGAGTTTCTACTGCGGGGATGCAGCAGGCAGGCTAGCTAATTGGGCGCCTGGCAAAAAGAAAGACCATTCTATGGCTGACATACTTTTTGCAGAGAATGTTGGTTTGAAATTCTTTACTCCAGAACAGTTTTTCTTAGGGCATTCAATATCTAATGTGCCTATGGCTAAGCCAGAATTTAATCCAAAAGCATTGTCTTGTGAAGCTTTTAATGACCAGCTGATCAGTGAACAGAAAGAGGTACTTGTATTTGCTTTTCTAGTATATTAGAACAACAAAGAACTTAGAAAGTTTATAAGTATACATTAGTTATTTGTTTTTGCAGATTTTAGTCCTTGTGGGATATCCAGGCAGTGGAAAATCATTCCTTGCAAAGCAAATAGAAAAGAAATCAAATAATAAATATGTTATAATATGCAGAGATGTTCTTCAGTCTTGGCAGAAATGTGTGTCTGAAGCTAAAAAAGCACTAGAGGTAAGTTATCTAAAGCTATTTTGGTAATACTCTATGATTCACCTGTATTCAAACACAACTGCACTGCAATTTTGCATTTGGAATACAGTTGAAATTTGTCTAGCTTGATTTGTCTTTTTAACGCTGCATCCTTAAGCGAACTAGGGGTGGTAGGGCTACAAATTGGCGGCAAACTGAACTCACTATGCCTAGCGAATGCCGCCCAAACTTAACGCCACCTCGTCGGGCGCCACATTTCGAAAATGGTTGCAATTGATTTATTCTCAGTCTGCCTAGTGACGTAGCCTAATATTATGAAACTTTTAATGAACAGCAAGGCGCGAGCGTAATAATAGACAGCACGAATCCGGACTTAGAATCCCGCGCGCGCTGGAGCGGGCTGGCGCGCGCGGCGGGCGCGGCGGCGCGCGTCGTGCGGCTGCGCGCCGGCCTCGCGCACGCGCGACACAACAACAGGTTCCGCGAACTGATGAAGGTCAACCACGCGCCCGTCACAGACATCGTCTTCCATACCTACAAGTGAGTGAGCTTCTGTTTTAGAGTTCCCTTAATCGTAATTCCCTACACAGTGTAAATTGTTTGTATATAATTGAGCTTCAATGAATGACTTTATGTCCGTCCATCTGCCTGTCTCCGTCTGTCACGTCACAAGGCTCTGCTAACTTTAATATTCACTTGTTGCTTTTTTATATGGCATGAAGAAAATGAAATATTGAAAATCAAAATAGTTACAATATAAAAGGTTCTGCTACAGAAAAATATGTTTTTTTCACACATAACCATCATTGTGCGAACTGGTGTAATTTATGTTAATATAAATATACGTTTTTAAAGTAAAAAGTAAAAGTAAAAAATGATTTATTCAATACAGGATACAAGATATCGCTTATTGAAAGTCAATTAGACTAATCTAATTAATATTGATATCTTATTTCGTAAAGTATCCTATACTGATAGAGGCGAGGTAGTTCAGGGTGCCCACTAATTGGCTCAGGCAAACAAATGTTTGCCTTGCCTTACGACAATGGTCGCCTGGAGACTCCCCTAAACGAGCCCTCCTCTGTCTGTTTTTTCATGAGTTATCTAGCAGGCACCGCTAAGATACAATATTTAATTGTAAATGTACAAATATCATAATTTAATTCTAGAAACAAATTCGTCGAGCCAAAGAAAAGTGAAGGCTTCACAGACGTAATAGATGTGAACTTCAACCCCACCTTCGAGGATCCGCGGGCCGAGAAGATATACAGAATGCATCTGCTAGAGAAATGAATAAAGCTGCTCCCTGTACGTACACTGTTTTCATTTCCTAAACGTAACTCGAATGTGATGTTATGCTTTGCAATATAATATAATTATCAATACCATTCTTTTTTTTTACTACTGGATTTGGTGTTAACAAGTAGTCTTGTCTTATACCTGCAATATAATAATCCTCACAACCGATCCTTTTTTTTTTAATTATTATTTAATGATGCGTTGAAATAAAAGGTTTTAGATTTATTTTGGAATACATTTATTGGCATAAAATAAACAGTTTTTATATTGATTTAAAAATAGTTTATGGAATGATATGATCTGATTAATTATATTTATATATAATTAATTATAGCTAGGTACTTAATTATCCTTGCCCACTAACAACTTAAAAAAATATCACCAATAGAGCTGTCGGAGGTAAATAAGACATACTTTAAAAGGTACTATTTTTACTCTTTCATATTTACATGGAATTAAAATGTGACGAGCGGAAATTGATGCGTATTTTTTTCGTAGAGCACGTTTTATTATATTTAGAAACAAATTAGTGTTCAGGACATTGAGATGAAATATTAAAAAGATTTTCAATAATAAAGTGCTTTAATAAATAGTATAAATAAATAATAATAGATAGATAGAAACCCTCTAATTAATTGAAATGGACGGATGCTCGGTAACTTCTAATTTAATTTATATAATTATAAGCTTGCCAAAACTACAATATTAGAATATCAATATCACACTTGGCCAATAGATTAAAATTGAAACAATAGAAGAATTTTTGTCAATTTTTTAAGCGTTTGCATTAGCGCATTTTATATTATACTTATTTACCTACTTTACACAAATATGACATATCGCTTCAAAATTAAAACAATCAGTCCATCTTTCTATACAATCATATCACCTTATGATAATAATAATTGGTAACATAGAACTGGTGACTTGTTTATTTTCTATTAATATATTTTGTCAAATCTAGCAGTTGATTGCAATCTTATTCTACAACCAAAGCACGCAACGGCAAACGTTTTTAATTTTTTAATTATTTTTTGCCTTTATTAAATTAGTTTTTTTTTTCAAATTATAGGCACTAATTAATATTTGCGGCCTGCCATCCTTGAGAAGATGTATTTGTTACAATTCTTATACAGAAATGTGTAAAGAAGAAGTGATATTAAACAGGGAAGTTTTTTCAAGTAATTTCAATATTTTTTATTTTATTAATGGCGAATGTAGATTACAAAATGCAACTTGTCTAGGAGGTATCTTATTTTTAAATTAATTTATTGGTTATGTTAAGTATTTTATTATTCAAAATACAGTCTCTTTCGACAACTGTCAAAACTGATCTGGCTCTTAGGACCAAAATACATAAGAACGATACCACAGATTAAATAATAGTTACACGTTACCTTATCATAATATCAGCGTTTAGGAATATTTTCTATTCTCGTCCATTGTTTCGTAAATAAAGAGTAAATATATAATATAATAATTAATTTTTAAATCATTCTTCGTCGGGGTCGCGGTCGTCCTCATCCAGCAAGTTGTCCAGACTCGTATCCGAGTCGTCGTCTTGTCACCTGTTAGTTTGAATAATAGCTAAATTTTGCCTATATTTCATATCAGCCTATAGTACGTCCTCTGCTGGACATAGGGCTCCCCCATTGATCACCACAACGATTGGACATTGTGGTGGGTTTTGCTATAATCTCGCTTGGCAGGAGGGTTGGCGATTACAGTATGGCTGTTAACATTTTTCAACGAAAGACGCTGCCCATTCCTTAGCAAATTCATTAAGTAGCTTTCTACGACACCTACGAAAAGTGGTGGTATTCTGTCCCGCCACCACACGGCTTGCTCATTTTTTAAATAGAAAAATTACAATCTGTGCTTACTATTAAGGAACTTTTAAAACTTACCTGGCGATATAAAGAGTGTCGATATGAGTGAGCCGCTCGGCCCCGGGCCCCGGCTGCAGCTTGCGCGCCTCCAGCGCCGTCCGCGCCTGCTGCACGGCCAGGTCGCCGCACCAGCGCTCGCAGCGGGCGTATATCACCACACCTTGTCAACAATTAGTAAGGTTACCGATTGGACCTGTAGGGCAAACTTATAGACCTGAGAGACGAGAGAGTTGATCCTGGTCTATAAACCGTGATACAAATTGTTGATATTCGAATGCTTCAAACAAAAGTCCTTGCTTTTTTCATGATTATTATACGAAAGAGACTATTTGTCTTCAATAGTCTTTGGTAAAATGTTTGTGTTATAATCACATTTTTTTGTTAAATTTCGCGTCATTTGGAACAAATAAATTTTAAGAAAAAAAAAACCGCGCAGCCAAACAAAACTTTGACAACAAACACCTGGGGTTTTAGAAGGAAAAAACAAACATTGGAACCTCTACAAGGAATATGCAACAAAAAATTAGATCAACTTACCTGCACCAGCAAACAATATGATAGCAGGCCAAGAATCCAAGAGTAGAGGGGTGAGGAACAGTAGGGACGCCAACATCGCCACAGGTCCTTGGAGACTTTGTCCCCTGCGCAATCCTAGGTAGTGCGCTGGCTGCCACGCGCAGATACCGGTGCCGCATACCCACACTAAACATACGAATTATTCAACAGCGCGAATTATTGATCACGCCCATTCAAAGCATAAATATTTTCATCTAGGAGCTTCATAACTGTGTGAACTTCAACCTTTTTTTTTTGTTACTAGGGGAAATGCCTATCGCATTTCCCGACGCTCGGGGGAGCGTCGGGGGTATGTGGGGCTCGCACCCACTAAAACCCCCCGGCGGCCGTCTTGGCGCTTTTGGGAAGAACCCCGGGAACCACGCATTATAGCGTCCGCAGTCTTTCCACGCTCAGCTACTATCATCTTCGTGCTCGGGGAGGGCATATTGTTCCCTTCCCGGCTCGCCTTTGGAGCTGCGGTGGCACAGTGCCACAAGCTGTGCCGCCGCCCATATCGGGGCCGTTTGATGAGTTTGTCGGGCCCCCGCCCTTCACACCCACGACCCAAAATACCCCTTTTAGTCGCCTCTTACGACAGGCAGGGCATACCGTAGACCTATTCTTACGCCCGGACCTACAGGCTTGTGTGAACTTGGCCCTGACCTAAATGGTATTTGTTTTTTGTACTCAGCTAAAAATATATATCGGTAGGCTATATGGTTTGATATCTACTTAATTATTCGATGATATAATATCCTTTCGTATATTAATAGCCCGAAGCTAACTTACATGGGATCCCAGCAGCGAACATTGGTATCTTTAGTTTCTCGTAGCACAATGCAGTGGCGATGAAAGCATCAGCCACTAGTTGTATCACAGCACCGACTGCTGAAAGTCGCGCTCCTCGCACGCTGGGAGGTATGGGAATAACTGCTTCTGGTGTCGCTGTTACTACCTGAAAATAACATTTAGAAATATTTTCTTATCTTTTCTTCTCTGATCTCTGAAAGATAAATCCTCATAACGCAGTTCAACTTGTAAAAAAAGTTGAGACATTATCTCGATCTGAAATGTATTCATAATTCCAATTACCTGAATAGTATCCCTATATTCTTTGACCACAGCGTCGATATCAGTAGAATCATCACCAGAGCTAATCTCATTATCACTAGGCACATCCTCGTCTGAAGGCACATCGACGTTCACAACCATATCTGTCACGTTACTGCCACTCGAGACTGGTTCCACGTCCTCTGTTGGACATCCTGAGTAGTCGTCTAGAAGGAGACATTCGCGTTCTTCTGTTTCTGTAAAATAGCATCATAATCTCACACCTCTGTTTCTCGGAGGGTTAGGCAGAGACCAAGCACAATGACTGAGCCCACGAGAGAGCTGGATCCACATTTGACTGAGTTTATGTATATATATATTTTTAAAAGTCTATAAAAAATGAATATATTCAAAGTTACTCCTAGTATTTTAATGTTTCCTTACCTTTAATAACTTTAGACTTTATGCTCTCAAGGGTTTTCGTCTGTCTCATAGCAGACGGTATGAACCACAATCCTTTCTTAGACTTCTTGTTTGTTAATTTGGATCGCGATGGTCCTGGCTTTCCTAGCCGTTTGTATTCCACGTCTGTAACATTATAATTTGTTTATGACCTTGTCAAATTTTGTTTTTTCTCATGGCCATGGTCGTTATATTTACCTCCAGCCTCAATCTGCTCAGCCGTGGGAACACATCTCATGATTGTAAAGTGAAATGCTTGAATTACTATTCCCAGTAAATGACTTGCGTTCATTAACGTTATCATGTGAGATAGGGGACACGCGAATGCTAAGATTGCTGCTAGACTTCCTGCAACCAAATAAAATATTACTTTGTTTGTTTTTAAAGGTCTTTATTTATCAAATTGTCATACAAAGTTTACACCCAGTGTTATTGTATATATCCTAGGCAAAACAAACAATAACTATTGAATAAGTTTACAGACTAGACGCCTATTAAAACTTTACAATCGAAACAGAGATATTATGATTTTAACTTAATATGAACATTGCGAATAAAGTAATGTTATGAAGACTTTGATGAGTCTACATTTAATGCATAAGTAATTGGATCAGAACTCCTAAATAAATATAAGTAAGTTAATTTATCTTCATAGTTTGCAGGTAGTAGACGCACTCGCTAGTATAGTCAAAACACCTTATTGCAAACAATTCCGGGCGTCCACGGATCTAATAATAAATGGATGCGCCCTCGCTCATAGCAACAAGTAAAGACGATAAAATTATTGTGGTTATAATTGTAAATGCTCTAGATGATAATAATTAATTAAATAAGGATGTAACAAAATGAACATATTATATTTGGGTACCTATTTGATTAATTTTTTTTTTTTTTTTGTAAATTTTCAAATAGGGCTTAATTAAAAATAAATAATTATTAAAATAATATTTCTATGAATAATGATAGTTAATTAATTACATTTATGAATAGTATAAAAATTACTGACGAGTCTATTTTATTATGAGTCTAGCATATCCGATTTTTTCTATTCATTCGACCGAGTAAAGGACATAGTGATGGGGAAGTTTATACCTGTTGTATTTATCGACATATGGCAAATTGCTTAATCGAGATCTACCTATTGAAGAAATTAGATTATTTGAGTGGGTTTTATTTGCTTCGAGATTAAAAAAATTAGTTTGTTTAATAACGAAATTATTTAAAGTAGGAAGGTTTATTTTAAGGTGTAAATTTTTAAGGTTTTCCCGATATGGGGTGTTAAAGGCGATTTTAAGGGCTTTATTTTGGACTACTTGTAGTTTAGCGTAGTTAGTTTTACATGTACTACTCCAGACAGGAAATGTCACTAAACCGACTTATGTACGAAACTTATGACCATGGTTAAGATTTGTTGAAGATTATTGAGGTTTTTTTTTTGCAAAATAAAAGCGAGTGAGGAAATTTACCAGCAGTGAAAACAGCAAGAACAGGACTCCCAGTTGTTGCGCTCTCATACGTCATAGATCTCGTGAGAACCTTCCACTCAGGCGATGCTAATGTCACCAAAACAGAGAACAACAGTGGACACAACTCTGTTATAGCTAGACTGACCCCCAACACTGTGATCGCAGTCAGTACGGGGCAAATCCAGCTGGATGACCTAGCTTCTATAAGTGTTGTCACTGGTAATGCTGCATCGATCGTGCTTCTGTTTTTAAAATATAAAGTAAATTTTAGTCACAGACGAGATAGCATATTTATTTAAAGAATAACATTTGGTTTATTACCCTTTCAATATATTGGTATATAGAAAGCAGAACGCAGAGAGCACCATCATTGGAAGCACGATCATTAGGCAAATGCTCTTTTTCAAACTTCCCTTTTCTTTTGACGGCACATTAACACTAAATGCATATGAAATAGGAGCCCCTGCTGCTATAATCTGAAAAATATTATTAATTTGAATTTTTATGTACTTAAAAAACAAGGATTATTGGTTCTTGTTAGTTGACAGTCATTTCATTCGTTACCTCAAAAGCTGTTATAGGAATCGGCATGTTAATGTTAGCAATGTCCAAATTGATGACACCAAATATAGCGAAGAATTGACTGAACACATATAAAAGCACTAATAGAATGAATGTGAACATCATACTCTCCTGAAAAAGATAAAAAGTATTATTATGTAAACGTTAAAAAGGACACAAACTAATAAATTAACTGGAAACTCTTCTTACCTCAAGTCCACACATAAACATAGCACAGACGACCAGCACCACGGTTACTCCGAGCACGTCAGGCCACGGCTCCCCGAGCGCTCTGGTTTCGTACCCAAACAGCCATCTTCTGGTCCTGCCCTCAGTCACGTGATCAGCTGTAGAACTGAGGATCCTGGCGCATATAGCTACTGCTACCTGTAACATTCAACGTCTTAAAACTAACTACTGTACTCATGCAGGTTTTGTTTGAAAAGCTTCGGTTTGTTTCGCATATTATCGCTATTTGGTACATCTTTTTATTTCGCTCATAGGTATTGTTAGATTATGGCTTGATTCATTGGTATACAGCAGACATTTGTAAATTTTAGTAAGGGCCCCTGCAACTCCTGCTTAAGACATGAAATCATCATGACTAATATACTGACGTTATTTATCGATGATGTCGAAGGCTTCTTTATCTTTATGTAAAATAATGAAACTAATTTCTTACCAAATGGGATAGAAATGCCACCCACATAGCCATGAAGTCGGCAAAGGAGCGGAGGTTCCTCTCTCGGCGACCGCGGCTTGTCTTGGACGGCGGGAGGATCTCGCCAAGCTTTTTAAGATCTTTGCAGGTTATCGCTGTAAGATAAGAGCTGGTTAACCGTTTTAGAAATAGCAGTTGCTGTTATATACTTAACTAGAGGCTGCCCCGCGGTTTTCCCGCGCAGATTTCTCATAAACACAAAATTCCCGTTTATTCCCGTTCCCGTGGGAATTTCGAGAAATCCCTTCTTAGTGCTCACCTGCACTCCCTAAGGAACCTACATGCAAAATTTCAGCCCGCTACGCCCAGTAGTTTCGGCTCTGCGTTGTCAGTCAGTCAGTCAGTCAGTCAGTCAGTCAGTAACGGAATAGTTTTATATATATTGACTAGAGGCTGCCCCGCGGTTTTTCCCGCGCAGATTTCTCATAAACACAAAAATCCCGTTTTTCCCGTTCCCGTAGGAATTTCAGGAAATCCCTTCTTAGTGCTCACCTACACTCTCTAAGGAACCCACGTGCAAAATTTCAGCCCGCTACTCCCTGTAGTTTCGGCTCTGCGTTGTCTGTCAGTCAGTCAGTCAGTCAGTAACGGAAGAGTTTTATATATATTGATTTCAGGATCAAAAAGGTTAAACGTGGTCTTTTGTCTCATCTCATCTCAGCGAAAGTCGTCCACTGCTAGACATAGGCCTCCCCCACACTTCGCCACACCGACCGGTCTCGAGCGACTCTCATGCAGTGTTATCCCGCAGTTTTCACCAAGGTCGTCTGACCACGTTTTGTACCCAGTTGTAAAATAGAATTGAGTTTTATTCTAGACTTTAGAATAATATTATTTTTATGGAAATCCCATTAGAACAAGACAATGATTTATAAAATTTAATATGTAAAAGCATCAAGTATTAAACTTATATATGTCACCGGAAAATAACAAGAACCGTAAATTTATAAATTTACTAGGAAATTTATAAACTTTCGTAGGATTCTAAACGAGTGATAAATTGTATTATTTTACGCCTAGATTTTCGTAAATTGATAAACTTACTAAACTCACTCGTAAAATAATAAGTAACCAATAACCAAACGCCATGATTGAAATTTAACACAGAGCTACGAAAGTTTTAGCCATGACCAAAATGTTTTATTTTGGTAGAGTGAAATAGGAAATTTTAACCCCCTACTAGGTAGGTAGGTACAGTGGCGGACACGATCGGCGTAACACTTCCGGTTTTTCTGTATTGCAAAATAGCTCTTGTTCTTCGGTAATACAGTCTAGGGCTGACGAAACCATAGACAAATCTGTTACGGCCTCCTAGTCCGTGACTGTACGTAGGTACCTAAAATACAAGGTTACTTTTTGATAAAATATGCTATTATCCCATAATAGCATATTAATATCTGTCACCGTTATAGTGCGAAATACGTTAATGTGCTCTTTACCGGGCAATGTGCACATTAACTGTTTAGGTCAGTTAATGTGCGAAATTTTATGTGAAATATGGGGTATCCGCACTTTACCTAGTTAATGTGCGTATTACCGGTTGTCTCGCCGTTAAAGTGCTGAAACCAGAAAGCTCTGACCGAAAATTCAAATCTAGGGCAAAATTGTAGGTTAGGTTAGGTTTGGCTTGTGATCTTTAACCAGCGTAGCGAGCGTAGCGAGCGGAGCTTGGGTTAACTGTGTTAAACTGAAATCTAAGGCAACAATTTTTCGAACTTAACTTAGTCGTAAACTCTGTAGATTACTTAGGGATTTTGCAGATTAAGTACCTAGTTAATGTTGAGAACAACATTATATTTCGAACTCTAACGGATTAAGCCAGTTAGTGCACTTTTACTGAATTTCGCACATTAGCGGTCACATATTAACCTATAAACCTACTTAGTTTTTAATACCAGTAAAAATACTTTTAGTGTGATCGAATTGTTTGGCAAGTCTGATTGTTCGTAAGTCTATGGACGCAAGCATTTTCACTGTCAACATCGACCAATCAGAGAGCAGTGTGTTATTTTCCGTATTTCAAAAAGCGTAAAATTAAAAGCTCTTCTGTGATTGGTCGATCCGTTTAGAATCTTACGGATTGATATCCGTTAGTTTATAAATTTACTACGACGCGACGAAAATTTATAAATTTGCGAAAAAGTGGGCGTAAAATAATTCAATTTATCTCTCGTTTAGAATCCTACGAAAGTTTATAAATTTCCTAGGAAATTTATAAACTTGCGAATCTTATTATTTTCCGGTGACATATATATACCAGCCACAGCAATGCTGGTAGCGAGGACAATCACAGCGGGCACAGCACAGTAGCTGGAGTTGGCGGCGGCAAGCGGGGCCAGCAGTAAGGTTCCCAAGGTCCACCGCGCCCCGCAGCCTTCTCCGCCGCCCAGGGCGTGGAGGGTGCTGCTGATCTTGCCTAGACCGGTTGGAGGCTCCATATTTTTTCTTGTCTATGATCGATCAGAATTAGGCAACATTATTTGAACATTTCACAGAAAGAAGAAAATATTATATTGGGTATTGCTTATTTTTTTTGTGTTTCTAAGAAGGCTGTAATTAATCAAAGCGGTGATTTCGACCTAAGTTAGTATGGGAATGGGAAAGATGTTAGGTTTGGTGAACTTAATCACCACTTTAATTTATTATTTTTCAGAAACACCTATGTTAATAAGCATTCCAATAAGTGATCGTGATTATTTCCTGATATACAGAACGTTACTCTAGATTAAAAATCACTTCAATGTGAGGTTCCTAAATTAGTAAGTACCTAACTATATATAGTTTCGGACTAATCCTGTCCATTATAAGCTCAATCTCAGCAAAACGAAAACAAGTTTCTTACTATAATAAATCCTATGCGTGTTGAAAATTACAGTGCTCACACACGAATGACAGTAATTTGCACAGAGAGATTATTCCCATTTTTTCATTATTAGCTTTACATTCTTAAAACTTAAACTTATTAGGTACCTTTTTAATTTAAAAATTAGGACTGTATAAGTATACTCTACATAAAGTTAAAAAAAATCTACCTTGAAAGAATCAATAGTAACTTACCTCAAGTTTTCAATATAGCAACATCATTTTTCGGAATTCTATACTTGAAGGCACATTTTTACGAAATATTGGAACTTTGCTCTTGTGGTAGCACCAAAATATTTATATTTTTTGGGCCAGTATCGACTTTACCGCTCGTGTGGTGTCCATGGCTGCGACAAAGTGGGAGCGGGAGGGAGGCATTTTCCCTCCTTGTTCTAACCAGATCGATAGGCCCAGTGTTGTTTAGGGGTGGCCATAATGTAAGTACCTATTCGGATAAAAATTTATAAACTTTTTGTGTTTTATTTTAATAGTGGTTGACATAGGAACCAGACTCATAATTTAAATTACATTATACTTATCTTGACGCTTTTCAATCTGGGTACGCAATGTAATGCTTTTAAGTTTTTGTTTTAAATGCCTTCGCTCAAATGAGGTACTTAGGTACATAATAAGAGTTGAACAACAAGTATTACATAAGTAGGTACTTATTACATAAAAAGCAGTTTGAAATCCAATATTTTTAAAGCTTTTCTTGTATGACAATTTGTTCAAGCCACCTTGCGATTTGTTATTGGTATCAAGTAATCATTTTATCAGCCGGACTGATCACGACTCGGAGACTCCCTACAAAATTATTACTTGTCTAAGGCTTCTCTAAACTACGAAGTCAAGTATGCACTTTGCCTGACGTAACAAATTATTTAAACCACCTGCTATCCTATACCTACGTGCCCTGCTAAGTATACTAGCTCAAAAAGATTTGGGTGTATGTAGTATCATTCCTACATACTTATATAAATGGTAATGGTACCTATAATGTTAAATAATCGGCAACGAGCACTGAAAATACCTCGGCTAGAAGTTACCCTGCGTGATCGAATAGAATAGATGAGATCCGCAAAAGAACTAAAGTAACAGCATACCCCAAAGAATCGCAAAACTAAGTGGCAATGGGCAGGGCACATAGCTCGAAGAACAGATGGTCGCTGGGGCCGAAAAGTTCTCGAGTGGCGAGCGCGCACCGGAACACAGATTAGGCAGACTTCCCACACGGTGGTCAGACCACCTTGTAAAGGTTGCAGTCTGAACTGGGATCGGTCTCTCGGGGAGGCATATGTCTAGCAGTGAACGCCTTTTGGCTGAGATGACGATAATAGGAATGTTAGAAATTTTACAGGGCACCTTCATAACTCTGTGGTACTAGGTTTTTTTTTTGCAGATTTTTGCATTTTGAATCTAGGTGAAACGTAAAGATAAAATCTAGGCAGGTCGGTAGGTAATTGCATTAAATCCTTCACGTGATGTTTAAATGTCACACTCGGCATGGCATTGTAGATGTTAGATAATATCCTCAAAATTAGGTCAAGCTTAGGACAAACGATTTACACGAATAACGAGTAAATACATATTTAAGATCAGTCATGCGATGTGATGAACTAAACCAATTTAATTCTGACTCAGTTGTTTGTATAATTCTTGTTTCTTGGTATGCATTTCGGTATGATTAAGAGCATTATGGTACTGTATCTTATTTAAATTTCCCCAACATATACCAACTTTTTTTCTATTTATTTCCAGTACTATACTCTAGTCAAGAGTTATTTAATAATAAATACTGTAAACTGCGACGGATTTGATTTTTTTTAATTTCCTATACTTTTATGATTGTTTGTCTTAAATCTTGCTAAACCACACTAAACTAAATCGATAAAAAAACAGCTTTATCACTTGATGGCTGAGTTTGATGACTATACTTTCTATTGGAATAATACTAGACCTGCCTACCAAAGTATCTTATCTTCAATTTAATTCATGACAGGAAACAGTAATAAAAGTACATTCAGCACGTTAGCGAACGGCTAATCTTTCGCTGGGTCCCTGCATTTAACCATCAGCCTTATGGTCGGTTTTAAACAAAGTATGCCCAATAGTCTAGGTACCTAGTGATTGAAACAGTTACTTTTTCCAAAGTCTGCGCTCACTGCTCCTGCCATGTCGTTTACTATTCAGAAAGACAGCAGTTAAATTAACGGTCAATGCTAATTGAGGGTTGACTGTCATCTCTTCGTCGGTCGTTGACTGACCAACTAACCGCAACATGCAAGTAACGCCGTCCGTGGCATCTCTTGCGGAACTAATTATTAAAAAACCGTTCCTAATCATCATAATTTAAACCGAAAGACGTCCACTGCTGGACATAGGCCCCACGGAACGCCACAACGACCGGTCTTAAAGCGATCCTCATCTAGCGTACTCCCGCAGCCTTCACCAGGTCGTCTAAACACCTAGTGGAGGGTCTGCTACACTGCGCCTTCCGGTTCGCGGTCGCCAAACGAGAACTTTTTTCCCTGAGCGACCATCTGTTCTTCGAGCTATGTGCCCTGCAATTCTTTGGAACAACCGTTATCTATTAAAATTAGAGTGATCTGGTGACAAACACATAATGGTACCTACAACACATCTTTTTTTTTTAAATAAAACTTTCGAAGGACCTCGAGTGAACACGGATAATTATTTTCAATTTTGTTTTTAGGAATCAGTCTTTAAGTATATGCCTACTGTGTGTTCAATTTTTCTCTACGATAAAAACTTGTAACTTTTTAGAGAAAAGCGGCGCGGCGGTGCCGGTAAAGCCTGCATTCAATTTAAATGAAAGCAGAGCACGAGAAATAAACAAAAGACCAAGATAACAATTTCTTTACAAATGTCCGATGTTGACATGAATGAGTATAATAAAGCATTTCTTATCTAAGATCGATCCAGGAATAGCTGTCTTTTTTTGCTGCCCATTACAAACTACAAGCAGGTATTTTATACAAAGCAAATAAAATCAATGCCTTACACACTTGTACAAAGAACTAATCGATTAATAATATGTATTGTATAGCTTTGTGCACGCGATCTTTGATAAAAAAGAGATATTGTATTCCCCCATTCATTACATACTTATGTTATAACTGATTTAATTTTTGAAATTTTACCTCGTAAATTTCAAAATGGTTACAACTTAATTATAATAAGCGTTCTACAGAATATCAGGATTTATTAGCAGAACATGAATTTAACTAACCATCTAAAATACAAAAAAAAACTTATACCCGTGCTCCCGAGTCCTGTGATATACGTGAAGAAAGCAATACGTAGGCGGCTCCCTCTTTATAAACAGCGGAGCAACCTGTTCCCTGTCACTAGTAGTATAGCTCCCGTCTCCACCACTCCTGGGATTAGTGGTGGTATTTACCAGCATGAGGGCTAAATGTTTGTGTTTGCTAGTGTTCCTGGCGTTGTTTTTGTGTTTGATCGATGCGTATCCTTTTCAGGCGAAGAACATGGACTATGTAAGTAATTTAAATATTTACCTCCTTTATACACACCTACAGATCTCTAAAATTTTCTTATTTTGATTTTATTTTGTGCACATTACTCGTATCTCATAGAGTATAAAATTGATTTGTTGTGAAAGTTTATTTCCCAGCTGTCTGCCTTTATGTCCGCTAACTCCTCCTGAACTATGCAATAGGTTTTGATACAGTTTTTACAGTTATCACCTTTTATAAACGCAAAAGCTCACACTGGATTATCAAGTTAAAACTTTTTCACAATAAAATATATATATATTTTTTTAAATATTCAGTTTTTTATATTTAATTTTATAAGCTTCACTCAGCGACACTGAAACAGATCTTAAAAACTGTTGTGTCATGGTGACTAAATAAAAGCAGAGTTTGCTTTATCATCACACAGCTAGCCAAATTACCGATAGAAAATAACTAATTAAAAAAATGCCTTAAGATAGAAAGAATCTCATTTATTTAAAAGCAACAGTACGACATATAAAGCTTTAGTAACCACGCATAAAAACAAAGGGGTAAAATGACGTCAGGGCTCTCCTCGCCTTCTCCTAACTAAACTGTTATTGAAATTTGTAAGCAGATGGAAGTTCTCCGTCGCATGCAGCAGATCCCTCAGTGGCACTGCATGAGGAACCGGCGCTTCCAGCTGCGCGGGCACTGCAACCGCCTGCTCATGATGAGAAGGCACTGACTGAGGACCGGCGGAGCTGGTCAAGGGGCCTTCTTAAGGCGTGCGCGAGCATAGCTCTAAAAATTTAAAATTTTGGTGGAATCTATGGTACAATATTTTTGAAAAATCTGATTCAAATTGTTGATAAGTATAAATTTATAAATGTACTCCTATTATAGGTATTTAGATTGTGCTCTACTAATAATTTAAAAAGACTGTACTATGTTTTGTTGTTTTACCTTACTTTCATAAAAATATTAAACACGAGCATTCCCGGCTTACTTCGTTACGTCATAGAATATAAGATACTACAAAAAACTTGGCTCTATAGACTATGTTCTTTTGACTGGCCAGAATGGCCGAATAAAAACAATTGTTGTTGTTGTTTGAACAACAACAAACCACCTGTGAAAAATGTAAACAACGGAAAAAATATTGCACCTTGGGTAACATTATTTGAGTTTAGGTAAGGATCCCTATTTTTTTTGAAAATCTAATATAGCCTATGACACTCGGGGTTAATGTAGCTTCCTACCAGTGAAAGAATTTTTCAAATCGGTTCAGTATTTCCGGAGCCTATTCGTTACAAACAAACAAATCTTTCCTCTTTTTAATATTGGTATAGATATAATTAAAAAAATGTAGATCACGTAACAAGGGTTCACCTTCTGTGGGCTCACCAGATCACCTAAGTTCTTTTTATATTTTAATTTTAAGCTTTCGGTTGTTTGTTATGTTTTCGAATTGTTTGTACGGATTTATAAAGTTTTTATAATTAAAAACACTTGTAAGTAGTCTAGTCATTAATTAGAATAATATATTTTGAAATTACATATATGATACTAACCTACCAATTTTTTTTAAGTATATACATCCAAAAATAACACAAAAAAAATTAGTAGAGTGGAGATGGTTTAAAAAAAATATCTCAATGAAATCGGACTTTTAATCGGACAATACCTATAAGTATAAAATATGTAAACCAGCTAAAACTAACTTGCGAACGTTCTACGAAGTAAACAGCCAGTTTCCTGTACATCACGACCACGACGAGGAACTAGGCCGTCAACAACTTGCTAGAACCATCCTAGAGATAATGTGCATTTTGCATTGTTGCAAATTATGTCACCAATGACCGTCCGAGTGAATGGACAGTGCAGTGCAGTGTTACATAAGACATCGTTTTTTTTTAACGTTTTTTTAAGTTTGTAGGTACGGATTGACCTACATTGATGTATAGGACTACGAGTGTTTACGAGAGTTTTTATCTCTATTGAAAAGTAAGAAAAAAAAAAAAAATGTACTTAGGAATTCCTTTCTTCAATTCGTAGTGTTCAAGAACGGTACGACCACAACCCAAGAGTTGACTTCTTACCGTATTTCACAGATATTTAGTTTAGACCGAACGATCTAGGTTCAGACCACTAACAATGGGAGTGCAAGTTCAAAGACGCCGTGACGTTAGATCTATCTCTATAATTTATTGTAATCGTTTATTCCTATTAAAATTATTGCGGGACATCATATCAGCCAAATATTGATCAACAACCATCTTCGACTCGGGCACCCCGCTGCTCGCATACGGACCCTTGAACGCGAACTTGACTGGCACTGTCTCAATCTCGATCCGGGGTTCAACCTCAATGGTTTGCTGGTTCCCTCTTCTGTCCCTCTCCAGCATGAAGTTGCTCACATAACGGACAGTGAAATAAAAAATAAGTTCGACAAAGCTGAGTAGACTAGCTCCGACGAATAGGCCGGTGGTGCCGCCGACAGATACTGGAAAAAATTAGAAAAAACTTGTTCGCTACTTAGATCTAGCAAGAGAAAGAATAAAAATAAAACCATGAAATATAACATTTTAATGACGTTGGTTTCATTAAGTAAATGTTACATACATAAATGCGATGCGATGACGAAATCGCCGGGTATTGCAACTTTTTGTAAATAGATGTATGACGACGTCATCATGATCATGACATCATCATCTCAGCTGAAAGACGTCTACTGCTGGACACAGCCCTCCCCCACACATCGCCACTATGATGATATGATGTTTAAGAGGAAGTTCATATTATTAATTAAGTAACATCAATTTACCTATAAGTAAGTATGTATGAGACGCACGCGTTATGTATCTACGGGCCACTAATGAGGCTTTTACTTTAGTATCAATATATGTTCTTACCTACGAGATCTAATCGACTTCTCACCACGTTTCTTTTAAATCTTTCAGTTGGTAAATAAGCCAGGGTTATCTCGACGATGCTCTTTGTTTTCATTTTTCGGATGCTAAAAAAATATTTTCTTTTAAATCAATTTCTGGGTAATATTACTGTGCATTAGTATTTTACCTGATTAATAAGATACATAGCAACTTACTTAGCCACCTCATCTTTTATGACCATAACTTCGGTCTCGCTGCAAGAAGGCAGGCAGTCGCAGGCTAGGCCGGGGCGACTGGCCCATCTTGGTTTCAAAGTGCTCAAGTGAGTGTAGTGGGCCACCAGGCAAGCTAACCCCGATATGTTGCAATGCTGCTCTTGAGCTGCATAAACGTACAAAGCAAAACAATAAAGCTTACACTAAGACATGAATCAATAGAGATAATCTTGTAGATGTTTCGATAACGTCAATGTACATACAAAAAGTATTAGCCAACCCAAAACAAAACAAAAGAATTCTAGGTTTCCATACAAAGGTGGCTTTTTGTTTATGCTGCATTAGGTTCGAAATCTAGCCTGACCTTTAACATGTTTTTGAAGATTGACCCAGATGTCAAAGCCACAAACCCAATCGTGGGTGCGAATATGGTTCAAAGGTGGCGATAATATACAGAATGTTCACGATATCAGCTTTCATAATATTATCATACTGTGGTTGAAAAAACTTACTAGTCCCGGGCATAAGATGATCATTGCAGTTGCAGATATCCATCTGTGCTTTCTTCCGGCACAGTATAGTGCAGGTGCTATAGGAGTACTGAGGGTACAGTCCGTTTTCATTTTCATAGTAGAAACGGCATGCGCGTTGCTCCGGCGTAGTTTCTACTACTAAAGGATCATTTTCTATGTTCTTTACTGTCACGTATCGTCTGTTGATAATTTTTAACCCAAATTTATTCATATTTAAGTAGGTACCTACCTAATAACTGTTTATGCTATGCAAACATTCTTACTTGTATCGGTGACCAAGGTTTATTTTTTTTGTTGATGATTGTGTAGTCGTTAAACTTGGGACCTCATCTTCCCCTATTGTATAAATCTGTGATGAAAACAAAATTTATTGTTATCAATTCAAGTAAATAAGTAGATTCTGTAACTTTTAAAGCCTAAACCTACCTTTGATGGAACCATTACTTCAAATCTTAGCAGACCATGTTTTGCTGTTTTATTGAGCACCATTGGATAGGGTTTAGGATGCCTTGAAATAATAATTTGAATTATGTGACTAATCTAACTTTTCTTTTGAAGAAAACGTTCTCTTTAGCGGAATACTTACTCTGTTTGAATCGAATTTAAGATATAGCAAGTACCAACATCAGTTTGTATGGTTTGAAAATGTTCGCAGCAGTCGAATTGGTTTCCATTATAAGAACACTGGACTAAAGTATCTCTACACTTGCTTCTTACCAAAGAAGCGTAGTAAGAGATATTAGAATTAGGACATAAAGGGTGGACATCGGTCTTGTAGCAATGTTCAAGTGTGTAGAAGAGTGTTCCGCGAAAGTACGAGAGTTCTTTTAAAACGTCCTCAAGATCAGCTGGATGGTCGGGAGGCCAAATTCTGAAATATATAATATAGTATATGCATTTTGATACTGCATGCGTATTCTCGTTACCAATTTTGTCTCGAAGCTTTCAAGTAATCAAATCAAATGTCAATTATATTAAAATGTATTATCTCTATCCAAAAATACATTTTAACTATTCTTAAATACCTGTACACGTAGTGTAATTATGTCTAAAATAAAATTAACCTTAACACTTATATATCTCTGTGCGTGACACAATGCAAGACTCAATAAATCTTCTCACGAATCTTATCTTCTGCTCTGGTGCAATGATCCCATTATTACAATCAAATTATGTTGCCAGTGGTAGATGGTAATCGTGAGCGTTTCAACATGTACAATTCAAGGTTACTCATCTAAGATGGTACCATTAATGGCAAGTTGGAATGTATTTACGTATCGGTCGGTTTAACCTGCAGATATTTATCAGCTATTGCCCAATTCCCAGTATGCAAACACGTTGAGTTAACTATGCATGATATAAACGATTCTAAATAATTGATAGTTCAAGAACAACACAGAGGTCAAGAAACACCTTGATATTAGGAAAAATATGGAAAATAATTATGTTGTTGTTGTTGCTTTTAATATTTTTTCTTTGGTAAAATAAAAAATATTAGTACTTACTTAGGTACTATTATTTTTTGTGGTATATACGTATACAGACAATATTTAGGCAAAATCTTTAGGATCTAGTTTAATTATATTAAGTACTTACTTACGTGTCAGAAACATTATAAATACGTTCATCATTATCCTCCTCGCAAATCCCGACAGCTGGCATCCTGGTCTCCCAGTCAATGTACGTGGTTTCTACTCCAAAAGATATAGGGCTAAGGACGAAGGCATCCCACGCCGCGATAATGAGAATTGTGGATGCGTACCAGGAGAGTGCGACCAGAGCCACCCAGAACCATCTATGGTTAAGAAAGAAATTCCAGCATCCACTTTTCGAGATACCTTCGAGTTACAGTACCTCAGATAGTGTTCTCAGCTATCTATATTATATAAATAGTGTTCTCAGCTATATTAACTTATCGAACACGTTCAGCATAAAATGTTTAATGTAATGTTGTATTTTAAGTTAGATTTTTTTTTAGGTTCTTACCAAACTACTTGACGTATTTTACAAAATGTGAAGGTAGGTATTATAGAAGTATGTGAAATGCAAACGAAGAGGTTTGACATCTAATTAAAACAGTCTATTAAGGATTGTACCCATCTCATTAAAATCTCATGGTATTACAAACATTGGCCTCAATATTTTAATAGTTTACAAACAATTTATTGAAGTAATTAAATTATACGCATACGCAAGACCTAAAGTAGAGCCGTAATACCGTACGTGTCCTGTACAAATGTTTGCTATTTGTCGGAAGGAGTTTTACGTTGAAACAGTTCTATAGAGTTTCCAACGCTATGATAGCGTTTTTGTTTTCGCCCTAATGATAATTCTCACCGTTCGGTCCAGTGCCTCTTCTCGTCAGCTATAAAGTGGACTCCAGCGAAATAGCATTTGGAGCAATAATCTTTTATATGATTTTTACACGACGTAGAGGGCATTTTCAGTCTAGTTATTGCTCTATAGAAGATAAAAAAAACGGCAACTATTACATTCATGAAAAAATAATAAAATTCACATAATATTTGCTTAGAATTTAATTAAATGAATTTGAACCTTTTATTTTACTACACTATTAAAACAAATGCATCTGCATAGATATAGAGTCGATCGGATATCTATAGTTGGTTTGGTATATAGAGCAATTCGATAAACCATGTTAGTTTTATTGCAACCTACCTTATAATAATACGTTAGGCTAAGGTTCAAAACTAAATTTCTGCAGTCAGTAACAGTTGACATTGTAAACTATATGACAACTGCATCAAAAGCACGTTGTTTAACTTGTGCAGAAAACAAACATTTATGACTAGGCTTTCACAACTAAATTTGACGTGGGCAGCTTTCAGGCTACACGTGTCATGCGGAATATAATGCAGTTGCAGCCTTTTGAATATATTATGAGCAAATTAAAAGTGTAGTGCTAGTAATTAGTAGTTTATAACAAGTGCACACGTAACGCTGTTAGCTGCTAACTGATTACTGAAGTTATTATTATTTTATGACGTGGTAATTTCTATATTTTATGACAAAAAAAATAAACTAGGAATAGAACTAAGTACTAA
The DNA here is from genome assembly GCA_951802225.1 of Euspilapteryx auroguttella. Classification (NCBI taxonomy): domain Eukaryota; kingdom Metazoa; phylum Arthropoda; class Insecta; order Lepidoptera; family Gracillariidae; genus Euspilapteryx; species Euspilapteryx auroguttella. The sequence goes on from OX637654.1 coordinate 5,266,273, forward strand.
CATATTATATTTATCAATAACAATATTTAGTAAGTTTATTATAAGTATAATTACTTATTTTAATTATTTTACTCTAATATTGCACTATTTACAAATGTTGTAACAACTCCGGACTTAAATGAAACGGATCTTCCAGGTTGTAACGGAAGTTTCCGAAGTGTGACTGGGGTGTGACTAGCTGGTAGTATTGCTGCTGCTGCTGATGATGGTGATGATGATGATGCACTGGCCAGGACCTGGGCGCCAGACCTGCGTGCGTCAGGATCTTGTAGATCTCTATCCTTGGGATTTTGTCTGCATGCCGCTCGTAAACCTAAAATAAAATAAAAAATTGGGAGTTAGGTAACAATGGGACATTATACCTTCAGCGTATTTTGATTCTATCTTATTTATCGCGAAAAAAACAGATGATTTATAAAAACAACTCACACACTATTTGGAATAGGTTCAAGCCTTTCTTTATTCGTGATACGAAGCTTTTTGTATGTATGTTATGTATGGTTGATGTTCGGATGAAATCGTTCAACTCAATTGAAGCAGATATAACATTAACCGATTGAGATAAAATTTTGTATACACGACACGAAACGTAACGTCGTAAAAAATACAACATGGTAGAAAAATGAAAATCGCAGACGAGTGGTTTTTAGTGTACAATATGGGTATCAAATAAGAGGCCTTGCAGTGAATAATTAAAAAAATTACCTAACGAAATAAGAGCATGATTTCAAAAAGGTTTTTAACCATAAAATTATTGTTACATTTAAGTTTACGACGACCAAGTTTATTATATACCGCGACAATACAGTAGCAATGTACGATTAAAGCTGTTTTTTTAAAAGCGCATTAAAAAAATAAAAGTGAATGTGAATGCTGTGCAGTAAGAAGTTTTCCTTCACAATACAACGGGGAACGCTTTCCTAGACTTACTTGAACGTTGTTTTCAACAACAGAAACTGCTAGTTAAAAAAAAAACTGTAAAAATTGAAAGTTAGCATTCTAACTACTTCGGTACGAAATAATCTGTACCCTATATAATGTAGAGTTCTAAAGGGTAAGTAAAGCATCTATTTACAGCTAAAAAAAACTCGTGAAGACAACACGGTCGGAATTAAGTACCTTTTTAATTAATAATATAAGTAGGGTTCTTACGATTTGTTCTCCATCATGTAGCAGACTGGTCAGCTCTAAAATGTTTCTGGTTCTAGGGTTATGCAGCGCAGGGCTCTGAAGATAAGGTGGCAGGTGGCTTTCTTGTTGTCTCACTCTTAACACCTCTGGGTGAGGAGGATAAGCTGACGCAACGGTAGCCATGAAGACAAGAAGAAACCGCCTCATTGTGTGCGCTATAAAGAAAATATTGCAATGAAGTGTTTACAAGAAGATAAATAGAAATAGTAAGTACCAGTATTTTATAATTTTATTATTTGTTTAGCCCTTAGCCCACCTCTACCTTAACCAGAAGAAGCAAAGACCTTATAGAGGGAAATCCATTCGCGAGGATATAAGTATACGTCCAAGTCCGAAGAAAAGCCTCACCTCAGCCTTTACTCCGTCCCTTGGGTCTAGGAAAACATACGCGCATACAATCTAGAGACTTTCACGAAAATCAAAATAGGTTTTAAAAGTAATTTTAAAATAAAAAGGCTTTCCTCGATTTGTCACATCTGAACAAAACAATCCTATTACTAATCAAATTTATTACCTACGTTAATTACGTCACAGTGAGTGTTGTCTTCCGAAGAGCAGCCACCGTCAAGGTTAAGCACTCTACTCTTACGAAAACCAACACTTGAAGTTTGTTGACGCTCTAAAAGCATCCTTATTAGTAAAAGTAACTCTTTATCAGTCTCCGCCTTGTGAAACTGGGCCAGTGCCGCGATGCTGCGCCGGCGCCAGCGGCCCGCGCCCCTGACGTAATGTGATCGCCATCAAAATACCCGACAACTGATCTCTTAGATGTTGCATGATCATACCACGACTGCTCCAAAAGTTAGAAATCACGAACAGTCCATCAGATCAAGCACAAACTGACGTGACATGACCTAAGTTAGACATGGTTAAGACAAACCCTGTTATTCATAAAAAGTTAAAGAGCATTTTAGTTATTTGACGTATGTCAATTTAGACTGGATGTCACGTATTTACCATACAACAAACCAGAGAAGTAGACCTCCAGTAACGCTTCTTAAAATCTACTGTATCTTTATGAATAAGACGGTATATCTCTATCAAACTTCTCTGACGGCATAAGTGCGATGATTGAAAAGTATGCCGGGATTGAAAGGCACTTTCAGCGACTTTGTGTGCACCTAATAGACAACCTAATACACAGCAAGTATGAACTTGCTACATCCATCATTAGATACATTTGAAAATCTTCTTACATGACGGTGTGCCAGTATTATGGAATAATTCACCCTTCAGTTCTTAGTTCTATTGAAAACAGGGGTTTTATAATATTAAAAGTAATAAAGTAGATCTAGCCCTATAAAAAAGACACGGATTTTTAGTATGACACCTTCAACTGATAACGAATTCGGGATTCATACTTTTTGGGAAAAAGGCTCTAACTATGATCAAGGTTCGTTCTACAATAACGCCCACTATACATTTTATAAAAACCTCAAAACTTCCCATTTTAAATTAATTACTTACCTGAAACTTAACAATCCCTTTTCAACTAAGATTCACAAAATAATTCACATTCACGCACACACTCACTCACTATAGAACAGAGGCAAGCTTGTCCACTGCGCCGCACTTTTGGTTCATTTGTGCACAGCTGACCGCCGAGCGTGCTTAGCACCACCACTACATAACATAACCCTACCACCAGATTCGTTATTCGTAACAATGACGAGGCTTAGTGAATTTCCTTGGCAAGAGTCAACGGAACTGCGTGAGGAAGGGTAAAGATTTAATTAATTTTCAAGGTAAAGTCTTAATAGTTTCCATCATTAAGTTAACATGTACTTGTGTACAAGTGAATACCTTATACCTAGTGCGCTGTTCCTGTAGGTACCTCTTTACCGATAATTACCTATTTATAATTCAATAAGTAATGGTTCATGCCACATCTGACGCTACCGTGTGTGATTGCTAAACTATATGACCACAGTCTGACAAAAAATCTAATTGTGACAAAATTATGTCTTACTTGGATTGCAAAACAGATTTAAATAAATTATAAAAAACAACTTGTAAATAATATTAATAAATAAAAATATGTAGAGCAAATTTTTTTAGAACTTATTTGAATGCCTACCCTTGAGCCTTAACGTATTTTAAAATAAAGCTCATTTACTGACAAAACCAGAATCTGTTAGCAAATTTATTTTCAAAATGGGAATTCGACAAGTTTTGTTAATACCATACGACAAATATGTATGATGCAATTGGCTAAAATATCGAGCTTTTTTTACGAGAAATAATTTATTAAGAAAATAAATAATCTATTAATGTTGCACATTTCTGTAGTTATGCTTTTCGGGCTCATGCACAAACCTAAGTGTGCTACAGCCTACAAACAACTATATAGGTTATATGGACGTATGTTTCTGTATTAAAAAGAGGCGCAATAAAAGTTGCGTAATGCGTAATCAACACTCGTGATTCGAGCGCCCAAGCGTCAGACTAGAAAGGTGATTTGATACACCAATTTAATAACAACATGTTTGTAAAAAGGCTTTAACTAATAGGTTACATATACATTAACAGTGTCTTCATCGGTTTTAAGATACTGTAACACAGTTTAAAACGGAACCCTATTACTGAGCCTCTCAATGTCTGTAAGTCAGTCACTTTACGGCAATAGATTGAAACATTTTAAACTCTCTAAAAAACAAAAATTACTTTGTTAAGGTTTGTACCGAACCTTAAATTAGTGAGTTAAATATCGTACAAACTTAACCAGTTATCATTCGCAGTTAAAAAACAAAACCTTAAAACTTGACACTAAGAGCAAACTCTACTTAAAAATAAGTACCAAAGTTACACGAAAGGAATAAAATATTTATTTTATGCGCGTTGAATCATAGTCCAAAGCCTCATTTATACGACCTTCACCCACACCATCATTTAAACCGAAATGACTAAATTGACGGCATATTGAGTCTTTAACACGAGAGTCAGTCAATCGATCAACGCATTTAATGTTCGCCCTGTTCGATCTTATCGACGAAATAGAATATTTAACCAGCTGACCGAGTACTTGCAATGGAGGGTTTGACAGTTCCATTAGATACAAAGTACATAGCACCACATAAACCAGTCCACTTTTCACTAAAATAATAATATTTTATACTGTGAAATCAGCACTTATTGTACGCTGTCAAAGAAAAGTTTAAAGTTTTGTGAGGTAAATTATTTATTTCTATGTAGAGACCTTCCTAGATAGATCCGGATTTGGTGCATTTTTTATCTGCAATTTTAGTATCTATTTTCCTTCTTGTTTTTCTTATTTTCTTGTTTGTATGAGATTAGAATGAGAAGTATTATCATTTCTCAACATAGAGTTAAAAAATAAGAATGAAGTTGTTAAGAAAATATTATAAAAAAGTTAATTCCTAAATTTTCATAACGCTACAAGGTTTAACGATGTTATTTTTAAGTATGTTAAGAAATATGCTTAGGTGTTATATTTGCGTGCTTCCAAACGACCCTGGTTGTTACAAAAGGAACTCGACCATTAATAAAATTAATTATAATGTTTTTAAATGAACATGGACGGTTTTACTGACCATCAGCATAAGTAAGCAATGTCAGATCTTTGTTCAAAAATATATTCATTATTTATTAAATTCGTGTTTGTACATTTCCATACAGTTGTACAAATGTCCTTCGTGTAGGTAATACGAAAATCAATTACTGTAAATGACCAGTATTTGAGGATCCGACGATTCCCTCGTAATGCAAGACTGGAAACTTTTACCTGGATATTCGTAACACTTCATTCAAAACATCAATTTAAGAAAATAATGGAAAGATCCCCTGAAGTGTACCCTTATAAAAGACGGTACCAGGTCCACCGGTTGCCTCCACCAGCTTCCAAGATCAAGGTAGTGCAGGAGAGCATAAAGACCATCAGCAAGGAATATTGCGCCGAGTCCTCCATATGTGGACTGAAGCACCTGGTTGATACTAACACTTCGTATTTCGAAAGGTAAAGAGTTTGCACAATTTCAAAAGAGAGAATTTGTAATTAAAACCGGCTTGCTGCATAAATCAATCCTTATAGTGGAAATTAATTCTAGGAATACAAATATTAAATTTATGATTCTGAGCACCATTCGTTAGAGTTGTATTGCATATCTACCTACTTTTTTTAATAAAAGGGATTAAATATGTTGGCAATCGACCATTCTGAGGAATGGGCGAATCGCGTTGACTGTAGACAAACTAAAGCGTTTGTACCTACAAACAATCTCAAGCTCACACGATACTTATTAAAACTGTCCCGCAAACGTCTTACCACTCTTGTAGGGCTAATTACTGGACACTGTTCAATAAATAAGCATTTATACAATATAGGTGCGACAGACAGCCCTCTGTGCAGGGCTTGTATGGAAGTGGATGAGACGGTGGAGCATATGTTGTTAGCCTGTCCAGCCACTATCGAAACCAGGTTGTCCATTCTCGGCCCAGCTGACCATCTAGCTGAGCTGTTGGAGCATCCTGGCCTCATCCTGCAGTTTGCTGATGAGCTCGGATGGCTCCTATAAATGTGGGGAAATGCACAATGGCTCCAAGTTCGCGAGCTAAGTGCAGGCACTTCTCTACCCCCACAACTGAAGAAGAAGAAGAAGAAGAATATGTTTGATTGAAACAAAATCTGTTTTTAATAATTTTAAAATTGGAAACGTACCCAAGCGTAATGCACGTAGCCTTCATATGTTAAATAGACTATTGTTATTATTACAGAAAAAAAAATGCCGTATTATACTTACACTTTCATTTTTGTTGAACACACTTTAACTTTTAAGGATAATCTGGATACTGGCAATGGTCGGAGCCCTGGTCTTCTCGGTCTCCCTTGTGTGGGTGACATTCCGGAAGTACTACATGGCTCCACTCGTCACCACACAAATGCCCGAGGGCCGCTCTGTTGGTAAAATTATTTTTCCGGCAGTCGGGATATGTTCCACCAACAGGATTAGTAAAAAAGCTGTCACGAAGCTGGCTGAAACATTGTAAGTTTCCATTATTTATTGTTTAAATTACTTCTGCTTTTCTTATTTTTGTTCATTGTAAATTATTTCCAACATTAAATTACCCAATAATAATAATACCAACTATCCTATTCTTACAACGCTATAAACCACAAAAAAAATTGTGTAACCTGGTTATTTGTTAAAATTATGTTAATGCAATTAATGTAGCAGATTCGTGTTATTTACCAAGATGTGGGGTGTAAATAAGTGGGTATGATGCGATTTAGAGAACCTACGAGAAGATCGTTTTTTTCAGACTTGCTGAGAAAAGAAACGAAAGATACAATAAAACAGAAATGTTAAAGATGCTTCTCAGCCTTGGCCAGCTCTACGACTCGTCGCCAATTGTAGAGGCAGATGATTTTGACCCTTTGAAGTTGCATTATATTTTAGGAGAATATGACGTAACTGAGCTTATGAAAGGGGTAAGTAAACAACAAAACGGAAGTAACAACACATCTACTTATTTTAATCGAGCGCTTTGCCCGCGCCTCCGCCCGCATAGACTTCGTCTTTGTTCGACTTCGACTTCACTTCGTGTGTGTGTCAATGGGCAAAAGTATTTTCCGTGTTTTATGTAAGAGTGTCTTCAATACTTTCAGCTGACGCCAACCTGCGAGAACCTCCTACTCCGATGCTGCTGGAACGAAGTCTCCAAGAACTGTTCCGAATTATTCGATTTCCGTTTGACCATGAACGGGTTTTGTTGCACATTCAATTATTTGAGACAGTCGGATGTATTTGAAGAGTTAAGTATTATTCTTCCATCCTATTTTCTAAAACTGGTGATTGTAGCCAGCATGAAAAATAAAATTTTGCATGAGATTTATTAAATTAAACTAAGTCAACTCTTTTAGTAAACCCCTAAAATACGTCGATGCCCTTATTTAAAACTCAATAAATTCCATAATTGTTTCGATATCTTCTTTGAAATTTTCAAAGTATAGTACTTATACCTATGCATGCTATACAAAATTGCACCAGTATACAAGGGTATATTTTTAAACTCTAGGGTTTCGTCCATCAGAAATACGGTACGGAACATCGACATGTATAACTACGGTAACAAATCTTCATACGACTACGATACAGGCTTGAAAGTATTACTTAGATTTGATACCAGCGATGACTTTTACTACAACGTCCCTTTGCAAGGGGCTCAGGTAAGGAAATTTAAACCTTGAGATTTTTTTGTACGTTTAAGTAGATTATAGTAGTATAGTAGATTTAGCATTAATTGGATTTCATAATTTACAGTTACAATTTTCCGATGCATATGACTTCCCAGATGCTCCTAGCGGAAGTTTTGCAGCTCAAGTCATTAGTCCAACTTTGCAGGTTAAGGCAATTTAAAATTTGCTTTCAAAAATAAGCGCGTTTGTGTGATTTATTTATACATATTTTAAGATACAATATTATATTAAAAAAAAGCATTACAATAAAATCCAGTTATGCTTGTTAAACCAAAATTTCTATTAAACCTATGCATTATATTAACAGATGACAGTTCTCGTATCAGCAAGCCTGACGGAGGCATCCAGGGACATCCAGCACGTCTCCGTAGACCTCCGCGGCTGCCTCTTCTACGACGAGTCGCTCTACCTACCCTTCTACACGCACAGTGATTGCATACTAAAGTGTCGGATGTTCTTTTTACTAAACAATTGCAACTGCACTCCGTTCACGATGCCCAAGATGAATAACACGAGGACCTGTGACCTAAAAGATGTGCCGTGCCTAAGGAAGTATTATGGTAAGTGTCTTTTTTTAATATCATTTGTAAATATATACAGTTTCTTACCTGAGTTTTATAAGTTAAGTCACATGAAAAGTGCTATGGTAAGGGATTAAAAAAAATAGATTATATTATTTTGCGTAAGTAAGTACTATATTTCTGATTAATATCTTCACACCTACCATATTCAATAAACCATATTATGATTAAAAATTATATACAAAGTATGTAGGTCACGGACACGGACGACAAAGACTTCCGGTTTTCTGTATTGTAAAATAGCTTTTGTTCTTTGGTATTTCAGTCTAGGGCGCACGAGACCATAGACAAAAGTGTTCCGCCGTCCGTGGTCGCCACTGTACTTCTCCTTATGATACGTAAAATTTATAAAAAAAATCTACACAAACCTTATGTAACCATGCTTTGAAAGGATTCATAATACAAGACCTACTTACTTTATATCTGTAAAAACAAAACCAAAAGGCCCTTCAAAATAATTTAAAGCTGTTTGATTAATAGTGGGCTCTGAGCCTTCCCACCCAATTTGAAAGTTTTCAACGAGTCTAGAAAGTAATGTCTCAAACTCTAATTGAACTATTCGTTTTCCAATGCACTGTCTGGTACCGAAACCGAACGGTAGGTAAGCAAAGTTTTGCGCATTTCCATGGTAGAGCGGATCTTCTTTTCCTACAATCCATCTTTCCGGTATAAACTCTTTTGGCTTCGGATATTGATTCTCCATCAGAGAAATGTATTGGTGGCAGAAGAACAAAGATGTCTGAAAGAAAAAGCATAATAAACATTATTAGAAGTATTTATTTCTAGTTCTAGCAAAAGGTAAGAATTATATTTTTTTTTGGTTTTATATTATTTTACTTTTTATTTCGTTTTTTGTACCATGTGTTCACGGTAAGTTTTTAAAGTTACTCTACTTACATTTTTAGGAATCCTGTAACCGCAAAGGTTGTATTCTCTCCCAGTCAATCTCATGTTACCAGTTACTGCCGGCATCACTCTAAAACTTTCTTTAAAGACTGCTCTCAAATACTTTTGTTCCTTGTTTTGTAATATCTCTTGTCTCAGTATCTCTTGTTTTTCTGGATTCTTCGCTAAAAGATACATGGCTGGTAGCATTGCGTTCGCTGTCTGAAATGTTTATTTCCTTGTTTTAGTTCGAATATCATGGTTACATTATATTATTGTATTGTACGTAAGTAAATTACATTTTGTAAGTAGCTTAATTATCTAATATATAATAGACTGAGAAATCCAAGAAGCAATATTTAATTATCTTTAACAACTTTAACTCACGGTATCAACACCTCCGAACAACATGTCATTTGCCATTATTACAGCAACATTCTCATTGACATCAAGTAGTTTTTCAAGTACACCCTTCTCCCTATCGCTATTTGTATTTGACGCTTTCTTGTCAGCTATATCTTTTATAGCCTTTTTTATAAAATGGCGCGTGAGACTGAAAACAGAAACAAAACAATATTAAAACATATCATATCATAACATTTAAATTTTAAGATCTCTATTACTTAGATGCGATTATACTCTACTAAATAGTAATTGAGTTTTGTTATAGATTTATTTCGTTGAACACTCACCTGACTTGTTCATCATAAATTGCCATGGCTCTTTTGTAACCGGGTGTCGGATAATATTTCCAAAGACTGATCGTAAAGTCCATCTCTATTCCAATTTTGTGGACTTCACCAACGATCTGTATAAGTCTACCTGCTGGAGAATCTTCAACAAAGTCGTCTTCTAGGCAGCCGAGTCTTGTTCCCAGGGCAACAGTGCCGACTGATTCTAAAGACCATTTACTGATTTCATTGCCAAAATTGTCTGAGACCATGTTCTTGTCGTTACGAATTCGCTTTATTCTAGAACATTTTTGTTTAGTTAGAATATTAAAAATTCTAGGAATTTTTAAGTTATGTAATTATGAGGAAAAACTAATATTGATTAGTAAATGCTTTAGTTTACCGTTTAACCATATCTAAAGCGACATCATTAAGCGTTGAGCTATATAGTTTGACATTATCCGGGTGTAGCAGTGGCGGGTTTACAATCGACCGAAAGTCTTTCCACTCTTTACCATGCCTGTAAATACATTGAAAAATATCATGAGTGAACAGGAACTTCGTTATTTCTAAATTTTTTTTATACCAATGTCGCTTTACTCTGTTATTAATCCAGTTGAACCATTGAACATCGTTTGATTTTCAGTTTTCTTCTTGGTGTATTTCTTTCTGTAGTATTCGAAAGTCTGCAAGCTAGGCCTGACTGGGTTCAAATTCTCCCCATGAAAAACCTTTTGACACGAAAAAAATTATTTTAGAATTTTAAAGACATATATGGTGTAGAATTCAAGTGAGTAACTAATATTACAAACTTTAATTAGTTATATTATGGAAGTTTAAATCATGTTGTAATATTATTTTGGATGGTAGGTATGATTTTCAAGTATTTTGCTTATCGGAGTTCAATGTCTAGGGTTGTCAATTAGAAGATACTAAAGCAAGGGTACAGTTACATACCTTCTTACTTATCTTACTTTATTACTGATCTTTAGAAATTTAGGAGATTTTTGATTACAAACGATAAGATAAGAGCATACTTCAGCTATGGCTTCCGGGTCGAATACAAATATCATTGGTGGATTGAGAAAAACTTGCAGTTTTACTAATGGTCCATATGTGTTGTATAAATGGTCTTGTAAGTCGTAACCAATTTTTCCACTTAGAGAACCTGAAAATAATACTTACGAGTCAATAAATAAGATATTTTTTAATAAAAACCATATACCCTTATAAACAAGAATGTTCGTAGTTCAACACTTTAGCTTGCTTTTAATTTTTGTGGGATTTCTGCAATTACAATATTGAATGCAAATCCATATGTGAGTTGTCCTGCCCAAAAAAAAAACAAGACATTCTGTACAATTTCTGTACAATATTCATCAACATTTTAAGTAAGTAATTATAAAATTATATTTTTTATTTTACCTCGAGGCAGGAACTCCATAACGTTTCCAAAAAATGGCAAGGATGGTGGACCTGGGATTTCTTTCCATGATTTTATACTTTCCTTTTCGCCTTTATCGTCTATTTTTGATTTGCTTGATATACCTCTAGATACGCTTCTACAAATCATCTCCTTGACTCAATTTTTTTCAGTGTACTTTATTTATCAATAAGTAGGTACAGTGGCGGTCTAGGACGGCGTAACACTTCCGGTTTTTCTTTATTGCAAAATAGCTCTTGTTCTTTGGTAATACAGTCTAGGGCACACGATACTATATACAAATCTGTAACGCCCTCCTAGACCGCCACTGTACTAAGTGCATTCACAAAATAAACTTAATATTATTTTATTACATACTTTCGTGGAGGTCTTGAGTTAAGTCTAGACTTAGATTAATTACCTATTAAATTCATTTTAAATAATACTTATATTACCTTTTAGTGGGATATTGACGTATAAACGAAGAACTTGTCCTAATTATTTTATCTTCCCCATCACAGCTTCCTAAATGTATTTATATTATACCAAGAAAATGAATAAACTTTATTTATTTATTTATCTTTTTTTTATCTAAAACTCGCAAACAAATGAGCACTTTGCTTGTTTCTCTATCTGAATCAAAGTCACGACTAATCTAAACCAAAACAAGGTATATGCGATAGCACATCCCCCCTGCCCCCTTAGATTCGCGACTGAGGTTGAAATTATGAAATTAAAATATTGCTTCTAGTGCAATGAAATACTATTTCAGCACAAAATTGTTTTAAAAGTGTTTATATTACACGTGTGATTGTACATAGATAACTAACTAAGTATTATATGAGAAATAATCTGATAAAGAGATAAATGTTTGCACATTTTTTTGTTTACTTGATTATCGTCATTTATTTATATAAAAAATAAGAATTAATAAATTGCGAAAGAGAAATTCAGACTATGTTTTTATTCTTTATCATTTCTATTTTTATGTATTTTTATACAAAACATTATTTAATATATACTTATAAGTAAGCATGTAAATAAAAAAATCAAAGATCTTTAAACACAAATCGGTAAGGTCCCATAAAGTAGTTTAATGTCGTAGAATGAACGCTAGCTGGTTCTCCATTCCATTCCAGTTTGAAGTTCTTGAGTAAATTGGTTATAAAAGTTTCAAACTCCAATTGTGCTATTCGCATCCCAATGCATTGCCGGACTCCGAAACCGAAAGGGCTCATGGCGAATGGGTGTGCGTTTCCGTAGTGCAGAGGATCACTCTTCTCCACCAGCCATCTCTCAGGCAGAAACTCTTTTGCTCGAACGTATTGTGTCTCTGAATTTGCCAAATACTGATGTCTGAATACGATGAACATCTAAAAAATTATATTTAGGTTAGCTTAATTAGTTGTAGATGTGATTGGTCATTAAGCAAAAAAAATTAGCAATGATCTTGCAGTAGAAGTTAAAATTTAAAGCGGTATGGACTATGGAGTGTATCAGAACAAACTGGAAGTTCAAATTATTATGCATTATAAAAGTCACTGTGATGTGAACTGTATAGTTATGTTTAGTATGAGTATACGTACGTTTTCAGGTATATGGTAACCACAAAGGTTGTACTCCTTCGTGGTCATTCTAAGGTTTCCTGAAACAACGGGCATCATGCGTAAGGATTCCTTTATGCAAGCACGAAGATATGCACCTTTCCCATCTCCGCTCAGTATCTCTTCTCTTAACTTATCCTGCTTGTCTGGATTCTTAGCTAGGAGATACATCGTCGCCAACATTGTGTTTGTGGCCTGTAATATAATGACTTTTTACTTTTCCTTAAAACGAATATTTTTTTTTGTTTCTTTAATTTAATTGTTTTGGATAAGTAGAGGTAACATCAGTTACAGTACTTACAGTATCAATACCAGCAAATAACATATCTGTAGCCATTATGACAGCTATATTTTCGTCAATTTCCAAAAGCTTTTCTAACACACCTTTCTCTTCTTGTTTTGTTGTTCCTCTTTTACTTTCAATATCATTAACGGCCCGCTTAATAAAGTATCTGGCTAAGCTGGAAATAGTAAAATTAAGACAATTAAAATTATATCGGTATATTGTTGTATTGTATAGGTAGGTGTCAAACCATTGCCTCAGGACCAGGACAAATAGTTCTGTTCTGGGTTGCTCGTAGAGAGAGGGGGTTTCGGCTGAGTAACTGTACTTATGTGTCAGTTAACAACGTGAATGTGTTGCTACAAAATCTACACTGATCTAGGTTATTGGTTTTTCAGAAAATAACATTTCAAGACATATAATTGGTTTAACATGAAAGGAACATTTCGTCGGACATTTTCCCTATAAGACAAAAAAATCTGCATTAAAAAAGTCAAACTCACCTAATCTGATTTTCATAAACTTCCATAGCTTTTTTAAACGCTTTCGTCGGGTAAAACCTCCAAAGACTTGGCTGGAAGTCCAGTAGTTGTCCAATATTGTGTATATCGTGAACGCTCTTGATCAGACGACTTGCCGGCGAGTCATCAGGTAGGTCAGTGCCGACGATGCCAAGTCTTCCTCCGAGAGCCACTACAGCTATAGACTCCAAAGCCCACTTGTTTAATTCTACATTCAAATTGTCAGGAATCATGTTGTTCTCGTCACGTAATTCTTTCAATCTGAAAAAGTTTAATTGCTTTATGTTGGCTTGCTCTTCTTGAATGTAACAGGGAGCATTGATGGATGTATTAGTTACAAATATAAAGATCATGGGTCTTGACCAGTGTTTTACATAACAAGAAGTATATTGTGTTTATGTTACCATAAAAAAAATATTAAGATTAAGATAAGTTGATACAATACCTCGCGACCATGTCCTTGGCAACACCATCAATAGCTGGAAAGTAAAATTTTACAGTTTTCGGCTGTAGCATAATAGGGTTGACAACCATACGGAACTCCTTCCATTTTTCTCCATGTCTGAAATATTAATTGACATAAGAAAACTGCAGAACTTATTCTTTTATAACTTACTCGATACATTAAACTTACTCAGTAATGAGTCCTGTAGTTCCTTTAAATGTAGTATCTTCTTTGTTGATTTTCTTGCTATGTACTTTTCTATAGTACTCAAAACTTTGAAATCCTGGACGATGTGGTATTTGATTCTCTCCTCTTAGGATCTAAGAATGATAACAAAATGCTTATTTTCAATCATGCATAGTAGGTACGTAGCTTTTAATAAACCAAATTTTTGGATTGAATTAAATCAAACATTGAAAAGGGAATAATTATGGTCAGAAACTCGAGTTAAGTGGACTCACTTGGGCAATCGCATCTGGATCGTAGAGGAGAATAAGCGTCGGATTGAAGATCGATCCGTCAAGCCTTATTATTTTTCCGTACTTATCATGCAGTTTGTCTGTTATCAAGTCGTTATTCTTTCCATCTCCAGCCAAAGAACCTGATTTGTTTTAAAAAAAAAAAAAACAAATAATAAAATAGAGCTGGTATTTCTTACAATAATACCTACTATAAATGTCCTCAGTTCCACTTACCAATACCAGGTATAAAATGTAAAAGTGTTCCGATTCCCGGCAAACTCGAAGGACCAGGAATTTGTTTCCATGGTTTTAGACTAGTCGTGGTGTCTTGATCCTTAGCTGACGATACGTTTGTGACACAACTGCAAAACATTTTCAGTCATTTGTTTACTTTATGTGATAGGTAACAAAGTAAAATAGTACAATTACCATGCATTTTTAAATATTCCGAAGTTTAAATTTGGCGGTAAATATATGTTCCTAACTTTGGACTTATAACAATCAAGCACTAAACAAATGATTTGACCTTCAATTTGTCACAGTCTATTCTGTGATAGACAATACTTACCGACAGAGAACACAAGAATTATAGAATATGAATACCTATACAAATATACAGAATTTTGTCTTCTTACTAACCGGGTTGCATTCTTTTGTAATGTAACCGCATTTTTGAGATGTGACCTTAACATTGTGAGATGTTATTGCACTCTGATCCGACCGGTTTACAGTCAGATAGAGATATAAAGGATTCGCGCACAGCACAAAACAGTCCCTACAATTCACATTTATAACAAATTATCAAGAAATTGCTTATCATGGCACTGGTACTTTTTACACTTGAGATATCTATTACTTTAATTTTAATAATAAATATAACCAATAATATGCACTTGTAGATAAAATAATATAAAAATACTAAAACGACACCTGTTCTACGCTACAGTCAATGCCCGTTTAAAATTAGTTTGCTGTGACTCAATATCAAGCGCTTGGAATTAAAAATTGTTTGTAACATTTTATTAATTCAAACTATTGTTTTGCCAATTTTAGAATTGTATTGATCATAAAGATTTTGTGGACTGGGACGCGGGTTCACCGGGTTCGATTCTAGTCGGGGCGAACAGATGTTTGTTTCCCGGTCAGGCGGTAATACTCGTCTCTGTATGTATAATATATGTTTCGGGCACTCAAGATAAAAGTTCTTCCTAGTTAGTGATGTGTTATTTATTAATAAAGTACTTATTTTGCACATGAAAGTATTTTGTCCTATAAATAAAGCAACATTTACAACATTATTCTAATGCAAATTTTGACTGGATCAATTTTATCCTAATCTGAACACTGCGAAGATAATTCTTGCTTTTCGGATACTTTTTAGATGTACGTAAAGCTATCAAGGTGCATTTAATAAATAAATACTGCAATAAATTCGCAGTCAAATCAAAAGAAATGTATTAATTATTCAATTCGCATCACATTTAAGTATTCAATTGTCAATATTAAAATTATACTTACTTAAATCAAGAAGATACTTATAAGAAAAAAAAAAATCAAAATTATATGTCATCGAATACATAACCAAACGGACCATAGAAATAATTTAGTGATGTAGAGTTTATGAATGGAGGTGGGCCGTTCCAGCCCAGTTTAAAATTCTGTAAAACTTTTGTGACTAGTGCCTCAATCTCCAGGAAGGCTATTCTTTTACCAACACATTGTCTCACTCCGTAGCCAAAGGGGCTGTATGCAAACTTATGTGCGTTTCTGTAGTAAAGCAGATGGTCTTTGTCGACTAGCCATCGCTCTGGGATGTACTCTCTCGCTCTTGGATACTGGGACTCCATTGCGGCAACGTATTCGTGTCCGAAAACTATGGTGGTCTGTAAAGCAATGTTATTAATTTTTCAAAATATTTTCTGTTTTATGTTTTAAATTGTCAATCTTAGAGAAATCCTAGACTAATGACATCTAACCACACCTAAATCTTTTGACTCACATTTTTAGGTACAGCGTATCCACAAAGGATATATTCCTTAGTTGTGAGCCGCACATTTCCCGACACTACGGGCATCACTCGGATAGATTCCTTGACGCACGCCCTGAGGTACGGCTTTCTCTCTGTGTCTGATAAAATCTCTTGCCGAAGCTTCTCTTGCTTATCGGGATTCGTGGCAAGAAGGTATAATGTTGCTAACATTGTGTTTGAAGCCTGGGAAATTGTGAAAATCATCGTAGGTATCACAGTATTTTTATAGTAAGTATAAAAGAAAACCAAGATCCTTAAATTATTTAGTTTGCAAGCAACGATACGAAACGACCTTTTTTAATTATAATTTTTTAAATTAACCATATAGAAGAAAAAAGAGAGCTCACCGTATCAACTCCAGCAAAGAGCAGATCGGAAGCCATAATAACAGCGACGTTTTCGTTAACATCTAAAAGTTTCTCAAGAACTGCCTTTTCGTATTGGTTATTGCCATCAGATTGTTTCTTTTTATTTTCAATATCTTTTATAGCTTCTTTCACAAAGTATTCGTTAAGGCTAAAAAACATAGTAAGTAGGTACCCATTTAACGTTTTAACGCAAAAATATTTTGAAAACGATAACATTATGATGTGTGTAAGTTTACCTCATTTGTTTATCGTATATTTGCATAGCTTTCTTGAAAGTGGGCGTTGAAATATATCTCCAAGGACTAGGCTTAAAGTCCAAGAGCTGACCAATGTAGTGTATGTCGTGGACGCTCTTAATGAGCTGCCTCGCTGGCGAATCCTGAGGATCGTTGGGATCCAGGCAGCCGATACGCCTGCCCAGCGCAACCATACCGACAGATTCTAGCGCCCACTTGCTCATTTCTAGGTCAAAGTCTTTGGTGATCATGTTGTTGCTGTCCCGGATCAATTTAATTCTGAAATGGATGAATAAATAAAGAATTAGGTATGTAGAATAGGTAAGTACTATAGGCGCTTATTATTTTACATTCCAATTCCGAATAATTTTACCTCTGCACCATGTCAAATGCTATTTCCTCGATGGCTGAGCTGTAGAGTTGGATAGTTTTAGGCTTCATTAATATTGGGTTAACGATCGATCGGAACTCCTTCCAGGTTTCGCCATGTCTGCAAATATTATAATGTTCTGAATCCGATTTTATTACAACCCTAGAAAATGCTTATTACATATTTTTAAGTTTCACCAGGCATATATCGACTTGCTAATATTTTCTTAATCATTGATTTTTACTACCTATTATATACTTCAGCACTACAAGCTATAGAACAAATAAAGGGTACATAGATATTCAATGATTTTTTTACAATTCGGTCGATAATTTTACTTACTCTGTTACCAAACCCGTTGTACCTTTATATGTAGTTTCTGCATCAGGGTGCATTTTCTTCCGGTGAACTTTTCTATAGTATTCGACTGATTGAAATCCTGGTCGTATTGGCATTACATTCTCTCCACATAACACCTGTTCAGAGAAAAGTTTGCAGAATCTGACAAACAAACTGCTGGTTTATTGTAAACCCGTATTTCAGTAGGAAAGGTATACTTGTTGGAATAAATTAAGTGCAAAATAGAGGTAAATTGAAGTGCAAATTACGTTAGTACAGTGGCGGACACGATCGGCGTAACACTTCCGGTTTTTTTGGATTGCAAAATAGCCCTTGTTCTTTGGTAATACAGTCTAGGGCTGACGAAACCATAGACAAATCTGTTACGGCCTCCTAGTCCGTGACTGTACGTATTTACATTGAAATGGATAAGTTACCTGTGCCATTGCTTCTGGGTCATACAAAAAGAGCATGTTGGGTGTAGTTAGAAAACCTTCTATTTTAACGATGGGTCCATATTTTTTGTAAAGAAGATCAGATAATTCAAATCCAAGCTTATTACCTAGGGACCCTGAAATTTATTTTTTATATAATTTAAAAGTACATAAGTAAGTAGATAAGTTGTATAAAAATTACATGAACAGTAAAACGACTTGTATCCTTCCTTACCTATTTTCGGCATAAAATGTAAGACGCAGCCAATGACTGGCAGACTAAATGGGCCCGGGATTTCCTTCCATGTTTTTGCAGAAGCTTCGTATTTACTTTCAACGCCTAAATTTCTGGCGGCCAACGGTCTGAAAATTATGTTAATACAATTTGGTAATTGGTTATACCTACAAAATTTAATCCAAGACTATTTTTAGAAAACTTACCTTTTTAGATTATTTAAGTTTGTCAAAGGTTTGATTAATTTGGATATTGTAGCCATATTAAACTTAGTTTATACATGGGATAACATTTAATATCTTGTTTTGTTATTTAAGTATTTTCGACGATCAAGTCGCGTTTGGTCAAATTCGAAATTCAAAACTACCCACAAAAATAATAAATTTCAGTACAGATACAAACCCTATCTATAAGTAGGTATCTATCAGTGGTACGGAGTTAAAGATGCACTTCCTGATATCTGATTTAAGAAATAAATTGCTTTTAGCGATAAGACTGCTCAATCTGCATCAAAAAGTTGAAGGTTACTCAAAGGGAAATAGAAAGGGCTAATGCTCGGAGTTTTCCTGCGTTATCGAATCAGAAATGATAAAAACCGCAAACTAAAGTCACCAACATAACCCAAAGAATTGCGAAACTTAAGTAGTAATGGGCAGGGCACATTGCTCAAAGAGCAAGTCGTCACTGGGGCCGAAAAGTTATCTACTGGCGATCGCGCACCGTAAAACGCAGAGTAAGCAGACCACCCCACAAGTTGGTTAGGCGAAGGCTGCGTTAGTACACTGGATGAGGGTCGCTCAATACCGGTCTTTGTGGCGATTTGTGAGGGAGCCTATGGCCAGCAGTGGATATCGTGGCCGGTTTTTTTTTAAAGAGTTTTTGATTTGAATAATTATACTTATGTAATTCTTATAATATTTTTTTTACCAATCAATAAGTAAACTATTTTAAACTTTGTACGATGGGCACCTATCGGAAATACAGGCAGGCAGTGGAAGTCATAATATGTTCCATAGTTCAAGGTCATGAAATATATTAAACTAGAGGCTGCCCCGCGGTTTTTCCCGCGCAGATTTCTTATAAACACAAAAATCCCGTTTTTTCCGTTCCCGTGGGAATTTCCGGAAATCCCTTCTTAGTGCTCACCTACACCCCCCAAGGAACACACGTGCCAATTTTCAGCTTTCTACGCCCAGTAGTTTCGGCTCTGCGTTGTCTGTCAGTCAGTCTGTCAGTCAGTCAGTCAGTACCGGAAGAGTTTTATATAGGGTATCATTTAAGCTATCACCAATTTAATTAGTTTTGTGATTCTTAAATAATAGGGTTTGTCCTCAAAATAGTAGATCTGTCACCAAAATGTAGTCACCAAACAATGCAAAATCAGTTCCACAATAAATCACCTAAAATCCTGAGGTCTAGTAAGTACCAAATAAATGTTTTGTATGTATTATAATAGGTGTGTCCTAATAAGTATTTAAGCAAACTAATTTAAACAGATCTCCAATAAATCATATTATGTTACTAGAAAATTGCATTAAGTGCAAATAAAAAATTAGGGTTGTCATCATCGTTTCAACCAAAAGATTCTGCTACTTAACGGGTATCATTTAAGCTATCACCAATTTAATTAGTTTTGTGTTTCTTAAATAATAGGGTTTGTCCTCAAAATAGTAGATCTGTCACCAAAATGTAGTCACCCAACAATGCAAAATCAGTTCCACAATAAATCACCTAAAATCCTGAGATATAAGGTCTAGTACCAAACAAATGTTTTTGTATGTATTATAATAGGTGTGTCCTAATAAGTATTTAAGCAGATCTCCAATAAATCATATTATGTTATTAGAAAATTGCATTAAGTGCAAATAAAAAATTAGGGTTGTCATCATCGTTTTAACCAAAAGATTCTGCTACTTAACTAGACTCCCAAGGTTCTAAATTTCCACTGGTAGTATAAATTATATTTAAATAAAAATTTTAGCAGAGTAGTAAATAAAACAATTAAAGTCAAAATAATCAATATTTATTGTTTAAAATAATTACCACTGAACAATCAGCGCTGGTTTAAAATAGCTGGCTTATGGCTAGCAGAATAGTGACAGATCTACCATTCTGAGCACAGAGCTATTATTTAAGTAACAAAACTGTTATTATAAGAACGAAGTTTATATTCATGTAATGCAATATAATTTTATTGGTTATAGATCTCTTATTTTACACATATATTAACATTAATTTGATAATTCATACCTGGGAACAACTTTTGTTTATCTGAGAACGAAAATATTTCGTGGCGATAGATCTATTTATTAGGTGATACAACTTGATGACAAATATAATTTTTGGTGATAGAAAATATAGTTCCCTTTTATATATATTGATTTGTTTTACTCGACTTAAATTATATAAATCTCTGTGCCAACAAACGAAATAAATTACATTACACACGATACGTATTAGTTATATAGTAATTTTCCTCTGGAAACACAGAATTTAGTCACCTTAAATTAAAAAAAACTACACCGCTAAACGTTTCACTTGACGCACAAAGTACTTAGTTAAACATCAATGCACAAAACCGGTTTTGCATCTGTTTTTATTTTATTTATTTTATTCTAGCCCAATCGATCGCAGTAAGTCCAGATGTGGTACCAATACCGCCAGAACTTGAGTTGGAGCTCCTTGGTGGGGGCGTTTCCTGCCCCATGTGCTACCCTACCTGCTCTAAAACTGCCTACAACTATGAGTTTAATAATGTGCAGATTTTTCCTGACCTATTAAATGATCTGCCCGACGAGGAGCGAGAAGATTGGTTGTAAGTACAATTATTAAAACTTATTTAACTATGTTTTAAATAAAAAAGTACCTGCCTTGTCACTGTGAGGCCTAGTATATATATTGATAATATCACGTATCGCGAGAAAGGCTTGATTAGCTTCCGTATTGTAGCTTCCCACGGTCCGCGGTACTACCACAGGTTCTCGTAACATAGCGTACAGCCGAAGTTGAAGTTACAGACTCGCTGTCTGTGCAACCACGGACGAGACTTCACGAGACCCTGCGAACGGTGTGTGCGATATCGCTGACCATGGAAAGCTATTTTGTTACCACTTTAGGCCACAATCAGTAGTTTATTATTTAGGTCTTTAATACATAAATTAGCTCTATTCAGTGTTTGACCTAGAGAGAGAGAGCAGTCTTTCTTGTTCTGTGGTTTGACCATAGAAAAAAAACGTGTCAGTAAAGTACCCTAAAAATAAAAATATACTTAGTTGAAGTTGATGTAGTGTCATATATACTTAGGCTTCCTATTAAAACATCTACTGGAAGGTGTTCTTTGCTACCGTGTAACACACTGCAGTAACAGGGACGTAAGATGTATAAACATTTGTAATAAAAAATACATATTTTTTCAAAATTTATTCATTAGTAATTTGTTGGTTATTCGTGTAACAATAAATAATTATAATTAAAATTAGTCATAACAATTTAAAATAAATAAAATGAGAACCTAATTAAAGCTTATCGTCGAATTTCAAAGGATCTAAATGCGCAGCTGTTAATTGGTCCTTCATTCTTAAAAGCAGTTTTTTCAATTCTCGACTTAGGGCTTCCAACACTTTGGAGCCAATTTTTCATGCCATCCACTTGGGATTTCGGACCCTGGAGTTGTCCGACCACGGTGCCCTGGGCAGTGTTCATGACCCATCCTTTCAGACCTAGTTCGGTAGCTTTCTTCTGCGTGTGCTTCCTGAAGAACACTCCCTGGACTTTACCGAACACTTCAAAATCGGACGTGACCAGAGTAGCCTTGGTGTTTGTGGTAGTTTGCAAACTCATCGTTAAAATAGCAAAGATAGACACCGATTACTAATTTAGGAACTGAAATTATTCACAGAGAATTTCGGAAAGTTCGGCAAGATTTCCTTCTTTGTTTGTGTTTACATTTACATTAGTCGCTTGGTGACATAAAGATTGCGTGTCTGACTGACATCGACAGCTAGGCGTGGCCACGCGCGGCAGTGGTGGGTGCATGCAGCGCAAAGCGATCTCACATTTCCATTTCTGTGATGCAGCGCTGGCGATTGACTTTAACGAAAGAAATTGTTTTAAGGGATAAGTAGCTATACTATACTTACTAGGATCATGGAGATAAGTACCCATGTATTACTTTTGCCGTTCTCAATGGCTAAATGTATAGGTATACTTACTTACTTACCCTACCACATGTCAAATGTTTTTTTTTTTAGCCATAATCGGCAATCGCTTTAAAGGAGTGACATTATCCAGGGATACGGTGCCTCAGCGTACTTACCTATTTACAGAACGGCTATTTTAATAATTTTTAGGGCCGGCGCCAACTATACCGGAACCTCAATAGTCCACGTGAAATACGCGAGTGAAGTAGCCGACTGCTATGGCCAGAACGTCATTATGAAGTGGTTCGATTTGTTCAGTGAGTCAATCAATATATATAAAACTCTTCCGTTACTGACTGACTGACTGACAGACAACGCAGAGCCGAAACTACTGGGCGTAGCGGGCTGAAATTTTGCATGTACGTTCCTTAGGTAGTGTAGGTGAGCACTAAGATTTACCGAAATTCCCACGGGAACGGGAAAAACGTAATTTTTGTGTTTATGAGATATCTGCGCGGGAAAAACCGCGGGGCAGCCTCTAGTTCCTATTATACCCTATATACACCACCTACTTGCGGCCGTCGTCGCCGACACAGGGTCGCTCGTCTGTTTGAGCCCTTAGTATCATGGCCGTCTAGGAGGGTGTAACAGATTTATCTATGGTCATATGGTTGGTATTACCCTCAGAGAGGAAACCGCCGCTACGCTTCATTAATATGAGGTATTACCACAAGTATTACCAAAATTTTTTTTTTCGCGAATGGCGCGATGCTAGCGCCATTCGCGAAAAAAAATTATTTCTTCTAAACTAAGGTAAATATCAAAAATGTGACACAGTATGACACGAGATAATATTGCTTAAACTGGCTCTTAAAAAATTCATCAAGCTGCGGATTGGAAGCTTTTACCGTGATTTTACTTTTCATTTATTACAATTTAAGATTTTCAATTGGAGTAGGTTGGTTACCTACCTATTGTTAGTAGGCCTTAACGATTGCTCGAATTACTCAGAATGCAATTTTGAGAGCAGTAAATAATAAATACTTATAGAAAAATATAAATAATAAATAACTAGCGCCACTAACTTGGTTTGTATTATGTTCATATATGTATAGTAGTAGTAGTAGTATATAGTATACCATTGTTATCTAAAGGTGTGATTAAAAATATGTTTTGTTCAATAAATGGTTTTTAATTTTTAATTATTTTTTTAAATATGTAAGACAGGATTTCAAAGCCATAGTTTTAAAAGACAAATAACATTTCCAGGCAACATCGGCTCGACCTGCGGTTTCGTCACCGGTTTCAGCTTCGTCTCCGTACTCGAGTTCTTCTACTTCTTCACAGTCAAGCTCCTCAGGGAGATCAGGGCCCGGCAGAAGAAACCCGAGGCCCCGCCCCCAGGGTTGCCTCCGTTACCGCTCAGCGCAATTTCAAGATACCGGCCGATTTATTGGAGTGAACTGACTGGACCTACTACGCGATTGGAGCATAATCCTTTTGCGGTTGATTAGTATCATTTGTGTTAGTACTTACATTAGTGGACAGGTTGTCTAAGTCGATATTTTTATGTGTACTAATTAAAGTGTGAACTTCTTATGAAAATGTTACCTTATTATGTTAAGAGTTTTAAGTGAGTGTATCTGTGTACCTATCAATGTATATATATACATATGTATATGTATAGGAATTAAAGTACTTACCTATGCTTACAATGTTAATTCTATACTGGGTAAATTGTAAGTTTAAAAGAAAGTAAAGTCATTGGAGTGTCTAAGCTTTTGCGTAATTGTGTAAATATATTTACTTATAATCAATATATATAAAACTCTTCCGTTACTGACTGACTGACTGACTGACTGACTGACTGACAGACAGACAACGCAGCGCCGAAACTACTGGGCGTAGCGGGCTGAAATTTTGCACGTGGGTTCCTTAGGGAGTGTAAGTGAGCACTAAGAAGGGATTTCCCGAAATTCCCACGGGAATGGGAAAAAACGGGAATTTTGTGTTTATGAGAAATCTGCGCGGGAAAAACCGCGGGGCAGCCTCTAGTAAACTATAAATTACACGTTATTTAATGCTTATTTCTATTTATTATTATGCCTCATGAATGTGAGGGACTTAAAGTAGGTAAGTAAATTGGTATATTACATAGGTAGGTAATAAGGTAACGTATGTCCCATTCCCACTATGATTACAATCTTTGTCAAAAACTCATAATAGCAACACACAATCTGAAAATTAATAATTTATTCAAATCAAATAGGCCATCAAACAACACAATCGAATTTTTCACCATTCATGTAAAAACGTTGCTTTGTAATTTTTTATTCGTGTTTGATACTTTAGTGGTGGTTTGTTTGTTAGAGCATCGTGTACTTAGTACCTACCTACCTCATTTACCTCTGTTTTAGATAAGTACTTAAGTACCTGTTTTAAAATGAGTAAAGATTCTGCTAAATCTTACTTCGAGGTCTGGTGGGAAGTAATCAAAAAGCTACCAGATACAACATCTATTCACGGATTTAGATTTATAGCAGACTCTCAAAAGCATTGGACTGAAAGGTAAGACACCCTGGTACTTTTAAACCTCATAGAAAAGACGACCTACTTATTACAAAGAAACACATTACAAAATTGCTAGACGGCATATATCTTGTCTGCTGCCACTTTTAAGTTGGTTGCTTGATTCTACTGCCTTGCGACAGAAGAATGGTTCAACCCCTTAGCAAATGAAATGATAACGAATAATTCTGTAACTCAGGACTTTCTGGTTAATCTTCGTTCTGCTTTCCTGGTACGGGTCAGCTAAGCTGATCGCTGCCCAATACGACTCCTTCGAGAACAACCCTATTTCATTTGTCGTGGAAACAGCTTACAAGGACTGGGACACACACTTCCCGTCTGTTGCCGTCTGCGAGAGTGATAATAATAAACGGATTGAAGAGGTCTCTGATAAGTGAGTTTCAAAACCATTGACCTAAGAAGGCAGGAACAATGAGCTTAAAACTTCTAAGTATAGGTAAGCAACGATACCTGCAACTATTTCGATTTTGCAGTTTATGGGGCGTCGATCACGATTTCAACATAGACGAGGTGCTAAAAGAGTTGGCGTACTTCAAAGGGATCACTTACTACACGTCGCAGTTCTGCGGCGCCGAGAACCCTCTACAGGAGTGCATCAAGAACAATATCAGTCATTATGCTAATCTGGCAAGAACTTCAGTTCACTTTTTTGCACATTCTAACTTACGTATCTACCTATTCAAGGGGTTTTATGAAAGCAATCAAAAATATTAGGTGCCTATAGGTACTTAGAAATTGTTCAATCCGCGTTTTTAGAGTGTCGTGAAATACGTAATGTTTTGAATTCTACTGCACAGGTCCGCAGTAGCTGCCAAGAAACTCTGTCTAACTGCTCATGGAACGGAAAACCGTTTGAATGCTGCGACTACTTCCGCCCAATGGACACCGAGCTCGGAACTTGCTACGCCATCAATACTATTCAAGGAAGGTGGTCTATTTTAAAGTATTTTCCAAGTCCAATGATATTTTTTTAACCACGATAGGATATTATAGTCGCTTAATCTAAATGTATATAGTTTGCATCGGCAAAAGGTCAATAGACTGTAGAACTTACAATGTAAAAAATCTTCCTACATTTTAAGCAAAGGTCAGGTCAGATTCGACTTTAACACTATTTTTTTAGAGAAAAGAACGCACCACACCTTCCGATGGTGAGCAACAGGAAGACGGGGCCAGGCAACATTAAGTTCGACGTGCTGGTCACTGGGAACGTCTACGTGCTGAATGAGGAGGAGGTACCTTCGCTCACAACCCTGGGATCTGATGTGCTTAATATTGCGCCGGAAAACTTTGTAAGGTACCTGGTTCGTTGTACTAAAATAACAAGATTGGTTAACTGCAGGAATACCTCATGTTTTACTATACAATATAAGTATTAACTTAGGCTGGAAATCTTTGTAATAAAACAATGAATCTAAATAAGAGTCTCCCATAAATGCCTACAAGTGTCCTCTACATTCACTTATTCCAGACGTCTCATAAGCATCAGGAACATAGAAAACGATGCGGGCGCTCGTATAATAGCCCCAAATAAGCGCAAATGTCGGTACACAGACGAGAACACACTCCAGGTGTACCGCCACTACTCCTACAGCGCCTGCACGGTGCAGTGCAGGAAAGATGCTCAGCTACGTCTGTGCCACTGCACCAACTTCTTTATGCCCAATGTACCGGAGGAACAGAAGTGCGATGCCGAGGGAGTCATGTGCTTGAACGATCACCTGAATGAGTTGTCGGTAAGGAGACAAAGGTGGACAAATTAAACTTAAAGTCACATCATAAGTATCCTGTTTCCATTTTATTAATGAATCTTAAATTGTTTCGAAAAATATTACAATTTTTTTAGTAGCTTACTTATACGGAGAATGGAAGAAAAAGGGGTTTGGCTTTGCAGTGGGGCAATAATGCTGGCTCATAACCAAAATATTCTAAAAAACACATGTTAAGGAAATTGTTATAGCTGTAGCCACAATAATTATATTTGTAGGTCCTAAAAGCAAAGTGGTCATCCCGCGCTGGCCTGTACTGCGACTGCCTGCCCTCCTGCACCGAGGCCGAGATTTCGATCCTCAACGACTATAGGACCCCCACCACGGACCCCTACGCCAGCGTTCAGATTGAGATTGCCACTTTACCCAGCGAGAGATATCGCCGGAACGTCGTTAGAGGGATTTTGGATTTGGTTGGTAAGCAATCTTAAGGTTATCGCGGTGATTTTAGAATATACTTACCTAACCCTTAAATTTACGTTTCATAAAGTTGAATACATCTCTTTCCGCGAATTTTTAAGATACTTTATTAGTCAATACTAGATCTCGAGTTGTTGCGAGGCAACTGGTATTTTAGCTATCAATATATATAAAACTTTTCCGTTACTCAGTACCTCACTCAGTACCGTTACCGTCAGTCAGTCAGTCAGTCAGTCGACTGACTGACTGACTGACTGACAGACAACGCAGAGCCGAAACTACTGGGCGTAGCGGGCTAAAATTTTGCATGTAGGTTCCTTAGGGAGTGTAGGTGAGCACTAAGAAAGGATTTCCCGAAATTCCCATGGGAACGGGAGAAAATGGGATTTTTGTGTTTAAGAGAAATCTGCGCGGGTGTTACCGCGGGGCAGCCTGTAGTTTATTTATAGGTAGGTACTTACTATCTGAAGGTATCAAAAAATCCAATTATGGAGAATTTTAATCAAGTTGTTCTTATTTCCAGTGTCAACAGGAGGCACCGGAGGACTATTTCTTGGAGCCAGTCTTCTAAGTTTCGTCGAGTTGTTCTACATCCTACTCATCAGACCGTTCTGCAATATTTACAGCCATCGGAAAGAGGACCCTTGGTACAACAAGTTTGGAACCAGAAAATTGGAAGATAATAATTTTATTTATAATCCTAACTGGAATTATAAACGCGCATGATTCATGTATTTTGTTATTGGTTAAATTGACAACATTACAGTACTTACTTACCTAATCAATGTATTTGAACATTTTCATAGTCACTATTTTGCTACCAACATCTTTTTTTATTAGACCAAACAATACCTTTCCACAATTTCATCAAATATCTCCAGCAGTTTTTCCTTGTAATCAGCATTTTCCATCATCATTTTCATTATAAAACTAGCCTTATTCTTCGATAGTATTTCGTTAAATTGAGAGGAATCACAAAATATTTTCGTGGTCAATTCATCGTTTATCCAGAATTGCGGTATTAAACACGCACATATTATGAGACCCCATTTTCTTTGCTCCTCAGCTGAATCTTGAAAGCTTTTCTTTGAAAAAATATCTTCTAAATTAATTCCATGATTTCCTAGAATGTTTTTTAGTTCTTCGTAGTAGTAATCCAGGAAATAATCCATCTTATCTTCTCGGAACTTAGGGTCCAGATTACAGTAGAGCAGAAGCATGACATCAGTGCTTGGTGGCTGGCTCCTCACGGCCTGGAAGTCGACCATGAGGCAGTCATCGGCTCGATCATCTTTGTAATGAAACAGTATGTTATTGTTCCACAGGTCCCTGTGGCAAATCACATTACGAACGTTGGATGATTGTTTGCATTCGCACGCTTCGACCCATATGCTTTTCCATTTACTTTCGACATGTTTTATTATCTTAGCATCCTTAGAATGCTTCGAAAACGTCTTAACGGCTTCCAGAGCACCGTTCATGCACTGATAGTACCACGCATCAGTTTCAGTGTATCCACCGGAATCTAAAAGCTGTTCGAAATCTTCATCAATGCTATATTTTGTTTTTAAAAGTTCAATTTTTCGTTCTTCAAAGATGATCGAGGAAGCATGGAACCGTGCCACGGCTTGAAGGGCTTGCTCTGTATGGTTTTGATCAAACCTTAAGAATTTATTTCTGACTTTATAATTTTTAGAGTTTAGGTCCTCAAAAACTATGGTTTCATTGAGTACTGCAATTAATTTTGGACTCCACGGCTTCAAACCTTAAAAAGTATAAAAATAAGTAAGAAAATTGTTGTAAAGATACCTTGGTACCTTAGAATAGATTTTATCTAAATTATTACCTGGCACTTCCACACATTTTTTAATATCCGTATAAAATAATATTTCTTTTGCAAATAATTTGAGTTCTTTGACCATGGCAGCTTTTGCAGCGTTAGATCTAGAAACGGCTTTGATAAAGAACGAGACTTTATTTACTTGATTATTTAAAATCAAATTAACTTGTAATTTCCAGTAATCGGCGAGAAACCCTAACATTTTGTCACTAGCATTGTAAACGCTATAACTTTCTACGATTAAGTTGTCTAAATGTCCGCAATAATGCTCCAATATCACTTTTACATCTGTTTCTGTTAAATACTTTTCATCGCTTACGAGTATATTGTTATTTAACTCCATTTCAATTAAGAACAGACGTTTTTACAAGACAAATATTAAATTATATGTGACGGGAGTAAATTTTCCCGAGACAAACAAATTATTTTATTAGATAGGTACAACTGTTAGTATTTACATTACGTATCTGTAGGTACACTACATATTAATGATAGAGTTATATAACAATATTGTACAAATTAATTCCTTCTTATCTTAGTAGATACTTTAGGAATTACAAATATGTATTCACATTATCATTATCATGCACACAAACGTATCTCTCGACGATTTCATCAAGAAGTTCCATAACTCGTGCTTTGTACCTGTCGTCTTCCCGCGCCACTGCAATAAACTCGTTGCTTCGAGACACTTCGTTTACTTTTGCACAAGTTTCAGGATCACAAAATATACGATTTCTCCTCTCATCTGTTAATGCTATTATGGGTACAATTATAGAAGCCTGTGATGTTCCAAATACTAAACTTTCTTCGTAGTTTCTCAAGAGCTCTTTTTTGCTGAATATTGCACTGATATGAATCCCATGTAAACTCAATTCTTCTGTCAGGGCGTTGTAATAAACATCAAAGATGTCTTGGAAGTAAATTTCGCGAAATTTCCTTGTAGTATTAAAGTATAACACTGAGGACAAATCTAACATCGGTGAAGTATAAAGGACCGTTTGGTAATCTATCAGCATGGCATGATAGTTTTCACTATCATCCTTTTTTAGGAATATGTTGTTGGTCCATAGGTCTCTGTGAACGACTGCGTTTCGGAAATTAGGGTTTGGCTGCATTAACTCTATAGCTCTATCAAACAGCAACGGTACAATCAAATCTACTCGGTTCGCGAAGTTTTCTTTCGATCGGTGTTTGGAGAACGTCTTCAGCAAGGCTATGGCCGCATCTCTGCCTGCGTTGCGCCAGTTTATACCAATCATTGGTTCCTTTAAACTTTCGCTGAAGTCTTTCCAGATACGGTACTCCCTCTGAAGTTTCTTTGATCGATTTTCTTCATAAATGTAAGATTGAGCGTGAAATTTAGACAAAGCTTCGACGACAGCTACGATTTGATTATATGGTAACGTTTTAATATGATCTGGCATTGTATAGCCTAGAGTTGTGAGGTCTTCGAACACGAAAATTTCATCTCTGATAAACAGTAATTTTGGGCGCCATTTCTGTGGTCCTGAAATAAAGTTTTGCATATTATGGGGGACACAAAACTGGGTTTTAAGTATAATATAGGTACGGTACTTACCTTCATCACCGCCAAACTCTTTAAACAGCTGACTGAGCATCACAAACTCTTTTCTAAAGAAGCCAAGCCGCCGAATATAGTTCGCCTTCCACTCGTCATGAAGAGGCAAACATTTCACAAACAAGTTAATCTCCGAGGTGGCCCCGTCTTTATTCACGAACACGACTAATTTCAAATGCTCACCTAAATACCCTATTAACTTGTCACTAAACGTATTTATTTGCCAATTCACGACATTATGAGCTCCATAGTATTTTACCATGCTTTTGACGTCGACGCGGTCGAATAGCTCCATTTTTTATTCAACGTTTTAGAAGTTAGTGCAACAAAGGATTGTCACCAATATCAGATGCATTGAGCTAATAATGCGCAACAGTTACTTCTGATAAGTAAAGATAGGTAAGTCATTTGTTTAATGTAACTAAGTAACAATTTACCGACTGCAGATAAAAATTAAATATTTGTTTTATATATATTACGAACAAGCCGAGTGTGTGTAGTTTTAATTACACAAGATATCAGGCAACCAGAATAAATAATGAAACGGTACTGTTAAATCGCAAACTAGGTAATACACCATTTCAATGCTTAATTTATACCGTCTCTGTCTGGTAAAAGATCGAAAATATTATTTGCTTTTTTTTCAATTAGCTTAAGTCGGATTAAATATCCAATTTTGACGGTAAAAAGTTGGAAAACTCTTGATAAACAGTTGTTATAAAATAGGTAGTTATTCGAGTATGACAAACTCGAATAACTACCTATTTATAACTGTAGGTCTTAAAAATTAAGTTATATTCGAGCAGTACATATTATTAAATACAAAGTTTGATAACAATTTACGTAACAACAATTTTTATCTGGTTCTAACTACGGAGAGATGAAGTCGTTGTTATTAATTATTTATTTGCATTAAACCCCATCCAGTAAATTATCTTTTTTTTATTTATAGGTACTTACGTTCCCGTGAGAAAATTTTTTAGTGCACCGGTTTTCTATAGAGTTACTATGAAAATGTGTTCCTTATTTCAGTCTACTAATTTGTTTTTTTTTTGTTTGCATTATATTCACTGGTATTACTAAAAGTATTTAACATAAACGATTTGCGCTAAGTTGCATGTCATTGTCACAAAATAGAACTTCTATCTAACTAAGTTACATTAAAGAATAAAACAAATAACTAAAAATAAATAGGGGGGTAGGGTCGGTGCTTGCTGTGGGACGCCACATGCGTTAGCACTTTTGCAGCGTCACATTTGCCTCTGACCACAACTCTGCTGCTTCTGCTGCTGAACATGCGGCTCGAAATAAGCACCGGAAATATAGTGGCCTCGAAAAGGACTATATTTTTGTTCCGGTGGCTTTCGAGACGTCTGGTGTTTTAGGGGCGGAAGCAGCAATTTTTATTAGGAAATTGGGTCGTCGACTTGTGGACCGCGGGCACGACCGCCGCTCAGGGGCTTTCCTATGCAAAGGCTTTCCATTGCCGTACAGCGCGGTAACGCGGCTAGTGTGATGGGAGCCTTCGAGGTAGGTGCTCTGGGTGGTGGTCTTTTTTAGGGTATTTTAATTAATTTTATTTGGACGAAGCTTGTGCTGATTTTTATTATGTTTGTCTTATTATTTTTGTATATTTAGTTAAGTTTAGTTTTTACTTTTATCTGACATACTATGTATTGACATTTTAAATAAGACTTAATTATCTTGGCAATCATTTGCTATAGATCTTGAAAACCATTTTGTTTAATATAATTGTTTGTTTAAAATAAAGTGAAAATAAATAGAGAAGTGATGCAAACTCAGCTATAGCTTGGCAAGAATTTCGTGAAACAGATCCATGTTTATTCCGAGTTAGAATCCCTAAAAAATTTAAATTCTTGTAAAATATTGAATTGTAATTATCGCCCCATGGCCTGCTTGATTCAAAATTCTACCTAAATATAGTAATTCAAATAAAAACGAGCTCTTAAATTTTTCCATTTACTTAAACAGCGTCTTTTTTACACTATTAGCAAGGTCTCTTTTCGCTATCTTCTTGAGCTTGCTCTCATCAGCCGCTTCGTAGTTGGCCGCCCACATCTCGGCCTGGACGCGGACGTCCTTGGCCGGGGCGTCTTCTTCGTCAGAGGAGCCCTCGTCTAGGTCCGCGTGGCCGGGCTCGGCGCCGTCCTCGGCGGGCTGCCTCTTGCCCGACATGTGCTCCAGGAAGGCCGCGGAGACGAGGCTGACCGGCGGCATCATGTGCGACGCCGCTGACAGGAACTGCTCAACAAAATATATCATTTGAATACTATTTTATCACACCATCTCCTTGCTTGGGTGTCCTGAAAGGCAACTAACTAAAAAGACGGGCAGAAACGACCTTCGTTTAAATATTGTAAATCTACAGCTATCTTTGCCAACCCATCTGCAAAGCGTGGCAATTAGTCCAAAAACCCCATGGGGTGTCTATGGCTGATATTCGCAGTCGAGTCGGATGTTTGTAGCAGCACTCCAAACCAAACTGTCCAAATTTTACTTTGACTCGTTCTCCGCTCAAATAGTACCGTTGAGAGGGTTAATTTACCTTTGACTTTCGTTCCACCACAGTCAGTAAAAGCTCCACGGAGTATCAGACGGCTAGTAGCAGGATTATCGGTACTCGCAAACGAGTTTTCCGAGTTGAAACGCAAATAAACTTAAACCACTGGCTTCGAATGTCAGCCTAAGTAGAGCAGCTGCAGTACACGTAATTTTGGCTGACAAGGTAGTTACTAACCTGCTGGAAGGCAGTCTTCCCCAGCCTGTCAGTGTCGGTGTAGGCGAGGTCGGCGCGCGCCACGCCGCGCACGTCGGAGCGCGCGCGCCCCGCCAGCAGCGCGCCGAACGCCGAGGGGGGCGCGGCTTGGGCCCGCCCCGCCCCCGCCCCTGGAGACTCCAGTGGTGCCAGCGCCGCGCCCGTGCGGGACGGCTCCAGGCAGAAGATCTCCTGCAC
Organism: Euspilapteryx auroguttella; assembly: GCA_951802225.1. NCBI lineage: Eukaryota > Metazoa > Arthropoda > Insecta > Lepidoptera > Gracillariidae > Euspilapteryx > Euspilapteryx auroguttella. The sequence continues at coordinate 5,299,876 of OX637654.1, forward strand.
AATAGTTGACATTTGATTGAACTCTGCTTTAAGTTCAATTCTGTGTTTATACTCGTACATACGGATGTTGGTAAATAACACAAAATACATTTCTCAAAATAAGGTAACATCACATCGCCGTCAACTAAAAGTTTTGTAACGGCGCCATCAACAAGCTCCCATACAATACTGACAAATTTGCCACTGCACGGGGCAAAATCCGTTGATATAGACCGCCGAAACATGCGTAGATTTGCAAAAGGAACGAATTTGCTTAATTTGCACGGGAACACAAGCTAACGTTAGAAGACTCACGCAGTCATTGCGCATCATGTAGAGGCGCACGCGGCCGGGCGGCGCGGCGGCGAAGGCGCAGTGCGAGAACGAGCCCGCCCCCCCCGCGCCCGCCGCCGGGCCCGCGCGCTGCAGCAGCGGCCGCGCGCTCTGCGGCCGGAACACGAACACTGCGACCATAGTTACTACATTATAATATAACAATAACAAGGGTGTAAAGTGATGTATTATGCTGAAGGTGCTCATATTAAAACCAGAGCACAGTATGATAATGGCTTGAAAGTTCAACAAGCGAGGATTGTAAGTCTAATAACCCGAAGCCGAATAGCGTTACACCCACTTTACTTTTCATTCCATTCGAAAAGTTTTTTTGTTTTAAACGTCTTCCGGTATGCGCTCTTCATCTCACATTCGAACAAATAGCTCCCAGATGGTTAGTTTAACTCAAAAGAAACTTTATAAAAAGAAAAAACCTTTTTTACTGCTGGGGTATGTACAGTACATACCAATGATTTGTAAAACGCAGAGATGTAATGCAAAATCACTTTGCATATTATTTTTTAAGCTTTTGCTCGCAAATTGTCCGTGGTATAACATTATCGATATTTTTGCAAAGTCAAAACTCACCCTCATTGTTTTCAGTGATGACGGCCATTCTGTTAGTAAACGGGTCCGCGGCGAGGCAGGTGGGCCGCATGTTGACGAACCACTTTATTGTGAGCGAGAGCAGGCTCCACACGGCGAGGCAGTCCTCTGTTGTACAAACCAGCTGGAAGTGCGATAAGTGTAATTATAGATTTACTGATTTCGATGTTTTTAATAAATGGGTGGAATATCATTATGCCGTGACTTCAGGTGTGTGATTTTCATAAAAACAGCGCCGCGTCACGTATATAGAGTTAGTTACATAATGCGCCGCGTCGTGACTGCCGAAGGCGAGGTGCGTGACGCGCGGGCGCAGCGCGGAGTGCGCGAGCGCGGCCCGCAGCGCGCCGCGCGCCGTGTCCCACACCGTGCCCTTGCCGCCGAACACTGCCGCCGTCAGCGACCCGTCCGCCGACAGCGCCACGGAGCCCATCTCGCTATCCTGCCAAAAAAAAATCATATTAGGTTTGGGTAATAGCAGGCCTGGCTCACTCCGCACTTTAGGTATAAACCTGCAAGTACGTGCGGTGGAACCGACGGCGAGACCCATCAGCCTCGGGTTGCGCCGCCGCTCGCGCGCTGCTCGTTGCGCCGCACGCGTCTCATAATTTTCGCGCCAAGTTCTCGCAACCCTAATAATTGCTCGATGCCGTATTGTTCCTAAAACAGGCGCACTCGCAAAGTAGCACGGGTCATTATCGCATGAATATGCTTTGCGGCTTTGGAGATAAGAGTGAGAGAGATATTAACTCACGGTTATATGTAACAGGAGCGAGCTAGATTGTGCTTTAAGTGTACGCAGCTAGATTTAATTTTATTTAAACGACTCCGTTGAGTGAGCCTTCTGTACCTGGTACTATTAGGTATTTGGTAGTACTAATAGTAGTTGTATCACTAGGGAGCAAAGTAATATTTTTACGGCGAGGCCGCTTTCTAGTTCGCGCGTTTTTAATTTTATTTCTTTTTTTATCCAGCCAGTAAGGCCCGCGAGGCCGTTCACCAGCCAGTTCCAAATTCAAAAAGTAGGCCAATAAAATGTATGGCAATCCTTTAAGGCGACCTAACGGGGATTAAAAATTACTTTAGGCCCCGCTATGAGTCTCCTATAGAAAACAACAACTTTAGGCGCATTTAAAGGGGACTAAGGTGGTCATTTTCGAATAGGTGCGATGAAAACCGTGTTCTCATTTACGAGTCTTTATTACGACGTAATGAAACCGAACCATTTTTGAAGAAAGTGGATAACGTACAGTACCTATATTAAAAAATGGTTTGAAGTTTCATATTAAATGCGAAAAAAAACTTTCTCCCCAAACTAATATACCGTTTGAGAAAACTGTCAAGAAAAAATAGGGTACCACTGTGCAATGAAAATAACTATTTTTAAATTGACCCCCAACGCGTCCATACAAAAAGAGAAAACTTTTTCCACTACTAATTATTTTCCAATCGCCATTAAATTATAATACCTATTTATTCTAATTTTATACTTGGTTTTGTAAAATATAGATTTACCTCACTGCAGAGCTTCTCTTTTTGAATTTCCACAAAATGCGTGTCCTTATTTATGTCCATTATATTTCTAACCACATCCCTCTCTCCCAGATCTTCCGTCAAGTAAGTCAGGTCATCCATTTTCCCCGCCTTATTAAACTCGCTATTCTTAAAGCCATTTAATATCTCTTGGGCTGTGGACTGCGCGAAGCCTGACGAATAGTAGCACGCTGTCAAACAACTCCAGGAGTAAAGAGTCTTATTGCCTTCCTTATTAGCGTCTAGTTTCCAAACTCTGAACTTGTTATCCTTGCCGGCTGACACGCAAATGTCGCCTTTATTGCTGAGGGCTAAGGAGACGACCTGGCAGCCGTTGTGGCTGAGGTTGACGCAGGTGTTCAGTTTGAAAGGGCAGGCGGGGTCGTCGTGCTGGAGCCAGAACTTGAGTTGTTCTTCAGGGTACATGACGCCATCGTTGCGGTACTGCGAGGTGACGAGCCACGCGCCCGCCGCCGCCGCCGCCGCGCACGCCACCTCGCTCTCCAGCGGCACCAGGTTGTGTCGCGTGGGCGGCAGGCTGTTCGTCTCTGTTATGTCTAGCTGTGGGGTACAGAAAGAGATGATCAAACTATAGTATATTTTTAGTAGTAAAAAGCAATACCAAAGAAGGATAGAAAATAATGTACTAATATTTCTATCATAATTTTGCTAAATAGCAAGAATTATGAAAACAAAGACATAAAATCATGAAAATCTATGCTTCATTCCAGCTCACAAAGTATTTGGCACCTATGCAAAATATACAGACACTAAAAATAAGAACCGAAAATAATAATAAAGGAATAACCCTTATTCGGACTCTTATATACAATGGAACATCACAGTTGCAATACACAGAAAATTATAATAAAAAAAAACGGAGGACAAAGAGAAAACTAAAAAAATGCATGTATTCTGTGTAGTCATAAAAATGCCCTGACTCAGCATGTGTCGAATCTTTTTTTTGGAATATGTCTGAAGGACAGTAAAAGTGACACTGAACGATTAGTAGGCGAGCGCAGCGTGACAAAGAAGTAGCTTGCCAGAGTATTAACACTACTTCGGAGTGGAAAATCTTCACCAGCAACTCACATTAAACAGCAGCTTATCAGAAGCAGTAGAGTACATCTGCAGGTGTCCGGAGCGGCCGCCGAGCAGCAGGCAGTCGGAGGGACGGTGGTATGCGAGAGCGGCGCCCAGCGCCCGCGCCGCCGGCGACAGACCGCCGCACTCTTGTATTGTCATCTCCACTTTCATTTGCGTCGAGGCTATTACTAGCGCTGTAATTATTTGTATTCATATTAGGTAATGGTAGAATTCGTTTAGAGACAATAAAATTCTAAAGTTTTGGATATTATGAAACACTTTTTTTTTACTATTTATTTTTAACTAGCACTCCAAACAAAAAAGTTATAAATAAGTATTCAAGAGTGGCTTGTTCAAGTTTTAAAAATGATACAGTAAATAAAATACAATGACTGTGAATTTTAGCCTACAGATGATATTATATGCTGGCACCAGACAGCAATGTAAATACTCACAGTTATTACTAAGGGCCAGAGCGACGACCGTGTCGCTGACGGCGATGTGGCGCACGTACCCCGGCAGCCGCACTATGAACTGCTTCTCCTGGGCCTTGCTGGCGATGTGGCCCACCGACCACTTCACTAACACCTTCTCCATACCTCCAGTGTATAGATATGAACCTGAAAAATACAGATTTTACGTTATCATTTAAACTATTCAAAAGCTTACCAGTCATTGGTTATGATAAAAATTTATTGCTTTATATAACACAAAAAAATTAACCTAGTAATGCAATAATGAGCTTAATTGGGCCTAAATCATTGGCAACAGATTTTATTTAAAGTCTTATGTTTTAGGATATTTATATTCATCTTAAAATAATTTTTGGAAAAGCAGATTTTGATTCAAATCATTTATAGTACTAATTTATAATGTTCTTAAAAAACTTACCTTCTTTAGAAAATGCAGCAGCAAATACGGGAAGGTAATGCCAATGCATGACCTCCTTTGCAATATTGCGGTGTTCATATAAATATCCTTTGACTATAGTCACCCTTCCAAGAGTATCAGTTATTGCTAAAGAGCTGTCTCTTGGGTGAGCTGCTACACTTATGATCCGCAGTTGGTTTGCATTGAACAATCTACAACAAAGGCTTGCTGAGTTAAGTTATTGAATACTTATTGCTGAGGGGCTTTGGCTATTAACCTCAATGGGAGCTTAATATGTTTTTAATAATATTTCTTGCTATGACAAATATTATTGGTATAGTTAGAGAATAAAATGAGAAATATTTTATTATCTCTGTAGCTGTATTGAATAATAAAAAAGGAAAACTATACTAGAACCAGTATTTACATTTTTAGGTTAGAAAAAGCACAAAACGTAAAAAAGAGATGGGTAATAGATATAGTATACATTATACTTACTGAAGTTTCAAATGCGGCTGTTCAAGGTTTTGAACAAAAAGACTTTTTGTTCCATTGCATATAGCTGCATATCTATCGCCATCACAATAACCCAGTGATACGCACAGAATAGATGTCTTTGCTACTGGATACCCATTATATCTGATCACAATTTTGCCTGTTCTTACATTGAAAGATGTGAATGTGAAGTTTTTGTCATATTCTTTTGCATGAGTTACAAAAGCTTCCTCATCATTCAGTAGTTCAAAGGAGTATACCTTCTGATCTGTGCCAAAATCAAGATTCTGCAATAATAAACTAATTTACAAATGTGTTTAAATGATTAAAAACAACTGATCAAATACAATATATTAAATTACTTATACAAAAGTTTGAATATAGGTAGGTATCCAATATTTGTAATTTCAAAGGACACATAAGAGTTAACATGTAACACAATACAAACCACTTCGCGGAGTACACCTCCACTTTCATAAGTCCATGTAGTAATGCAGCCATTCTCAGAGCAACCGTACAGGAAGCCATACTTATCAGACGCGGTAAACGCGATGCCTATCAATTCTTGACTGTGAATCTCTGTTTCCAATGTCCGTACAATATCACCCGTCAGCACATTGTACACTCGAACAACATTATCAACACACACCAGCAAATACCTAAAAAATATAATGTAACTAATTATTTTAAGTTGATTAACACGTGAGAAAAGTTTTAGGAAGTTAGATGGTACTTGCTTTTTATCTGGTGAAAAAACTGGTTTATGTTTAACTATATGTCTTCCCGCTTTTCTAGTGAATTGATACTCTGTATCTTCAGCATCTTTGAGCACTGTATCTTCGTGCGTTTTCACTACCATGATTAATCATTAAAAATAATATAATTTTACACAAGCACAAGGGAAAGCACAAGCACAACAACAAGAGAAATCTAACCTCAAAAAACATTTTACATTGCTTGACTGACAGTAACCTCAATCATTTGTGTAGTGTAGACAGCAGGCGCAGGTTGGCTGCTGGCTGGCCATGGCCATATTATGGCCATGCCATGCATTGGCCGTTGAAACAACCTAAAAAAACGCTTGTGAGAAATAGCCCCAAATTGATGATTGATTGACTTGTTGTAAAACTGATTTGATGTGTTTGGTTTGACATATAAATCAGTCATTAATTGGTTTTGTTTTGGTTTTGCATTGCAAAACGTGTTGTTTTCGTTTGCGAGTTTAATTTTCGATTATAAGTATAATATTATTAGTGAATGTTAATTAATACTAGCATTAGTTGAAATAATGGAAACAGAAACGCCAGAAGCCCAGCTTCAAGTTAAATTTGTTACTAAACAGGAGCAGTAAGTAAATAACTAACCAAACTTTTGCGGAACATTTCAAAAACTAGTTTTAATTCTATTAAATTTTAGGTATGCTGTGCCGGACAACCCTTACGCAATACAGAGCACTGTTCAGGCGTCGGACCTCAGTACTCTGGTCAATGCTTTGTTGAAAGAAACCAACGCTTCATTCAGTAAAGATGTAGAATTCGACTTCTTGGCATGCGGCGAACTATTGTGCACAACGCTCGCGGAGCATTTACAAGAGAAGGGTGCGTCGACAGAGGAGACGCTAGAGATCGAGTATTTGGAGAGGTTCCCAGCTCCCAAGCCCCAAGAATGTCTGATGCATGACGATTGGGTGTCTGCTGTTCATGCTTGTGGCAACTGGTAAGTTCTGTAGCTTTGAGTAAGCCTTTGTAATAATCTCTGGTAGAGGTTATTTATAAGCCGACAATACTGTTTTAAAACCAATAGATTTGACAAAAAAAGAATATCAATTTTTTTTTAGTTATTTACACAATATGGAACAAACAATACTGATTTGATATTTAGTTAAGAGTCCTTTCACATGAACAGTGGTGCTACTATAAAAATCATATCTTCTAAAGTAAGGCTTTTTCTCAAAAGAAGGAACTTGCTAAAACCTGCCAATTAACAAAAATGTTAAAGTACTTAAAACAGTCTAAACCTAGATATTATTTAAAATCTAATTACTTTGACCATTTACTGTAAATATCCTTTTGGGGGGGAAAAAAAGTGGGGAAATGCATGATGGCTCCAAGTTCGCGAGCTAAGTGCAGGCACTTCTGTACCCCCACAACTGAAGATGAAGCCTTGATAAAAAGCTATACTTTAGAAGATGTGATTTTTCTCCTATAGTGGTGCCACTGTTTGTGTAAAAGGACTCTTAATAAAAGTAAAATTTACAAGATCTTCATTATTCATAAATTTTAGGATCCTTACGGGAAGCTTTGACAACAGTGTGCACATATGGAACAGCAAAGGGCAGCACAAGCTAGCCATCCCGGGACACACTTCACCTGTCAAAGCTGTTTCTTGGGTGTCTTTTCAAGATGACCAAGCTGTATTTGTCAGGTACTTATTTAATCATAAAAGTGTTATAAAAGTTTAGTTCCAATTAGGTATTATTATAAACTGAACGTATTTACTTATTACAACTACAATTTGTGCAATATCTTATTTAAGGTAGCTTAAGTGATACTATTCTATTTTGTATTATCTGTTTAATGTACCTTAAGAAAGCACTAATAAATGAATATGAACATGAATAAGATATTCTTTGCATTCCTATTATGTTCTACATAACACTTAACGGCTCTACCACAAAAAGAGTTAAACCGGGTCTAAATCAATAGACTAGGTTTAAATCCCTAGTTCGTCATACAAATTGGCGATTTTAGGCCGGTCTAACTTTTTTGTAGTAAGGGGGTAACAGTCTGGTAAATTCATCATGTTGTATACATAAGTTTCAAAGATTAACAAGTGTATCCAAGACCAGTATTAAAATCAGCCAACATTAACAAACTATGGTGTAACAGCTCTTTCATAAACTGCCACTTAGTACCCTAGTTTGCCCTTTTTTTTTTTAACGAGGGGAAATGCCTATCGCATTTCCCGACGCTCCCCCGAGCGTCAATTAACAAACTATGGTGTAACAGCTCTTTCATATACTGCCACTTAGTACCCTAGTTTGCCCTTTTTTTTTTTTAACGAGGGGAAATGCCTATATATATACGCTCCCCCGAGCGTCGGGAAATGCGATAGGCATTTCCCCTCGTTAAAAAAAAAAGGGCAAACTAGGGTACTAAGTGGCAGTTTATGAAAGAGCTGTTACACCATAGTTTGTTAATTGGGGCTCGCACCCACTAAAACCCCCCGGCGGCCGTCTTGGCTCTTTTGGGAAGAACCCCGGGAACCACACATTATAGCGTCCGAAGTCTTCCCACGAACAGCTACTATCAGCTTCGCTCGGGGAGGGCATATTGTTCCCTCCCCGGCTCGTCTTTGGAGCTGCGGCGGCACAGTGCCACAAGCTGTGCCACCGCCCATCTCAGGGCCGTTTGATGAGTGTGTCGGGCCCCCGCCCTTCACACCCACGACCCCAAAGACCCCTTTTAGTCGCCTCTTACGACAGGCGGAGCATACCGTAGACCTATTCTTACGCCCGGACTTACAGGGCTTACCCTAGTTTGCGCTGTGCAATACTTTCCCAACAATTCAAGAACACCCTAACAATATTTTCTAAACATCTGGCCAGCATATCTTTGTCCCTCTTTTGGCTGCCATTCAGTCACAGCTCTGGTCCACCATTCTCTCTCTCTCTCTCTCTCCTGTTGATTTATCCTACCCATCGGGCTTGCTATAACTTTGCTTACAATTATATACTATATATTTTTATAGTGGCTCACATGATCAAACAGCAATGCTATGGAAATGGAATGTCACAGCCAATGCAGTAGAATGTGTCGTCACCTGCCGCGGACACGAGAAGGGTGTGGAGTGCGTCGCAGTTTCAGCTGATGGTGCTAAATTTGCCACGGGAGGCTGGGACAATGATATTTGCCTTTGGAGCGCGAGTTCGTATCTTTTTATATCATCAAGTAAAAGATTGGTATCATTAGTATGTTTATGATCATTCAATGTAACTTGTAAAGTACTGTCAGAAAATTTTACAATTTTTTTGCGTTTTACCAAGCAACTTATCTTTAGTTTTAGATAAATAGTAAATTACTGTCTGATTTATTAAGTGAAATATAGAAATCTAATATTGTTTATTTCAACAGGTCTCTCAAATGAAGACAATGCACCAGCAAAGAAAAAGAGCAAACCTGAACAGGCCAATGTTAGAGTAAGTGCCCATTTTTTTTCACAATCATAAAAGATCAGACTCCAGTCCATTGAGCTAAACATTTACATGACCCTTAGCCATAAGCAATCGACAAGCCATACTCAAAAGCTAGTTTATGAATGAGAATGGTACATGTTCGTGTAGGAAGCGCTGTCTAAGCTGAAGGGGCACAAGGGCGCGGTGTCGGGCGTGCAGTGGATGGACCGCGGCACCGTGCTGTCGGCGGGCTGGGACCACCTGCTGCGGCTGTGGGACGCCGACCTCGGCGGCATCAAGCAGGAGATCGCTGGTATGCAATATGCAACATATTCTTCAAGTTAATGTTTCAGGACTTTGCCTATTACATCGTGCCATACTAAGAATAAGCGTGTTTCCTCAAGAGGCGAAATCGGTCACTCGATAGGTATTTGACAGCCTGTCAGGCAGGCTTCGTGGATGTACGAGCGATTTCTAATGGCTGTCGAGCCCCTATCGCGCGATTGATATAGCTTCTTGAGGAAACACGCTGAATGTGCAGTTAAACGATATTTTTTGTCATTAGCACAGAGAAATATGCATCTTAGCCCATTTGTCCGTTGCTGGATGTATGCTACCCCAGCGATTGCTAGAAAGATATGCTTTGCGCTTCACTCATCCAGTGTACGCCAACTTCTTTTCCCACGTCGTCTGATCCGAACCGATCTTGTGGGGTCTGCCTACCTTTTGCGTCTTATAGTTCGCTGTAGCAACTTTATTTATAACTTCAATTCTCTATTGATTTTACTATAAACTTTAGATATATTTTAGATTTGTTAGAATTTAAGAAATAGTAGCAGATGCATACTTTAAAACTATAATGTATTTGTTTATGCGATTAGACATTGTTGGTATAATCAGGTACAAAAGCGTTTTTTGACGTGCACTGGTCGCCGCTGAGCAACGCGATCCTCGCCGCCTCCGCTGACCGGCACGTGCGTCTCTACGACCCGAGATCTACAGGTTTGTTTGTTTGCTTTAGATTCCAATTATGGATGCAAGGTAGTTCTAATATAAAATTTTATCGAGCTAATGTAATTATTGATAAGTATTCGATAATAGACGACAGTATAGCGTCGACGAAAGCGGAAATTTTGAGGGAAATCGAGAAGTTCTACGGACAGCTATACGATTCGGTCACTAAGCCTTTTACTAGTGCGGCCAACGACCCTAGAGCCAAACTAACCCGAAACTATACCGAAGATATCCCGGACATCAGCCTGTACGAATTAAGGATGGCCCTGAAACTGCTTAAAAACAACAAGGCACCGGGTGAGGATGGAATCACGTCAGAGCTTCTGAAAGCGGGTGGAACACCGGTACTCAAAGTCCTTCAGAGGCTCTTTAATTCTGTCCTACTCGAAGGGACCACGCCTGAAGCATGAAACAGAAGTGAGGTGGTGCTTTTCTTTAAGAAGGGCGATAAAACCCTTTTGAAGAATTATAGGCCCATCTCGCTTTTGAGCCATCTTTATAAGCTGTTTTCCAGGATCATCGCCAATCGTCTCGAACGAAGGTTTGATGACTTCCAGCCTCCCGAACAAGCCGGCTTCCGAAAAGGCTTTAGTACCATAGACCACATACATACGCTGCGGCAAGTTTTTACAGAAGACCGAAGAGTATAACTTGCCGCTATGCGTTTGTGGACTATGAGAAGGCCTTTGATTCGGTCGAAACATGGGCGGTGCTAGAGTCTCTCCAACGATGCCGGATTGACTATCGGTACATCGAAGTGCTGAAGTGTTTGTATAGCAACGCCACCATGTCTGTCCGAGTACAGGAACAGAATTCGAAGGCTATTCCCTTGAACAGAGGCGTGAGACAGGGAGATGTTATATGTCCGAAACTGTTCACCGCCACTTTAGAAGACGCCTTCAAACTTCTAGAATGGAAAGGGCAGGGCATCAATATTAACGGCGAATACATCACTCACCTTCGGTTTGCCGACGACATCGTAGTCATGGCAAGGTCGATGGAGGAACTCAGCACGATGCTCGAAGGCCTCAACCGAGTCTCCCAACAGGTGGGCCTTAAAATGAACATGGACAAGACGAAGGTCATCTAATGTCCATGTTCTGCCTACCCCAGTTATGGTTGGGAACTCGGTTCTCGAAGTTGTCGACGCGTACGTATACCTAGGACAAACCATCCAATTACGTAGGTCCAACTTCGAGAAGGAGGTCAATCGCCGAATCCAGCTCGGATGGGCGGCGTTCGGGAAACTACGCAATCTTCTCGTCCAATATTCCTCAGTGCCTGAAGACGAAGGTATTTAACCAATGTTTGCTGCTGTGCTTGTATCTTTAAAACTATGCAGCGGATTTTGATGCGGGTTTGTTAAAAGATAGTGTGATTCAAGAGGAAGGTTTGTAAGTATAATACATGCACAATATAGTTATAGATTAGGCAGTAAGAAGTTCGCCGGGTCGACTAGTATTATATGTAATCTGTATATTACAGAGAGCATAGTGAAGACGACGTTCACGTCGCACACGGGCTGGGTGCAGGCGGTGCGCTGGTCGCCCACGCGCGCCTCGCTGTTCCTGTCCGCCGGCCACGACCACCTGCTCAAGCTGTGGGAGACCCGGAGGTCAGTACTCTTACCCTGGCTTTCACAGTTCTATCTATTAAGATTAGAGAGCTATCACTTTGGTACAATTTGAATAAGTGAAGATAGGCTTTTGTTTAATTTTGTATGAACTGACAAGCTATTATCTCGGTAGATAATATATTGAAAACGGCCGGTACATACTGTATCTGTTATCTATCTATGTATAGGTACAGTCCGTGTGCCTACAGCTTAGCCTTTATATAATATACGAGCTGACCCGGCAAACTCCGTATCGCCTTATAAGTTTACACTTTATTTATTTATTACGATTATACTACTTACACTAAAAACGTAGCTGTATGGATGGACTATGTTACTTGTTCGGCCAAAATGGGCGAATTAAAAAACAACAACGTCCAATATTTGACAGCAAAATTTATAGAATAGTAAGTAATGGTACAATTTGTATAGAGAAATAAATTGTTGTTTTTACCAACTTCCCCTCCATTTTCTCATACTTTCTCACCTTAACTCTAATTGGCTAGATTATATTGCTTGCTGTCCAACTCTTATTCTGATTGGTTCTCTGTGGCGTCAAAGGTATTTTAAATAACCAATCAGATTAAGAGTTAACTAGCCAGCAATAATCTAGCCAATCAGAGTTAAGGAAGGTTTTGAATTAATCAATTATACTAGGTTTTTTGTTGCTGCAAAAAACAACTTTTTGTGAGGATGATTGAAAAAAAAGTAATCCCATTATCAAAATCCCTAGTTTTATTTTGCAAAAAACCTAATTATCAAATCTTCCTACGACATATATATAGCAGATATCAGATAGTAGAAGTAGATAGATAGTAGATTGCCTGTTTAGTGCCCTTTTTTGTAATAACAATGCAACACACACTTAACGGAATCGTAACGTAATCGCCTCGCCTCGGGAAAATCTTTCAAAACATGGTACAGTGGTCGACTCGTCGTTCTTGCGGTTACGACTGTTAACTCACCGGGACGCCGTGGCGACGTCGCCAGCCATGGTATCCAAACAGTTTGAATTGATATGTATGACAGTTAACGTTGCCAATTTTGAAATTATATTGAATTAGTAGCCAGCGACGTCGCCATGACATCCCGTTGAATTAGCAGCGGTCTCACCGTTCGCTACTAACACTCTGCGTACCCTAGCTTGCGTCATCTAAACTACGTTCGGGCGGCAACCAGTCGGTTAGCCGTAGGCGCGCCGTCTCCTAGCCATATCATCATCATCATTTCAGCCGTAGGACGTCCACTGCTGGATATAGGCCTCCCTCAAGGCTCTCCATCTGTACCGATCGCAGGTGGCCTGCATCCAGCGTGGACCCGCAGCCTTGCGCAGATCATCCATCCATCTGGTCGGTGGACGTCCTACGCTGCGCTTGCCCATTCGTGGTCTCCACTCGAGAACTTTTCGGCCCCAGCGGCCATCTGTTATTCCTAGCCATATAGCAGAGTAGATTTAGAACTCTGATGATCGCTTGGTAACGCGCTTGCCTTAGGTTGACGCTTGGTTGACGGTGAGGCGATACGGTGACAATCCCTTTCTGAGTTAATATGTGCTATATGCTACGACCTTAAGAGCCAGTTTAAAGCGATGCTAGCGCCATTCTCGAAATAAAATTATATCTTTAAAAATAAGGCAAATATCAAAAATGTGAAACAGTATTCCACCAGATAATGCAGCCTAGTATTTTTAAGGCACTTTTGAATAGCTCTTAGGTTAAAGACCAAAGAAAGCTACTGATTGTTGCCAAAAGTGGCCGTTTTTAGCAACACTTTGTAGCTGTTTTTGGTCTCTAACCTAAAAGCTATACAACAGTGCCCTAAAAATACTAGGCTGCATTATCTAGTGGAATACTGGTGGACCAGCAATCAGCAATTGACAGTTGTTTCCCCGCCCCCTCCCTAGCCCGAAGACCCCGCTATACGAGCTGACAGGGCACGAAGACAAAGTCCTGTGCTGCGACTGGTCGGAGCCCGCGCGGCTGCTCGGCGGCGGCTGCGACAACACCCTCAGGATATTCAAGGCTAAGAACGCCCTTCAACCTTAGAAGGTACGATAATAAATGTTTTTTGGATGTTTTGAAATTGTTGTTGTTGATTATTCTGGGGGGATTCACTAATTTAATGATAGGTTTATTTAATATTAATCCGTACAACATTGCCAAGATTTAAGCTTACGCACTTACTCATAAGGATTAATATATAAACTGTCAGTCTAGAGTTGAAGGTAGAGTACCTAACTAAACTAGAAAGGATAAAATGAAATGATGTACTAAGATTTGGTTTCGCTTGTTTTATTCAATCATTTGCTCTTACAAAATATGTTCAATGCAAAGGAACACGACTCGTCACAATAAAACATGCTCTTAGTACCATTTTGTTTTATTTTAATATATTATTTTAGTCTCCATTCAGCATAACTATAAATAATGCGGGTCACATAAAAATGCTCATAGCACAATATAGAAACTTGCAAACACTTTGTAACAAAATAGATACATAACTTTCATCTATGTATTTTCTCTGTGAGAAACGCCTTCACACTATTATCATAGTTATGCCAAACCACCTCGTACTCGTAACACAACGAAGCAACATGCCCCTTAAAAATATTCTTTCTTACCAACAATTTAATTTTTTTTTTACATTTTTGATGTTTTATTTTTTGCATTTCGTATTTCTAGACTATCTAACTAAATTTTAACTAAACTATTCTAACTTCTAGACTAGTTTCCTGGGTAGAACACCACACTAAAGTAATACGCGCTGGACAAATACTTTTGTATCAAATCCCGACATGATTTTTTGTGTTTTTTTTTTCCAGTTTTCTTTCTTTACACTTAGTCAACTACATAACACAAGAGGTGAAAGCAAACATTGTTCAACGGAAACTTACAGTAAGAGTGTGTTGTCTAGACCCACTTAGTTCCGCGGCGCGGCGCGGCGGGCGCCCGCCCGTCAGTCCATCCAAATTAAATTATTTAATAAACTAAGAAAATAAAGTACCCTACGAGCCGGCGCGGGCGCCCCCCCTCCGCCTCATTAAACTAGGGCTCTAATCTATCTAACTTAGACGAAACATTTTTTTTTTCTAAGCTTACCTATCTATAACTTAGCCTATTTAGCACTACAGACTATACCAACATTTGTCAACGGCCCTATATCCATCACTTAGTTCCATCTCTCGCTCCAAGCTATCTCTTAATACTAAATGACTTATGTTTAAAACATTTACTTAAAACGACCTATGTTAAGAGTACTACTTTTTCGACATGGTATTTTTTTTTATTAGTTTTGGTTTTTAAGAAATTGGTTCCTACCCCAATATCAAACTTTTTTTTTGTTCTTATTTCCAAGTGCTTTTCTTAATAGAACAACAACGATCCAACCGTAATCTCAATATAACTTAACTATCACACCACGTAGAATGTTCGAGTGATTTCATCTTTAACTAGGAACATCTGGATTTCTTCTCGAGTTCATGTTCATCAACGTTTCGCACAAATGCAACGGCTAGTCCGCCGAGTGACTCTTATACACAAAATATTAGCAAACACTGATTTAATCTTAATTTAAAAATATTTTTGGAACCAACACGCCCGCGTCTCAGTTGTCTTGTTCACAAAAGCTGAAGGCACTACTATGAAAATAATTTTATTGCTTCAATATGGAAGGAAAGCTTATTGTAGCTATCTCGTGCTTCCGACGTCTACTGCCTACGATGCCAGCTACACATCATGCTACAGACTCGAATTATTGCGACTTTACAACATTTATGGGGGAATACGGGATACACCAATATTAAATGCAATGTCAGCGGAAATATCTATCGGAAGACTGCTTTTACAGGAAGCCAATGTGTACGTAGTAATACTAAAGGCCGGCGCAGACCGGCCGCAGCGGAAGTCAGCGCATTGCCACCAGCATTTATCAAAACAAACATGATATATCTACCACGCTGAACGCAGCTTGGTCTGGTAAAAGATAGAAACCATGCTGTGCAGGATGCGAGCGGCGCCCGCTGCGGCCCGCGCCGGCCGGAACAACCGGGACGACATCTACTAACCTAGGTGCGGCGCTCGCACTCACTATTTTACTCTTTTTCGGTATTTTCACAAGAACAGAAGGCGGTATTCTTAAGTTACAAACAATTTGGCCTGATCAGTCAGTATGGTCACTGATCCACGGTATACGGCTCTCATCAATACGTTTATATTTTCGAAAGAACACTAATAAAAATCTCACTTCTTATTAGCCTTTGGGGTTGTGATCTGATGTCGGACAATCGAACCAATCAGGCAGCCAGCTTCCCACGCTACGTGACGCTACTCAGTTAATGTTATGCGGAACGCTACGAGTGAACGATAAGCCTTTACAAACTATATATAACAAATTCAAACTAAATATTCGGTACATTATTTAAGTGATTTAAAAACAAAAACAGATCTACCAATTAAAAAAACTACGTTTTCTTTATTCAAAACCTGCTGTCATCTACGTAGTCTCATTTTCCTGTATTATAGATTTGATTTGATTTTCTTCGTTATTTAACTTTAGTTAATTTTTCACAGGTTTTGAACAAACAGTTTTTCTTTCGCTTAAGCGTCAGTTAATTTACAGTTAGTATATCAAACATTTAACTAGTCTTCAGTCCCTGGGTTATATAAATATTTTCCTACTTCTTAATCGATTTTAATGATTTGTATACTTTGGTTCTGATGAAATTCTTGACGTGCCAAAATAGAATTAAACAGTTGCGATATAGTAGGCTTTACTCGTACCCATCAACAATGTATATACATGTATACATATCCATGTATAATTTATATATATTCAATATAAAAATATCAAATTTCATATAAAGTCATAAAGTGTACCCAAAACCTACGTGATGGTACAAAAGTGTTTTTTCGTCCACCAAAAGGTGTAACACTTTGATTTCAATGGATGTAAATGAAACGTGGAATACAATAAAAAAATGTGCCTAGTGGAATGTGCCGACCGCCTACAGAAAACTACCGCAGCCTCAGTACATGATTCTCAAAAAAGTATCACTTTCAATCGCGTATTCAAAATATGGGTTTTTAACTTACAAAAATTGTATAGAATCGTAAAATGTATAATTAGATAGACTTTACATACAACTGCTTATTGCTACCGGTGGGGCGCTCGGGCCGGGCGGCGCGGCCGGCGGCGCGGCGACGCGCGTCTCGCCGGGGACCGACCAGCCTGGCGGGCGCTACGGGTCGCGGAGGTGATTGCTTTGGCTGTCCTTCTGTTATTGAGACTTCAACCGAAAATCATCATCAGAAAAATATAATTTTACGGGGATAGGTATACAAGGTTTCAGTCGTGTTGTTTGGCCACTATTTAACAGCTACAGTGTTTGGAAAAGTCTAATACTTCGTTAGGAAGAAAATAACGACACATCGAAGGAACCACATCGAATAGTTGCATACTTTTTCAATTAAGTCTACTCCATTATTATTACATGAATGAATCATATAAACTCGAGAGGCCAAGTTGTTCAGGCACATTTTTTTTACTTATTAAATGTAACTATTGTCTAAATTTTCTTTTAACATGAATTACAGATGAATTAGAAACTGTTTTAAATGCTTCAAACATACATGCGATCCTTGGAAGACTGCACCAACATTTAAATTTATAATACTGTATACTATGTATAGTCGCACTTTTTAAAATAAATCTTTTAAGCACCACGGAGTGCCAAACACATGTAAACAAATGCTGTGATGAGCTGTCGCCGAACGGCACTCGTTCAGTTTTAGAGAGTCATGCATGTTGTATTTCACAAATACACGTCTTGTGAAGATTTTCAATCTTCTTTCATTTTAACATTATTATTATTTGACGCGGACTGCAAATGCCGGCCAATTAATACAACTAATCTGTGTTTATATCGCTCGCTCTGCTATTACAATATTAAATACTTCTGTACCCACATGATATGACCTTTCGCTTATCTACCATCTACAAACAGACTCGATACAGATATTGCTTTCCCGCTATCCAACCAAGGTGTACGCAATGTAAACGTACCTATCGTTTCACATTTAATTATTTACTATATTCACGT
The DNA here is from genome assembly GCA_951802225.1 of Euspilapteryx auroguttella. Taxonomy (NCBI): domain Eukaryota; kingdom Metazoa; phylum Arthropoda; class Insecta; order Lepidoptera; family Gracillariidae; genus Euspilapteryx; species Euspilapteryx auroguttella. The sequence continues at coordinate 5,317,678 of OX637654.1, forward strand.
CGCATCAATATACAATATACTGAATTTTCTTAGTATTGCACGTTGGTGTATAGGACGACTCTACATAGTGTGACTCGTCTACTGTAAATTTATTTAAGGTCTGATGTTGAAAATTCGATTGCCTGCTTAATTTAAAATATGACACTAATTTTCAAAAATTTCAATCGCTCAATCGCCATCCAAGGACGTTGTAATTCATCAAAGTTCGTTTTCAAGAGAAAGAAAATAATATAATTAAAAATAACACTATTAACTCTAAAGTAAAATAAATACCTAACTATCTTAAATAATCTTGTCAACATGATCCAACCTCTAGAATTCTTAGATTAAAAATTTCTCTTCATTTTTTAAAACAATAATAAAATTATAATGTAAAAACACATTTAAAAATTGCAACTCTATCTATACATCAAATCCTCTCCCGAACCGCGAGAAGACCCCATCAAAGCATGACAGCGGCGCGGCACGCCCGTACCCTGCTGGTTGGTACAGAGCAGACTGCTGCAGGCTACAGCTAGAGGCTTCGATGAAGTCTGTCGCGGGCGCAAATTATAAACTAAAACAAATTAACATTGTAAAAAGTCACAGTTGCTTTGATTTTTGGCTCGTGTACAGCGCGGAGTGCGTGCGCGCGCGCGGGTAGCGTTTACTTCGGCGGGTACGGCTGGTAGGAGTCGTCGGGCGAGGCGGCCGTGGACGCGTGCTCGCTCTCCATGGGCATCTGGATGATGGGCGGCGTTGGCCCGGTGAAGTACTGGTACGGGTGCGACGCGAAGTACTGCGAACACACAGTGCCTCTTAGCTGCTGCAGCTCTCCCACACACACACAGTACAAGTCCCAATATAAACATCACTTTAGATGAGACATGATACAAATCCGGTCAGCTATAACAAAATGTAAGTTTTGCAGCATTTGCTTATTTTGGCTAATGCGTTTTTTTTGGTAGCCGGCTTACAAGTGGTTGGCATAGCATGGGATTTATAAATCAGAATCGATTCCAAGTTTCCCAGCCCATCTTATTACCATTTATACTAAGTTTTTGCGAACTTCATGAGAGTTTACAGTATGTGTGATAGGCATATTATGATACGTCCTAACTATTGGCCAAAAAAGGGTATTGTTATAATTTAGAAAGGGTTAGGGGTCATCTCCCATTTGTTCTAACTAGTAGCAAGCGTGAGTGTGAGCGGTAAGGAAGCAATATTACTATAATTGACTCACGTATAACTCATTTTCCGGCCTTAAGCTGTCCCAGTTTACCTGGAAATAGACATGGTCAGTCAGTGTGTGCCATCATTTTACTCAATGAAAACCTAATCATGATTTTGATGTTATTATTTTGTACGCAAATTGGCCAAATAGTCAACCTATTAGTTTTCCTATAATTGTGTAACATATTATAGTGAAGGTACATTTGCGAGTTTAGAATTCGCATTTAACTACTTACTAAACACAGCCTGAAACAAAAACCTAGAAATTCTAGACTCCCTTTGGTTTTGATTTAAGTAGTTGGGGAAGAAAATAAATGAAGTGATTTGAGACACCTACAAAGTAATCAGATGACGTGATACGGTTGCGGGAGTATACTGGATATGTCTCGCAAGACCGTCGCGATTTGCAAAATGTGGACGTGTTCGACTGATGTAGTCCCTTCGCTCAGGATTTTTTTTTGTAAATGGAATTTGGGTACAGATCCGTACCGCGTCCGGCCAGAAGGTTTAAGAACTTACGTATTGGCTAGGCACCGAATCAATCGGTATATGGGTGGGATGAGCCGGGTGCGCGGCGGCGTGGTGCGCGGGCGGGATGAGCGCGGCGTAGGGCGCGAGCCAGGCGGCGGCGGCGGGGTGCGCGGCGTGGTGGTGGTGGTGCAGCTGCGGGTGGTGGTGGAAGGCCGCCACGCCGTACACGCCGCCGCCGCCGCGGTACACGCCCGCGCAGTCGCCCGACCCGCCCGAGGCTGCGCTCGCGTACACGCCGCTTGCCATGGCCTGTAAAGAGTACTTGTATTAGCTTTGCGTTCGGTCTAAAAATTTTGAGATGCGTGAGGTCTTGTTTCATTACGCAGTAGGCAGTATTTTTTTTCAATAACTTACCATCGTATTTTTTCTTATCTGCTCTCTATGTAAGCTTATTCAGAATATTTACAATGACGGCTTCAAACATTACCACGAACGTGTTATATTGTTTCAGTTATTACACTTTTAAACTAACATTTTGTAGAACCCAAGCTATTCAGAGTAAATTTTCAGAAACTTAAACCCACTACTACTCAAACAAACGGTGTACCAAAAAGCTGAACATAGTATTTAACCGACGGTCAGTCAGCGCTGGCGTCGTCGGTCGGACGTATCTATGGAATCGAAGTTGTATGCGCGTAGCAAATCATCGGCGCTACATTCCACTACGTCCGACCCCCGTCTAGCGCGGACGTTCCTCGAGCAACATGTATTTACAGCCTAATAATTATGAGTATCCAATGACTACCCTTTTAACATACCCTTTTTTACCCTTTGGCCATAAGAATCGCTCAAAACAGGATAGCATTGGAAAGCGGTCACTAAAAAGGCTATGATTTTGTTGGTCACGAACCTCAGCCATGAGGAATGGACAAGAAAGAAGAATTATTATGAGAGTATACCTGAGAAACAACATCGTTGCTGTCCCGCCACGAGCGGCCGCCGTTCTCCTGCTTGTTGTAGACCGTCTTCTTCTTGTTGCCGCCGTCCGCGAACTTCACCAGCAGCGGCTCCTTGGCGCCGGCGATCGGGTTCCCGTTAAACATCTACAAAAACATATATTCCAACTCGTTAATTAAACACTCGTTAATGCAAACGATGTGCAAATTAAATAAATCTGTGAAGCGCTAAGCATAAGTTATTTTACACCTAAATACATTAAAGTAACGATTGCATAGTTTTTTTTTGTTTTTATGTGTGTTGTTTAATTAATGGTAATGCAACTTTACTGCCTATTAGTTTCATACAATGATAGTTTGCCTGTAAAACGTAGACATTTCTTATGTCTTTACTCAATTTACCATAACACAAAACAGACCAGAAGAATTGTATTTTATTTTAGAGAGTACTTACAATATTATTTTATTTTACTGTTCCAACAACAGATTTCTTGAAAATTTAAATAGAAACGCTATCAACCCATAAAAATATTGGCTTGAGTCTTGCTTAATAGAACAAGCAAAACAAAATCTAGTTGATCTGGGTGTTTTTTAATTAGAACTTTAGCAACAGTTATAAGAACTTACTTGAATAATCTGTTCGCACTTCTCCCTGGACTCCATTCTTGCAAAGCCAACGCCCTTGCTATGACCATGGGTGTCCCGTAAGATCCTAGTCGAGACCACCTGGCCGAACTTGGCTAAGAGTTGGTCAACGTCATTCTCCTTGAAATGGGGCGGCAGATTGGCCATGTAAAGATTCGTCGGGTCTTGTTCCTGTTGCTGGAAGGTAATGCCCAAATGGGCGCCAATAAAGCATCCGCTCAGCAAGCACAAATAAAAAAAAAAAAGAAAAAGAGACACTCCCAAGATCCACCCATTTACGGGCCAACCTTGATGAGGAGTTTGCAAATTCTTTTAGGTTATTTGCGGTTCATGTGCATATTTAATTTTCTTATCAATTTCAAGTAAACTTATCTTGTTCTTTCTTATACAACACTTGCAAATTTAACAATTCGGCATATTTTCAGAACAAATTAAATTTTTGATTTAAATTTTTATCAGAAATGCAACCGTGCTGTTTGTTCAAAATTGCGACCCCCTTGCAAAAATATTGTTGCGTTACATGCATACAATCTGCGACCCTCAACCAAAGTGTTAATTTTGCCTCATCTCCCGCACCGTGTAGGCACAAAGCGAACTTATTTGGTTCAAGAGACCGATTGAAGTTGAAGCCCGCGATTATCTAGACACTGAAGCCAGCTTTGACGGAAATCAGCAGATCGATCTAAAGTACTATATCATAATATCATGTAGGTAGGTTTTATCATATCAACGAGATAGGCATATACATCAGCATAGATTATGAAGCTAAGTTTAGGTCGCATACATGGCTAGTAATATATTTAAAGCATAGAAAATACCCAGAGCCCAGTAGCAGAAATACGTTAACATTGTTAGGAACGCTTAAGCATACGACAAGGTCTTACAGGATGAAACAATGTTTGAAGAAAGCGTTATATTTGCGTCAAGTTTGCGTAACATTAAAGGGGGATACAATACTTACAACACCTCAGTGTTATTGTTCTGTGAGTGGCAGACACTCTTGTGTCGCTCCCCAAAACGAGCTCTTAAATGAGCAGTCACACTCTCTCGATGTAACAATGGCATTCAAAATTACAACTCGTTACATTCACGATCTAAGAACCTAGATCAACTAAGCAGGTTTTCACGGCCTATATCAATACTATAAATAGGATTTTTGCTAAGTGACAAATTTTCACCTCACAAATAGGGATGTAAGGTTGCAACTATGTATGCACACTGGAATTAGCTAGCATAACTTTACTTCTTAAGAATCGATATAATGCTGATCGAATAGAGAATATGGTTTACATATCAATGGTATAAATACTAAAGCTATTTATAATTATGGGTAGAGGGATTGCTGATTGCTGTGGGGAGAGAAATTGTGACTTAGTTCTTTTAAAGTAAACGTTATTTTTTGGACTCTACATTTGTTCACGTGTTCAATCCCCACGGAATCAAGAGACCAGGACAGAACGGAGTCAGAGGGCACGGAAACTGTGACGCGGACATGGATGGATGGACGGTGGGATGGTTGGATGGTTGGCAGAGAGTATCAGTTACGGACAACACAGCAGGTTAGGAGCAGGCGGTTAGTATAATAGTATTACTTGCATGCATAACGTACACGGTTCAGTCTACGCAGGAACCAGATACCCACTTTAGCCATCTGGGCCTGTACACCTTTGGCTTGTAATCCTTTTACAGCTGCTTCCGCTGATGCGATCGTCTCAAAATCTACAAAACCGTAACCTGCCGAAACAAATGCGATTAAATGATTAAGTATAGAAATTTATAGTTTGTATAGTCACTGAGATTGCAGATTTAGTTCAGTTCTTATGTTGATATACTTGAACATTAATAACATTACATTTAAACATATCAATAATAATAATATCATTTCAATATCGTTACACGCTACGATGAACACTACATAAAACTAAGAACGTAACTAAAAAATATAATAAGTATTTAGAAAACATGCGTGACTGAATTGAATGTTATCTAAATGGATATATTATGTTAATATACATATATGCAAAAACTGTTTGATTGAATATAAAAAGGTGTTATTAGGAGAGTAAACTATCAAAACAAAATAGTTATAACTTTGATGTAACGATGATGGAGGTTTACATGAGTAAGTAAATACTGTGCATATTGATAGATATCTTTATCTGTGCTCTGAGTGCTTGTAATGATGATGATTCTAAAAATATAACTTTTTATTCATGATAGAAGAGGCAATATGTTGATAAAATATACATCAAAATATATCGTGCAAATACTGGAAAAAATCTCACCAGAGTAGATGGATTAGTTAATGAAGGTATTCTAGAAAATAATTATATCAAATCTTGAATACTCTGTAGACTCGAAGCAGAAGTTAATTCAAAAGAGTGAAATTTTATAATATGTATGCACAGTTTCATGGGGATCTACTAATAACGGTAAGTATAGATAATTAGTACAGTCATATTATTTTATAGGCATAAAATACATAGATTACGTGTAACTAAATGGATGCTATGAACAATGATTACCTTTACATTTATTAGTATTTTTGTCCAGTATTGCTTTTGTTGAAATAATGTTACCGTACCTGAAACAAGATTTTCCGATATTAAAATATAAACTTCACAATTTAAGGTTTTTATAGAGACAAGTTTAATCTTTAGGGTATGATTTCAAATACCAGTGAACCATGACATAAATGGACTTTACAACATTGTTAGATGAAACTATGTACTGAATACAAGTAAAATCAGACTTACATCTGGCACATTTGGACTAAGTCCTTATCCGTCGTGTTTTGGTTCAGCCCGCGAATGTACAGATTGGTGCGGCTGAGCTGTTCGCCGCCGATGCCACTGTTGGAAGTGGAAGAGGCCGGCGGCGGAGGCGCGGTGCTCAGAGACGTCGACCGCGTGCCGTTGGCCGAGTTGTTAGAGGATGAGGACGAGGCGGTGTTGGCGGGGGACGCCGCGGTGGGGACCCGCGCGCCTGTCGCGTTGCAGCCGCCTCCCATCGTCGCGCCCGTGTACTGTTGGAAGAAGAGATTCTTAGATTAATTGATGCTTGGAAATGAAAAGCTGGAGAAAAACAGTTTGTTGCAATAGTTGAACTTTATGTTATAATGCACTGCGCGTAATCAAGAAGAACGTTAGATTGACCCTTTGAAATATTTCTGATACCTGAAAACCGGAATATTCTTGAAGCCCTATGAGCACAGATTTAAGATTATATTATAAGTAAGTACCCCCAGATAGTGTAGGTAAGTATATAAACAAGAAGTAAAAAACAGATCTAACTCGATTTAGTAGAAAGGTAGGTTATTGTGTCAAATTATTTCTTTTTGAAACAAGACAAAAAGAAATAATTTTACACAATAACCTTATTCCTATTAAATAAACCTGGGAAAGATAAGCATTAGCATCAATTATCACCATCAGCACTTCCTGTGAGATGATGATAATTAATTTCCTCCACCGTCGCTACATAATTCATTAGTCCGTAGAATATTTAATTCGCTATAAACCGCAGCGTCACATCAAAGGGATCCTGAACTAACGTGCGAGCATTCGGGAGTACTTTCGGAAAGTTGTAAAGGGAAGAAGAGAGGGGGGGGGGGATAGGGCGGGAGTGTTCAAATGTTGATGCTCGACGTGGTGAGAGCTCTTAAAACACTATTCAAGTCGACGACGCGACGATATTTAGCTTAAAACCTGGGCTCCAAACCGTGGTAAATTTTATTTTGTAATGTATAACCAGTATGCAGTGAAAATTTATTTGTATTTGAAGTTCTGTGCTAAAGAATTTTGTAAACTGCTACGTTTTGCATATACTATTGACGATTTGTTTTAGTTCATGTCTTTTTCAGTGATCACTAAAGGCGCAGCTTATGTGTATGGTTGATAACGCAATATACAGCTTTTATAATTTACGAGCTTTCCCGGCTTACTTCGTTACGCCATAGAATAAAAGATACTACAAAAGACTTGGCTCTATAGACTATGTTCTTTTGACTGCCCAGTATGGCCGAATAAAAAACAAACAACAACAACAAACCACCTGTCAAAATATGTAAACAACGGAAAAAATATTGCACCTTGGGTTACATTATTTGAGTTTAGGTAAGGACCCCTAATGTTTTTGAAAGAATTTTTCAAATCGGTTCAGTATTTCCGGAGCCTATTCGTTACAAACAAACAAACAAACAAATCTTTCCTCTTTATAATATTGGTATAGATGGTATAGATATGAGCTCACCATTGTATCATGTGTTATATGCACAGAACAAGGAAGATGCTCTCAGTACTAAAAGCTCATGATGCTATTTCTATTGTATTCTCTTGTTCTGTGGTTATATTATTAAATAATATAGTCTATTCTTATCTTAAATCTGCAAAACAAAATGGACATTGTTTTGTAAAGGATAACGAACTTACACAAGTACTTATCAAGTCATCTTGGAAGAGTCAATGACCATAAAGCAAACAAGTTGTAAATAATGGTAGCTACATACATATACCTACCTATAAAGTTGTTTTTGTAATATAAAGGAACCTAGGCACATATTTAAGAATTTAATAAGCATCAAGAAACTCTTCGATTGAGGATCGAAAAAAATCGTTTGGATAACCTGTCCATTAAGTTTATTCCTTAAGTTTTTGATTGTGATCCGTAAGGATATACAAGAAACTCTTTTAAGTTACGCTAAGTTCGTTGTCTGTCACCTTAACTTTTTAGGAACTATCGAAGTTACAGTACTGATATTTTGCTCACATCGAGCTCATATCCTTATTTTGATATGGCAGTGGTTTTGGTACGCGCGCTTAGGAAGGAACCCTACACAGAGCGTGGCTTGACTGACAAGCATTGGCTATTTTATAGATCTTAAATCTATACCAATATTATAAAGAGGAAAGATTTGTTTGTTTGTTTGTTTGTTTGTTTGTTTGTAACGAATAGGCTCCGTAAATACTGAACCGATTTTAAAAATTCTTCCACTGGTACGAAGCTACACTATCCCCGAGTGACATAGGCTATATTAGATTTTCAAAAAATTAGGGATCCTTACTAAAATTTAAGTACCTTGTAACCCAAGGTGCAATATTTTTTCCGTTGTTTACATATTTTGACAGGTGGTTTGTTATTGAGGTTATTGTTGAATGTTTTTTTTATTCGCCCATTCTGGGCAGGCAAAAGAACATAGTCTATAGAGCCAAGTCTTTAGAATTTATATTCTATGGCGTAACGAAGTAAGCCGGGATAGCTCGTTATTTAATAAAGATACTACAGTGCAATACTAATAATATAAATAATAAGTGTGATACCTTCTTCAGTAACTCCTTTTTTTTCTAATAAGTATATTTTTAAATTATTTATGTAGTTATGCTGCCCAAACAGTTTCTTTCATCTTCCGATTTCCTTTAAGCTTTCCAGGATCCCGTTGATTCCCAAATGCATTGAGTGCGCCCATATGATCGCATCAGAGACGCACGCCCGCCATTAGTTATTCAGCGAGCGGTTAATGAAAAGGGCGAGAGGCGTAATGAGCGCATACCGATTCCGGGCACGCTCCAGTAATAGACTCGTACATGTTCGCGTGGCGCGAGCGCGAGTGATGCCCCCCGTAAATTATTGGATGGAAACGGCGGAATGGTATCTCATATAAAAAAATATATAAAATGTTGTTTTACCACTTCCTGGTCTGGTTTTAGAAACCTTAACAGGAGAAGTAATTTTAGCTGGATGGAGTCAATGTGATAGAGATTTTGACCATCGAGTGAGTGCCAGCCGTCACACGGCGGGCGCGGTGTGGCATGCCCCGCCCCATCGCCATTGCCAGTATGTCATAAGCGTGACGCGTCCAGCCCACTCAAAACTCTTACTTAATATCGAAAATAAGAGCATCCCGATGAGTTCAGAATAGCAGCATCATGTAGTGTGTTTACAAATATATTTTTTAAACAATCCAATTCAATACTCCAAGGCTCCAATGGTTCTTACGGGTAAGCGGATCTCAAAAAACCGTACGAGTTCAACAGGATGATTGAACTTTGTCAAATATGACGGATGGGATGACGTGGTTAATTGAGAAAGGAGAGCCGCAGTCGTTGACCTTCATCAGCTCGCAACATTCCTCGCTACATTTTATGTGATTCCTGATTGAAATCAGGGGCTATCTCGAGTGCAGGATGCGAGCGCTTCTGCCCCGCTAATAGCTACCTTCATCACAAGTTATGCCTAAGCAAATTGCACGCAGTCACCATTAAATTGAAAGCGTCAATATAAGACTGTCTAGAGGCCTGAAGCCGTAAACATTGTTTAGAGAATTTATTTGCACCATTAGCGTTGTATGGGATGTGAGTGAGCTTAGTTAACATATTAAAGCAATAAAACGCGTGTAGGTCGCTGGCACCGCGTCTCCTCACGTATACCTACGACTAGTTTCTGTATTTACACGGCTATGGGAGGTGCTTCATATAATTGCGACGCGTCTTAGAAACCTCTCTTGCCTTACGTTAAGTGCTTGCAAACAAGCAGTGACTTTATTGTTATGGCCTTGTTTTATCATAAGCATTTCTTTTTCTTTAATTATCTGTGCAACTCCTGTTTCGACCCAAGAAATAAACGTTCTAGTAGCGTCAGTTGTTATGTTGCCTGTAATTACTTTATCAGAAGTTTAAACATACGAATTTAGTTGTTAAATTAAGAGATTCCGTGGTGAAATATCAATCCCACATAATAAGACGGTTAAATTCAGAGTTACGGACGCTAATTGGAGATACCCTTTCATTATGTTTTTTAAAATGAGCAATCAGTAAAAGTCGCTTCGCGAAATCTTGTTTGCATTTTTCTGTGTGTATAACATTATTAACACGTTCGCCGCCAGAATGAACTTAATCCGGGGCCGCGTGAGAGAGAGCGATCCGTTAATTTTGTCGAATTAAATTCAATTGGTGTCCCCGACTGCGGCTCGTGGTCGCCCGACAATTCGTGCGAATTCAAGTAAACGCCACCAATTCCACAATGTAATTTATGTTTTTATCGAGCCAGCAAGCATCCAGTTAACGGTGAATTTCAGAAGCGCTTTTGATATTAGACAAGGATTTTATTCACGTTACCATTTAATTTTAACAACTTAGGTACTGAATGGAGAGCAGCGGTTTCCATTTCCAACCTCTCTGGTGTGTGTAATGAAAGCTGTGTAAAACTTTCAATGTTAATATGCAATAAAAGAACCAGGCGTACATTAAGTGTGTTCGTATTCGTAAATTAGTAAAGAATTCAATGATCACGCGCGAGCCACCAATGTAGCTTAATAATCAGTTCGTTATTAAAATAAAATGAAAACGAGCTATAAAGTGATTCTGACACACATTTAAAAGCAATAAACCCTGAGCGAAACCTACATCATTTAATTAAGTATACTTATGAGCGAATATATGTCCTAAAGTTTTTGACATAGCTGCAGTGAGTTCGAGAAGGTTTGATTGTATTTATAGATAGACCTATGGTTGTGAACATTAATTGATCAAAATCGACGTTGTGTCGGTCACCTGTGCAATTTAGCCAGTTTAACTTTATTAGCATTCACGAATTCGGTTGCTTTAATGGAGTCTAGCGTAGTCCCGCGGGAGAGCTCCTTGGTAAACTTTGCCTCCTCGTTTGTAAGTTTAGTTATAGTTTCCAGTTTCTAGTATAGTTTGGATGTATTGTTAAGTCACTATTTACATCCAGCCATTTATCAAGTAAACCGGTTGGCGCGTTACAGTGATCGTAAACACATCTACGTCACAAAACCTATTGAGCGCTATAAAAACCGGGATGTGTTCTGTGTGCCGTCTAATAGTTATTGATTGATGAAGCATGGAGAGATAGAGATCTCGAGCAGCTGTTTTATTGTTTAAAGGTTTCCCAAGTAGCTTGAATACTACGAGTGGAGGTAGTCTTTAATGGTAATTTATCGAGTCGTCATCGACGTAATGTAAGACTTCGAGTCTGACGGTCAGTGACATTTAGGCACCAATAAGGAAAATTTTAAGAATGTAGAAAGGGTGTCTTACTTACTTTTACTTGAGGAGTTTTTCTGCTAGTAGAATTTATAGTTGTTCAAAGTTCGAATGTCGGAAAAGTAGCTTGGGCTTGGAATTGCCGAAGTTTCTCTTTCAAACTTTTACAGGCCTCTTATTAACCGTTACAAGTTTTAAATTCGACAAATTAGAAGTTAATTTGCTTTACGTTATGATGGGGGAGACCTAGGAATGCTCACTACTTATCAAATATTTCCCGTTGTTTGCTCGATAACCGCATCGCTGCACTGTAATTATCGATTCCAGTCGTAGCAACGGCGCATTTTAATGAAAGCACTTGCTTTGGACAATGGAGTGCTAGCCCATAAATTTAAAAAGTAGACAACACAGTCTAAATTACGATGACATTAACATATAATTCATTTTGAGCTGAATAACTTTAACTTGGTATACTTAAGGATATTTTAGTTAGTACTCATGCATTATAATGCTAAAATAATAGTAACTGTAAACCAAATATATCTCGCGCGCGTAACAAACAAATAAAACAAAGTTATGTCTAGTACATTTGAGCGCAATGGTTCGGTGTACCTATATTAATTTGGCCACGTCACATATATTTCTAGTAAAATGCTATTGGTAGATAAACTTTGTTTGGGATGATATTATTAATGTATAAGCAGGTGTTTCTGACAATCTTTTTAAAAATACTCACTCTGAGTGATACGTTATTTATTTATTCTCATGTTTAATTTAAAATGAATAAGTTGAGATTATCTGGTGGTCCTACTGATAAATGATTTATCTTTATTATGTTTCGAGTTTTATGTTAATTATTGTTTGCCAAATCTGAAGGAAATAACGGCATATTTTAATAAAAAAACACAACTGATTGAGGAGTTATTTTCTAGTATGCTGGAATTAACAGAATAAATTTACTCATCATGATTTCAAGCGCCGATGATTTTTAGAAATCTCGTCATCCTCGTGCTTGGACGTGTATATCCTAAAATTACCCAACCTACAATCTGCCTGCCTGCCTCAACAAAGTTTGTAAGTTATGCGAACAATACAAACTTGTACTAAATAAACAGCCTTCTCCTCAAACAAACAACCACTCTCCAATTGAAAAGTGTTGTACAAATGTGATTTATTTCGCAAATCGTAAAAATAAACTTCAAAGTGGTGGGCAGCGGGGATGGAGGGGAAAGGCGCTGGGTGAGAGGGGGGGGCAAGCCGCCGGGGACTCTCCAGACAGTTTCGAGCGTTTTCTTTATAATCGTTTAAAGAAGGATAAGCGGAAATTTAATTTCATTAGCTGAGCTCAGCGTGATCTATGAAGTTTAATGAGTGTTCAGGGATATTATTTTAACTAACGTCTCTGCGAGATCGAATTGAAGCTGAAGTGAATGTCAGTCAGCGTGTTGCTGAATGAAGGACCTGTGGTCAGAAAAATATAATTTTGTTTAGACAGTTATACGCACAGATATAGAGTTCAGAGTTCTGTGGTTATGTGTGTTGTTCGTGCGTAAGCTAACTTATATAAAATATAAGTATGTATATAAAGAGAGGTTTTTAATTTGACATCTCGGAAAAAAAACAAGTTTTATCACGCCGCAATCAGATGGCGCTTTGCAAAAGTCTATAGGTCAAGTTGAAATGAATCATTGAAAGCTCAAAATAAAATTGAAACTCGTTACGTGTCAGTCAAATAGTTTTTGTTTCGTTTTGTTTTAAACTTTTTAATTTAATTTGAACTGATTTTAATTACTTACCTGTGTCTATTACTTTAGACAACGCCATCTTCGGGCGTATTATGTTACTGTTTTTTTTTTTAATGTCACTTTGAAAATCCCTCTTTGTTAATAATTATTAAAGGCTAAGAAAATTTGCTAGAAAACAACAGAGAGTAGGCATATATTCCTTATAATTAAACACTTTGTAGCACGTTGACATAAAATTCTCTATTCAATCTTAAGCGACTTTATGTAAACGCTATGATGAGGGCGAGAATGTGTAATAATGTTTTAAGTGCGGCCCGTAATAAGTGACGGTTCCCGATGACGTCACGGTGGGGTTCCGGCGCTGGTGCGGCGTGGCGTGGGCAGAGGCAGGGTGGCAGAAACACTCAACAGTTGGTCCCGGCTCGATAGGCTAGCGCGTGCGTGCCACCGCCGACGTCACATGGCCTCCCACAGAAATAAGAGAGAAAAAAAAAACGCCTAAAATACGAAGAAACTAATTTTTCAGCCGATCATCCATCACGGACCTCCGCCCCTCTTCATTAGGCAAGGTGCCCATTAAAAAATTATCAGTGTACAAATCGATGTTAAGAAGTTGAGGAACGAGGCGGTTTGTAACTTTTTGAAAACAATTATTACTTATAATTAATTACATATTTGCAAATAATTATTTTTATATCTTGCAGTACGTACATGTTTTTACTGAACCAATTAAAAGTATATAGGTACCTTAGAGAACCTTATATATATTTTTAATAAGATTAGGAAATTTAAAATAAGAAAATTGCATTATGTTTTAATTATAAAAATAAATGCATTGTCAAAATGTAAAAACACTGCACGCGTTGCGTGTTTGAATAAAAAATTAAAAGATTGCGTGTCGAATTTTATATAAAACAGTAAACATAGGTTCGTATTAATGGGCATTACTTCAGAATAAAACAGGACGAATTGATGAGTCTATTTTAAATTCACGACATGAAACATAAATCCAGTTCAATCTACTAAAATCGGGCGCTCCATTTGTTTTATCGTCATTCCAATCTGTGAATTAATACAGTGTGCAAGTAAAAGGCGAAGAGAGCTCAATGGAGTTTCGTTTCAAAAAGAAAAAAATACGCAACGTTCCACTAGCACCTATAAATTGGAAATTTTAAAAGCTAGCAGCGCTATTAAGTTGCGACACGACAAAAAAACCTTAACATTTACTATTCAGCAATCTAGTAAAATCGCTATAGACCAAAAATATAAAAGTGTTAATTATTATTAAACTTGTCCTGCACAGCATAATCCTTGTGATAAAGCTGGCAGGCAATAACCGCGTTGGATGTGAAGCAGCGTCGGCGCAATGATGCTTGTTACAAATTGTATTATTTCCATTGCTATTCAGTAATAAAATGGTAACAATCCCAGTTTAAATTAACTTGTCTTATCTTTAACTCTGAATTAGAAGACGCTAAGAACCGTCTTCGACGGTAATAATAAATTCTGTCAAGATATACCAACAAGAGAATCTTCAGAGAGTTAATTTGATTGATACAAGACAATAGGGTCGAGGATTCCCGGTATCGTTACTAATGGACGGGCAAAATTAATTACCTATCGCATTCAGACTTCTAATTTCTTCTTATTGACGTCTTATTGTTAATATTGCCCTATTAATAACGGCGTTAGTTTCAACGTTTTAACAAAAAAAAATGTCGACTAAAGTTTTTAGGGTAATTATTTTTTCTGCAGTTTTGTGTGCAAAACATAAAAAAAAACAATTTGAGGTAGGTATTCGGCAGGCAGGACCCGCTTCCTGTTCTAACTTGGATAAAAAAAATATTATAATATGGGCTTATTTTCAAGGCAACCAGATAAATTTCCTTTAGCTTCTAATATTTCTTAGCTTGGTATTTCGCGAACTAATGACCACTGTCTCGGGATGATAAAAAAACGTTTACGTTGCTGGTTGGAGACGTCACTTTGGCTAAGAGATTATTCAATGTTCAAGGAGAGGCATCCTTTTTCTGAAAACCCAAAAAAAAGTTACATGCAGGATGTTTTTGTCATGGCGCACCATACCTAAAAACTACCTCTAAGCATCAAGGGTCGACATCTCAAAACAGAAATTAGCTGCCTCGTGGATTGATTAACCCCGTCAGCTAATCGAACAAGACAACATTTCGAACAGAAGTTTTATTTTTTGAGATTTCGTTCCAGTTACTTTGGGAAAGTTTTTAGGTGAGCTAAGTGTCGGCTAAATTAAACTAAGGTATAATTAATTACTGACTTGTCAAAAACACCCAGAATATTTTACTACGACTTGAATAACATATATGTATTGTTAATTCAAATATCAGTTTATTTTTTGGTATAAACTAGATCTTGGTTGAAATGTGTCTCTAAGTTTTAAATAAAAAGTAAAGATAAGGCAAGGCCGATTCAAATATAGGTGTTCTATTATACGGTCGTAAACAAAAGAAATTGGTCGGTTGAATATAAGCAATAAAAAATAATTTAAAAAAAGACGCAAAATAAACGTTAAATTGAGTTTTTCTTACGTTGATAATTTGATCTACAAAATGTTTTATAGGGCTGTTTCTAAGTAAGTCGTAAAAGGAAAATAACAAATAACATTTAAAATGGACTTTACTCAGTATTTGTAAGCAGATAATCTTATTGTTCCGTGTTTTGATTACTTTAAATTTAAATTTATTTGAGCATCCTCCTCCACAATTTACTGTAGTTTAGATATTATGTGATTTAGATTAATAAGCACCTATGGTACTGTATTTTACTAAAAATACAACACACGAAATAACTTCTGAAATAGCTGTGGCCAAGTCTTGCTCCACGTCACTTGTATATTAGCATAATTCAGCAAAAACCCTACCCGAAGGCCGGAAAAAAAACCGCGTTTTTTGCACGATCGGACCCGACCTATTCACAATATTAAACATGTTTGGCCAAAGAAATTCCCCTTTTATCATAAAACGGTGCAATATTTAGTTTTTTTCTCGACGAGTATCGCATTTGTTGTAAAATCTTCTATTTCATCCATTACAATAAATCATCTTTTATGTTTATGCGCGAATCAGATTCTAGTTTGATTCGGTTGTTTTAAGTTATTTGCGCCACTTGTGACTTTATTATGCTTTTTTAAGATAAATATCTACGTACCTACCTAGGTACATCCAATTGTCGTTTTTAATTTTTATCACTTCTAAGGTCTTATAATACCCAAATATTGGAACTATCGTTTTTGTTTATTTCGTGTTAAACTACTTAGTTCATATCTTATTCCCTTTTTTCGGGATAATCAATTTTTATCTTTCAAACAATGAGTACCAAGTTAAATGTTGATATCTTCGATTTTTTTTGTATTTTGCATTAAATTGTATTCTGAGACAAATAAAATAACTAATCGTAGTAGTAAACTTAGGATTCCTGAAATATATTTTCTGTTTGTAACTTGAATGCAAATTGACTGACTTCCTGTAAATCATAGGTTTATCTATACCAATATTATAAAGAGGAAAGATTTGTTTGTTTGTTTGTTTGTTTGTTTGTAACGAATAGGCTCCGGAAATACTGAACCGATTTGAAAAATTCTTTCACTGGTAGGAAGCTACATTAACCCCGAGTGTCATAGGCTGTATTAGATTTTCAAAAAAAATAGGGATCCTTACCTAAACTCAAATAATGTAACCCAAGGTGTAATATTTTTTCCGTTGTTTACATATTTTGGCAGGTGGTTTGTTGTTGTTGTTGTTTGTTTTTTATTCGGCCATTCTGGGCGGGCAAAAGAACATAGTTTATAGAGCCAAGTCTTTTGTAGTATCTTATATTCTATGGCGTAACGAAGTAAGCCGGGAAAGCTCGTTAATATAATAAACCTATCTGAAAATAAAATATACCTATGCGTAAGACTGTTTATTTATACTTTCGGCCAGACTGGGGTCGCATGTGTGTACAGAAATAAACTAGGGAATAAGTCAACAAGTAAAGGGATCAGTCAACAAAATACAATTTGTTAACATTTCTTACCAGTCCCGGACCGAGGGCGATCTTTCAAACGCGCGCTTGCTTTGCAAGATATAAATAAATTTATTTATGAAGATTAAATTTTTATTTTGTGAGACAACCTTTCTTTTTATACTTAGAGTAAAAATATGTACACACTTATGCGGCATATAAGGGAGTATCAGTTACTACCCCTAAATATAACCAACCTACCTACTAAGTAACAATAACCGCCTTTATAACTTACTTTTTTTTAAAATACACCTGCTTAGAATCATGTAACACACTCCAGATTCAAAATCCCAAAAAAAGACATTCTTATTGTAGAGAAAACTTTTTGATGTTTACACCTATCCTCTTATTTCATTACCCTTTTCAACATTGAAACAGGATCTCAGGTAAAAGGGAAACCTTTTTAAATGAATGTGGTAATTTTATGTTAAAAAAAAATTTGGCCCGCAACGCGCCGCATACATCTAAATACATCAACATACGCTTGAGTATGAAATGTAGGCGAAAATGAGCCCGGCCTTCAGGGTGTTAGGTGCGGAAGCGAAATGGACGAATTCCTAATAAAGTAAAAGCATTTTATTTACTGAAGGGAATGGCGAACGAGCTGCAGCTGAGACAGAAGACATAATCCCCCAGGCAGCCATCACTTTAAACACTCAAGCAAGTCAAGTCATTCTAATACATTTTTACTTTCCTTGTAAAATAGAGATCAGCTTAAATAACCTTCCCCCAGCTTTAGTGTTGTCACTTCACATAAAAAGGTTACCTTTACTTACGGCTAGAACACCACCCACAAGCGGTTCTAAAAGCGGCGCGATAAGTTGAGCGGCGGCCATACGTTCGGCGGCCATACGTCCGGCAACGCCGCTTGTAAATCTATGGCTGCCGCTCCATCTATCGCGCCACGCTCCGCTCTGGATCGTGCTCTGCCGTTAGGCCTGCCCTGTCTCTACTACTTCCGAGCGTGTTCCGCATCTAACGAGCTGCCGAGTTGTGACAGCCCTGGCAGCTGACATATTCTCGTCATTAATCAGCGGCTTCCCGAGTTGCCGTATTGATTAATCTGTCAAATCACATGAAACATAAAATTCTGAGTCACGTGGCGGCTAAGCGGCTTTTTATGCGACCATTACCGGAACATTTTTCAGCAATCTTTTATTTTTTACGTTAAAACTAAAGTCTCCATTACAGACAAAGACAGCGACAGGCCCGCTAGAATTTAGGAAAATCATAGAATACTTATTTATGTGTGAGTGAAAATATTAGTGGCGTTAACCCTGTTTTTCAGATTTTTTTATTCAAATTAAATAACGTTTTCATATTATTTTTACGATACTACGACGTGCTTTATAAAATGCAATAAAAAGTACCTACAATATTATGTTATGAGTGTTCTATAAAAGAATCAATAAACAGTGAGTTATTGTTTATTTTAATGCTGTAAAACCGTACCGGCTGGGGCCCACCCTTCCAGCTTTGTTTTTAAGGAACGTGGAACGAAAGCCGCCACAAAGTCAAAACAAACATTTTAAATTGATAGCTTTAGCAGAGCATAAGATGAGATTAAAAGATGTTCCCGTTATATCGCTTAACTGGTATTAAATTAATATAAATGACGTGTAAATGTGATCCGTAATGACCGTAGGGATACTTTCTAAGTAGGAACACATGTAGTACCAAAAATATAAATGACTCATAAAAGGATTTAGAAAACAATACATATTATTATGATTAGTTTAGTAAACCTGTCGCTATTCACAGGTACAACAAATAAGACTAATAGGCGACACAATCATGCGACAAACTATCTAATCACGATCAACACTCGATTTGGTGTTAAGAAAGTTAAAAAAATATTATGCTTGGCCTACAGGGTTTGTAAAAAAAAAGAAAAACTTGGAGTGCGAAGCGAATCACATAAGCGGGATACTTGGAGCTATTACTCGGATGTAAAAGAGTTCAGCAGAGCCGCGAGATAAATCCTGAAGGAGACTGCGTAATAAAACACGTACGACGACGACGACTCGGGCCGGGACGTTTTCGTTTTATTTCAAAAAGCGATAAGGGCTCTAAGAAATTCCTTTTACGAGATTCTTGCGGAAGGGTGGCGGGTGGTGAGAACGAGGTCTCGCGACATCTGGTTTGTGTTCGGTGGGGCTGAGGCGCGCCCGGGGCGCCGCCGCCTGCGATCGGTCAACTAATTAGTCGAAGATGCACGAAACTGTAATTCAGAAGGGTTTTCAAACAGTGAAAAGGAGCTTTTCGCTTTTAAGACGAAAAGGTATACTTAAACAAATTACCGGTGATTACAAGTACCTCGTGCGCACATTCTTTTTATTTAATTAGCTTCGTTTAATAGCGGCGAAGTTGCGGCACCTGTGACCTTAATCTGAGCGCGCGAGTTTGGTTAAAGTTTTATTTAACCGTGAAATTATCGCATGTAAGATGAAGTACGAGCCACGTCTTGTGTGTTCCACACTGTTTTATTTTACGGCGCGAGTGTGAGGTTGAGGCGGTGGTTAAGCTCTGATGGCGCGGTTAAAAGCATTCCTTGTATCGCTTAGCGTACAACATTGTTTAAAAGCTTGTACCCAAGTAAAGTAAATGTACATTGATACAGTCTATCGCGCGGTGGCTCGTGCTCGTGCCAGCGCACTACAATAAAGGCGGCAATAACGCCTCGTTTCATTCCCCGATCCACTTTACCGTTCTTTGCGTAATTTTGGCTCTATGCAAAGTTATTCTACTGGAATTTTCCTACTCGCTCATCCGATTTCAAGCTTCGATTTGATTTCTCGTGGGCAGCCTTCTTCATATTAAACTAGCTTCTGAATCTTTCGTTCACTTAAATTTATATTTGATTCCCCTAACTTACCGACGAGACGCTTCAAAACTGTATTTACAAATTTATAAGTGCAAGTCTTTGCCCTATGAAATATTTGAATTACGTAGATAATTTTACATAATTATAGATATCGATACATTAGTTACTTAATTTAAAATGAAGTTTCAATATTCAGTCCGGTAATAAGTTTGCTAGCCCCCATTGTAGCTGGTCGGCACTGTCCTTTAACCATTAATTTCGAGCAACTTGTTCATTAGCGCGGTTTCATGCAAATCATGACTCGGTTTACCTACTTGTTTAAGTGCTCGAAGAAAGCATTAATCACATAATATTGTTTGCATAACGGGGGTGGGAAATTGATGGAGCGGTGACAACGCGACGGGCCAACTCCTCAGTTAATTATCCTGCTGAGCCGACGCCAGCGGCCGCTGCCAGCCGCGTCGCCCGCCCGCCAGACCCGCGCGGTATCACTGACTTTACGCTATTTATGCTAAATTACGCTTGTTTAGCTCGATAATATTGGTGTTGGATTGTTTCCGATAGGCAATTACATTGAGAGGGTTGCCTCGCCCCGCCTGCGCCTTTGCTCTTACAGATTTTGCTCCTGGTTTCGTAAGATAACCCTTGAGAAGCGTAAAATTGAAATTGTCTTGTTTGTTTTAACGCTATCTTATATCTGCCTATTATAAAACAAGGACAGGGCCACCGGGCTTCGCTTTTTATATTTGTCTGGAAAATTAAAAGTTTTTTTTATTGTCAATTATCACTAGCTAAAGCATGTTTTTTTAAACTCCACCATAACCTACCTTGGCATGTCCAAGTAAAATATGTGGGACTGTGGGTGCATCGTAAATTTAGCAATAAACTGACCAGATCTTATTAGACAAGGCGCCATGGAAGCAGTGAGAAGCTTCATTTATGGCTTGTCGTCAAATTTAATGGTATGTATTAAATAGAAAGTTTCTTGTTCGATTGGATTGAAAGCATTGCAAAATTTTCGTAAAAATACTCTATTTTTGGTTTGATTCAAGTCCCTTAATAGTCCGAAGCAATCAATAACAGACAATCATGTTTTATATTTTTATAAAAATCATTGGTATTAAATTTTGTATTAAAATGGTCTTGAAATATTAATTCTTAATTTTTATACTCGTACAACATACAATACATCTTATTCGTTTCTCTTACGATATAAATATGATCATTTATTGGTACCTAAGATAATCCAAAGTATCCCAAGGTACCTATCCCAAATTATAGGTATTGTTTTTGTAAATTTTTTAATGGAAATAAAAATAAATCAACTAAATTTCCTCTGTTACTAACTGAAAGGCAAAGTAAAAACCACTTGAGATAGAGACTTTCAATTTGTAAAGAAGGTGACATTAGAGATGTAAGAGTCAAATAAGCAAGAAAGTCCCTAAACTAACGGGAATGGGGACCAAATTTAAATAACCTGCGGGCACACGATCGATTGTAGTTATAAAATATGACGACTGTTGTGGCGGCATTGAATACCACTACCCCGTCTTCCCCATGGGTGTCGTAAAAGGCAACTGGAACAGCTGAAATACGGAACGCAGCGTCCTTTGTTGAAATACTTGAGGAGTAGTGACCCAGCAGATCACTGCGGCAAACTCGCTCCACAAATTTTGCCTTTGTGGCAATCTGTTGGGTAGACCTATGTCCTAGATGACGTTTATCGGTAATAGGGATGAATGTAGTTACCTGGTGCGGCGTATAAGAGGTGGGTGCCGCGGCGTACTGATGCGGCTGCGGCGGTGGGTAGCGGCAGGGCGGCGGCGCGTAGGCGGCCGGCCACTGCTGCGCTCCGCCGCGGAACTGCGCGCCCGCGCTCGCCATGCGCGCAGCGCACGCGCCCGCACTTGCGACCGTCACCGCGCCCGCGCCCGCTCCGCTCGACACTCGACAACCGCCGCCGGCGCCGCTCTACAGAGAGAACAAAAAAAAAACATTGTTATGATTACAGCACATTGAATACTTTATATCTGTAAAACATCTAACTCTTTCAGTCCCACAAAAAAATTTAAAAAGTGTTGTCACGTCAGGAGGTGGGGACGATTTTAATATCGGGGTGCAAAGAAAATAAAGATAACTGCAAAATTACGAATTATGATAGACTATTGGATTTATCTTCATCAAATGCTGTTTATTATAATGGGTAAGATTAAATTACAAGTTCAGATTGTTTAACTTTTTTAACATGCATATTGATTAAAAATTCACTAATAGTGATATTCTCTAAAATATAATTTTTAGGGTCAGCTTGTCTTGTACGTTATTACTTATTACTTCACCCGTGTGAATTTTGATAGCGTTTAATTTGACGCTTCGAGAACGTTCACATGGAGCGAAACTGCGAAAATCTACTTTCACTGTGTTAAGTGCTCATTTATTAAGTTATCTAGAGTAGACTCGACGAACTATTATAATAGGGTTCCTAACAGGAGTTCTACTTAAGTCCTTCTATTTATTTACTTAGTCACGTCGCGTCGAGTGTGAAATAAGTTTGTATTAACTAGCTCCGTACTTCTTGCTAACTGTAAGATTTAGTGCATGTATTCTTAGAACACTGAAACCTACTTTTCCAAGACATGCAACAAAGTATAAACCAATAAATAAAGACGATTATCTACTTACAATGTACGTTTAAAAAAGTTAAAACGCAATAGCATGACTAGACAATTACAATATTTGTGTCTCGACAACTCTACATTAAATCCGCAAAGGTAGGTAAGTACTCAATTTATATCAAAATCATAAATAAAGGTTTTACTTCAGAAATCATAAAGCGGTACGGGATTTCATTGGAAAATAACATACAAATGACCCTTATTTTTTCATGTAATAAAGGAATTCTAAGAAGGCAGCCCTACATGTGTTTGTGCCATAATAGTCACAGTACATCGACGGAAGACCTAATAGCTAGTTGCATCACAGTACCGACATAGACATATGACTATGTGAGATTGGCATCTTGAGTGCAGTTAGTGCCGCGCCGCCGTTAAAAGTGAAAAATCTGTTGAATTTCCGTAGATATACCCATTATGCCTATTTTTTTTTTATAAAAGCCTTTGAATTGAAAGGTTAAATTACTTCAAAGAAACCTGAAACATTCGAATCGAATTTCAAAAAACCAATTCGGTTTCAGTCTGATTTAAAAAAGTTAGGTATTAACAACCTCAATTTATTTTAAGAAGAATCTTAGGTAGTTTACAAGTCCTTTGTTACAGGGATTAATTTGGTTTGCGTTATATCGATATCCGGGAGAGTTCGTGGCAGAGAGAGTGTGGAGCGAGTACATGCTCGTTCCGTCTCAGCAGCCGTGACCAAGCGTGTCTAGGAACTTTCGCAAACACTCTCAGTGCCAAATGATGTCAGTAAAATCCTGCCTACTTTTCTTTCTTTTAGAGGAAAAGTAAAGGCTGCCTTAACCACTTTCAAAAGAGATCAAATATAATAGTAATAAATATTTAGGTAATATACCAACGTTCGATAAGAAGGTAAAATTACTTGACAACGAAGTGGCAAATTTCGTCTTCGTGACATTTTAATTTAGTGCTCAAAAGCATTACCTAAGCGCAAACAGACTACAGACTTTATCAGCCGACGGCGACGGCCGATAGTTAAGGTTGCAGGTTGCAGTAGAGCAGTTGCGCAGACTGACTTGACTGGCGACTAAACACGGCCTACTGATGTCACTGAGACTAACCTGCAGACAGAAGGATAATTTACTTCCAACGATTTATGATATTCTAACAAGATAGAACAGAATGAACAGAGACCACGAAGAGCGATGGTCAGTCAGAGTGCTCCATATTGAATTCCTCGACCGTACTTCATGCATGTCCCTGGTGTGGTGAAGCGTCCGACGAAAATAAGATTTATTGGAGCAATAACAATGTATAATTTTACGGGCGACCTATCACCCGAGATATAATTATTTGAGTCACGGAATCCGAAAAGTGGGCACGGAGAAGGATAGTAGGGGCTTTGTCAACGTTTTTTTAGCCGTGATTATAATGATAAATAACTTATTTGTTGCCATCAAAGAATAGGCGAGGCGATAAGCCGATAATCCGCTTAGTAAGAGCTACCTCTTACTAAGCAATGACGGGTAAGGAATTAGGGTAAAGTAAAATTTGGATCAGTATGGTCAAGGCGGCAAGACGGTGTCTTGTTGCGTTTCGCGGCTGGCGTCCCGGGTTAACTGAACCGGTAATAAGCGGAATTTGATCCCTTCGGTAGATAGCCTAGCTGAGCTAATCTAAGCAAGAGTTGAGAATAGCTTGTTGGCCACAAGTGCACAATTAATATCCAATAGTATGTTATAAAGGATGCCTCAGCCCCTACAGTACATAGTGCGGCTAAGAAATAATCACATCTGAAACAACTACATGCGGACGTTTCATGCGAAAAAAAAAGAGAAACAGAAAAAAATAATTATATTATTGTGATACCTTGCGGTTTGTGCTGATGATCTCACTGATCTGAAAAGAAATGACGCTGATGAGTCAAGTAAGACACAAAACTGAACGTAAATTACGGCGAATACTTCGTTGTTACAAGAAGTTGAATTTTTTATTTGAAACTAGCTGTGCCCGCGACTTCGTCCGCGAGGAATATAGTGAATTTTACATAGTTTGTCACCGTCACTGAACGACAACAAACATTTCAAAACGAAATTCAGCTAACGCGACCAGCAGTTCTTTTTTTTATCTAAGTACCTAAGTAGGTTTTTAGATTTTCATGTATTTTGCTTGGTAGTTGCTCAAGTGTGTCCTTTAAAATAATGAAATAAATCTAAATTAGGTCTCGTTTTTCTAGTCCATCTTGTGGGTGGTAGTAGGACGTCGGGCGGCGCGGCGTCGCGGCGGCGGACGCGTCGGCGTCGCCCAGCCTGTTGCTAAGCCAGGCAATAGCTATTTGATGACTAGACTATAAGTACCGAGCTTTAAGATTAGTTCAGTGCAATCAGATCGGACTATGAGGAAGCTGCTGAGGAGGGAAAAACTAAGAAATGTTACAAAAATACTTAATTTTAAGTAATGTCGTGCCCATTACTGAAGCACCGTGGAACATTTCTTATGTATGTTAAAATTATCATTTATTGTTTTTTTATGTAAGTAAATCATAAAAAAGATAAACGAAGCTACCTACTTGACTTTGAATCAAATAATAAAACTAACATTAAATTCAATTTCAGTTCTCTCCAACAGGTGGTGGCAACAGGGGAATTACTGAAACAATTCAAAAACAACAGAGAACCAATTCATTCGCTAAATGAAACTCCCTCAGCTCATTTCTCAGACCTACCCAACCCAACCCAACCCAACATTACAAGAAAGCAATAACGTTACAAGTAGGACCGCTATCGCACTTGCTAGATTTATTTTCAATAAAACTTGGAGCGCTGGAGCCTGCATGTTGACACTTTAGCAGTCCAATAACAGGCAATAAGATCGGCGCCCGAGGGCATCGCGCGCTCCGAGTTATTGATGGAGGCGGCGGCCCTAGGTAAATTAGGATTTACTATCCCACAGATGGACGCTTTAGTCTATTATTTACTCACCGTCTTTGGTCT
Organism: Euspilapteryx auroguttella; assembly: GCA_951802225.1. Classification (NCBI taxonomy): domain Eukaryota; kingdom Metazoa; phylum Arthropoda; class Insecta; order Lepidoptera; family Gracillariidae; genus Euspilapteryx; species Euspilapteryx auroguttella. The sequence goes on from OX637654.1 coordinate 5,343,195, forward strand.
GTAAAGACAATCTTTTTGTTTAAAAAAGGCTAAGTAGACAAATAAAATGTTATAATGTACTTTATCTGATAGCTGATAAATACAGCGCTTTATCACAATATTATATGAAAATTGTGGCGACTACAACTCTACAATTCTTTCAGGAAGATATTTTATACAAAGATATTATCGGAATTTATTTATTAATTTCTTTCATTACCTTGGTTACTTAATATAATATTTTTACTATGTAAACTTAATTCCAAGTTAATCCCGTATTTCATAAGGATTATCAATATATATAAAACTCTTCCGTTACTGACTGACAAACTGACTGACTGACTGACTGACAGACAACGCAGAGCCGAAACTACTGGGCGTAGCGGGCTGAAACTTTGCATGTAGGTTCCTTAGGGAGTGTAGGTGAGCACTAAGAAGGGATTTCCCGAAATTCCCACGGGAACGGGAAAAAACGGGAATTTTGTGTTTATGAGAAATCTGCGCGGGAAAAACCGCGGGGCAGCCTCTAGTTTAGGTAATAAAATGATGTGTACGGAAAATCATGTTGAAGTGGGCGGTCGTTCCGAGAAGAGGTCAGTCAGTCCGGTGTCTCGACAGGCTCCGCAAATTAGAAGCTGTCTTAGACATTTCAAGTAGACGCAAAAGCCGCCTCTCCCCACAAAGGGGGTGTATGCCCTCGTGCCACCCGGTGATTGCTCAGTCTCGTCCAAAAACCGCAAACAATGCCGCAATGAGAATCCTCGCAGCTCGCAGCCTACCAGCAAATACCGAAGATCGAGCAAGACTACGAATGGTGGATCTGTCTGTCAATGTGTGGTGCATATAATAACCTGCTTAATGAATATAGGCACGATCCCCCTGCTGCGCCAGACATCTTCCACGACTCGCTACAAACATTCAAAAGATCTATATTGAGAAATAAAAATAATAATAATGATACATAAATACAATGCATAATACTATTAATAATAAGTTATTCGAGATGTACCTAATACTTATAATAGGTACATTGTGTAATGTGGTACCTACTTTAATTACTAATTTTAATTATACTTAATAACTTTAGTTGTTAAAATTTCACTTTATTATACATAATATTTATGCCTGCATGCTTATTTGATAATTAGTAATACAAACATTGTTAAATTTCCCTTGCTTGCCTTTACTTTTATAATGTTGTGCACACATAATTTTTGGCGTTGCATCTGTAATGTTCAAGTTTTATATTAATTTTAACTGTAACTGTTGTAATGCTGTTTTGTGTGTCATTGAAATAAATAAATAAATAAATGCTGCTGAAGCTCGCTCGCCCGGAAACAATCATTTTAGAGATAGTTAGGGAAAAGCTACCGCTTCACCGAGAGGTCAGATATTATTTGTTACTTCCCAGTGTAATTGCATTAACGTTTTCATCGGATTTCAATTATTTGAAAATTGATCGGAAAAGTTTCTGAGAAGCGGAGTATAATAAATAACTGTTCTTACCAATCAATGGGCACAAACCGCAGGCAATTTCTTACTATCAACGTCGTGTTGTGTTGAATTAATAAAGTTGTGTAAAAAATTAAGCATTTCTGTATTTCTTGGTTTTGATGTACCTACTTAGGTTTTTTTTGTACCGTTATACCCGTAAGAGACAACAATGATGACTGATGTTGATGTGTGACTTTTAACCAATAGCTTTTTTTTTAAATTAAGTATTTAATATAAACCCGGAATTGCAGTTTAACAAAAATGCAAAACAAGCTCTTTAAAAGAATTCAATGCATCAGCTCTGTTGACGCAGGCATAAATCAAGAAAATTGCTGTCTACAGTCTTCAGATTTGAGCAATTGATGGCGCTGGCCGACAATGCTTGTGTCTGTTATAAGGGCAAATGCTTAAATTGCTCGTGCAATCATCATTGCAGACAATGTTAGGTGTCGCTTTGATGTGAAATAGTCGTGGCTTGCTAAGATGATCATTGCAAAACATAGCAGGGCCAGACTGGTTGGGCTGCACCTATAAGCATTTATTAACGCTGCACGCTGCACCGCATTGAGGACAAATAATTATTTGACTTTGAATTGATATTTGTAATTACATAAATCGAATAAATATTTCATTGTTAATATCTGCCCCTCTCTATCTGCATTTATATAATTTTGTTCGACATTGCATGATGTCATATGATCCACGACTATGACGCAGTTGGCACATGCCTGAAACATGAAACGGGCACCTGATATCTTTCTGAATGGCAGCCGACTGGCGCTTGTATCTGCGGTTTTAATAAAAGTGTTGTCTGTTAACGTAACAAACTCATTACATCGGCGTTCTGAACTCACCAGGAAGCGGGGAGGGATATTATTCAGCAGTTTTTTTTCCCGTGCAAGCAACGGTGGCGGCACATTTTGTATGCGATTCGCTCTGGCGATCGAGTCCGCGAGATTAGCGGTCAGGGTACTGCGTGATTAAACAGTTTCCGCTCCATAGATATTCCTCACTTTTCTCGGCGCCCGCAAACATAGGGTTCATTAAAAAAAAATGTACCAAATCATTCGCGAATGATTCTGAATGTTAGCGGGACATCGGAGTCGTGCATGCGGAATGCAAGCCTTATGTACTTAGGCATTAGTGCTCTATTGCACACACACATATATAGAATTTACGTGTCGGTATGTCAGTACGGTTGTCTCGGATGTGGTGGTGTGTGGAATGCGGCCGCGTCCTTCGCTGAGCGCTGCCTCATTTACACACAGGCGCGTTGGGCGATTTCCATTTTCATCCACCCAGACGTTTTAAATAGCTTCCCAATTATCACCGAGCGAAACCAAATCTATATTTTATAAATTTAAGCTTTTAAAATTCATACTATTATCATTTATTCTTCTAGTACTTTAGATAGGGCATTATTACATTTGTCCACTTCTTGAAAAGCAAGGTTTATACATTTTATTTGTAAATAGTAAATTCGTTTGGCTTCTGAAATTTGGCTGTTCTTCAGCACTATACAACGCAAGGTTTAACTTTTTATTGGATTTTATTTTCCGTGGCGGGCCCGCATTCTTTTTTTATATTTTCATTGTGTTGTGATTTAGTATATAGAGTGGGTGTGCGAGCGCTCGCGCACTCGGCCAGAACAATCGGTGCAGCCGTCGGCTCTCTTGATCTCATTCAATACTAAGACAAATCATATCCTAACTATGTGTACATCCTGTTTAAATTTGTACCCGCTACTACCAATTTTCTCTATAATTTGTAGAGTCGTGCAAATTTATTGATGCAGCTTGTTCAGTTGAACTTGTAGTCATTATGTTCTACTTTAAAAGAACGAATGACTATAGCTTGAATTAGTTTCCTCATAGCAAGTAAAAGATGATAACAGAGTATTACTGTGCGTCTGAGCGTCTGATGATAGCGCATTTGGGCTTTATTTTGTGTAATCTAGCTGCATTTGCCTCAAGGATTTGCAACGCTAGGCACTGCCAGACATTGCTACAAGAACCAAGCTGAATGCAGACGTTGGTGATTTAGTGTCTGTTCGTGCTATGGAACGGTAGAATGGCATCAGAGATGTAGGAATATTCGCCGATTTCAGAGCTCTACACAAAATATGTATGCATTAAAATATTCACAGTTTAAAGTACGTAGTAAAACTGCAGTAACTGAAAATAACCCCACAGATTTATAGGTACCTATGTTGGTAGACACTCACGACGATCATATTACTTTTACTTAACAAAAGAAGACACTGAAACTATTCTCGTAACTTAATTTCAATGTGAAGTGATATTTTCACATCTAAAACTGCAGTAAAGTCGGATAACAAGGCGGGTGTTGAAACAGTTTTAATTGCCAATAACTATTGCGAATTGCAGCGATATTGATACGATTCACATTTCAGATACAAAAGCTAGATCTATTGTTGCACGAAATGCACATGTTAATTAGACCTTTATGAGTCAAGCTTATGAGCAGCGAAGACGCCAAGACAAAGACACGAGCGCTGACGTACGAATGCAGTCACGACAGTGACTATTTTATATTGCTATATTGTATGTTATAGAAAATAAATCTTCTTCGTTGTTTTGAGTCTTTTACGAGGCAGACTATATTTGCGCGCTTTATTTCAGCTTTAGAAAATTTGCTCTGAAAATTGTTCTATTTCTAACAACTAACATTACAGAAGTATACACTTATCTCAGTCTCAGACCGACCACTGTCTTCTTTATTTATTGTGATTGGTCCGTGTTTTAAAAGAGTTGGTGTGTATTTTTCTAATAGTGTGTTTCTAAAAATTTATGGAGTTTTCTCAAATATACCCATTTATATATATTATTATAGGCACCTATAGAAGAAATAAAGAATCAAAGGGTCCTAGCAGGTAGATATTTTTGGTATTAGCGTTTTCCTGCCAAGGATTAGCGTGTATAGTGACACGACTGGCATGACGTCATAATAAGGCATTAAGGACAAGCGTGCAAGTAGCAAATGTTCAGCGACACAAGGGTGCTTTGTTCCGCATGTGCATCATTTATGTTATGATTCATTAGGTCATTACTCAGTCAGTTTACAGAATCTTGCTGTTTATAGCGTGACGCGTGTGCCGTTTGTAAACATATGTAATCGGACTATCAGTGTCTGAACTACGACTATATGCTATGATAATGTTAGAACTATCATTGAACGGAAATTTATGACGTCCGAAAGATATATGGATAATTTTGAAAAAGGTAATGAGCCAGCTTTACACGAATAAAAACAGAAATTTTACCAACGTTTTAGAAAATAACTAGAAAATTATCGCGATTCCATTAACGACAGCCAGCTATACAGCGTAAAGAATTCCAAGGCCGGCGTTTCCCGAACTTTTATATCGGATTCCATTGTCATCGTTGTAATCCGCGGCGGGAAGGATTATAGCTATCGACAAACTAAAAGCCCCGCACAATCATTGAAACAACAATAGTGTTGAATAGAACGTCACGCGCGCCTATCGATTTATTTCCTTCGTTCAGGGCAAAGGGAAGCCACATGCAACACTTTTCGCAAAAATAATAGACATTTGCTTTTAATTGTTTTTGTATTTCCCTTATCTTTGACTGCTCAAAACACAAAATTCCCGATTATTCCCGTTCCCGTGAGAATTTCGGGAAATCCCTTCTTAGTGCTCACCTGCACTCCCAAAGGAACTTACGTGCAAAATTTCAGCCCGCTACGCCCAGTAGTTTCGGCTCTGCGTTGTCTGTCAGTCAGTCAGTCAGTCAGTAACGGAAGAGTTTTATATATATTGATATCTATTGGTACGTGGGATGTTTATTTACGTCATAATTTTGACTCCTATAACCAATAACATTGTAACTATTGTTACAGAGGTATTGTTTGTTAAAAAATAAACTGCCATCATAAGGGTCACTGAAATTCACAAGTGATTTAAAAAATATAACCCTATGTAACAGAAGCTTTAAAACACGGAAATAAAATACAACAAACTTGCACCGCTCATGGCTGCTGTTGCAAACTTTCATGGAAATAAAGATCCCATTAAGTGATAACAATTTTGTTCAGAATTGTTATTTGACTCGACATTATCAACGATCTTTGACAAAATTGATTTTTAATGTTTGTAACCTGACGCTTTTGGGGTGTTTGCTGACAAAACAAACTTGTGGTTCGGTATGTTGCCTGAATTTTAAGAGGGACACATTTTTAAATGCGTTGTTCTTTTGTTCTAAACATTAATTGAAGAAAGAAGAAGCTTGCAAAAAAGACACCCTCTCAAGACCAGCATCAAGATGTATGTAATACTTTTATAAAACGAATACATATAAATAAACATTTTGAAAGATATATAAAAAAGTTTACTTTTTGAAATACCTACGTCTAACTTAGGGCCAGTAAAAATATATGTTCAGCATAAACATCCTTGTGTGCTAGTGCCAGTTCGTTTCAACTCAGCCAGATTGGATTCGGATATCGATTTATAATCAGTAAACGCCCCCACTAGCATTCGACGTCTGTCGACGATTAGTGACCTATTGTACTGATTCCGCTGGATAACACAAATGGGCATCGCATGGCTGTATCCCACAGCGGACGTGCCGATTTGAACATAGAAGCATTTTAAAATAAAGATTACTGTTTTTTTTTTATTGTTAGACAGGAGCTAAATATCAGTTTTAGAATTGTCTAGTTTAACAATAACTGCAGTTTCATTAAAATTGGCGAACAGCTGACAAATTGTTTGAAAATTCAGCAATTACAGAATATTCCGTCCATCAATAAACGCCCCACAAAACGAATCATCACAGTGAAATTTATAATTGAAATTGATGATTGTAGCCAGTTAACGGCGGCCGTTTTTAATTGCGGATGAACATTAGACAAAGGACGTTTTGCCACGTCTAAAGTTTTATTATTCGTGTGATAACTGTTTTGTTGTATATGATTTACTCGTGGCTGTAAATTGTTTTTGCAAAAATACTACTAAGTATATTGTTTGAATATTTGTGTAACACGGTAAGTGGGTATTTCAAGCCATAAGTTGTATACTTAATTATCTAATATCAGTCACTTTATTTAGTGTATCTTATGTTGGACACTTTGTATACCTTTGTAGACTATTCGACGGTTACTGTAACTGAAAAATATCAAATATTATTTCAACTCATTCAATAATTGTGAAATCTAGACCACAGTCCAATCCCATCAGCTGATGTTTTCCTATTCCGATTGCCTATAGAGTCCAAGTGCATGTCCAGTTCGCTAACAATGACGCACGCATCCACAATGCAGCCCTTGTCATCAATCAAAGCACCCCCCGACCCGCGCCCTCCACATTTGCCCGCAGCCCTCAGATAATACCACCCTTCCAGGTAAAAAGCAGAGCAGCCCTTACCAGACGGTGAAACGGGCAACTAATACTTTTGTTTATAGCTCTTTTGTAACGGAATTATATTTATACTTTTATTTGTGGTAGAATGGAACAATAATTTAAGCTAGCACAGTCATATTGTCATTTTAAATCCTCGTCCAGATTCGTGGAACTCAATTTGTTTCCTTCTGAAATATTATAAATAACTTGCATTCCAGGCATCTTCTATTTCTCTAAGGACTCGAATTCCTATTTGGCTATCTGTCTCAAAAAAGGGCGTTGTTTAATCTCTGTTAATCTGAAATGTCCAAATATCCCGAGGCTAAGCATCGCGTGACTGAAGCAGAGTGTGCCCGAGTGTGCCCCATTACTGCCGCCTCCGCCTCCTTCCTTATAATAACGATTCACGAAAGTCAAATTGATATTTATTTCCTTGCCGAACCTCCACTACTGGAATATTTAATAACACCATGTCAAGTTTCAGGTTTATTAGTTCACACGATACGGTATACTTTGATGGTAATTTCCAATTAAAGCTTTCGCCTACTTTAGTTGATATTATTTTATTTATATTCGTTTTTGGAAAATCGAATTGTTTGAAGGAAACTAAAGAAACTTTAATATGTATTGGGGAAGCCAAGAAAGAATTGACGTAATTTTTCACGATCCATCCAAACCACTCTGTGGGTCCGTTAGTACATTAATCTTAACAAAGTTGCCTGCCTATTTATCCTCAACTTTTAAGTGTTAATAATATTGTAATCTAAACTAAACAAAAACAGCTTTTTGAGTTTTAAAGATCAATTGTCCTGAAACCGCTTGTTCCCGTATGTTTCTGCAAACGCCTTCAAGTAAACACAGAAGTTCGTAAAGAAAATTAGATAGGTACTTACTTACTCGCATACACGGGAGCAGGCGACGCGCCAGAAAGCTGAAATAGGTCGGAAAATAGCGTTCCTCCCGAGGGCACAACTCGGGATTCAATCAAGTCGAATTCACAATTTGGAGTTCGTTTACAGAGTGCTCCCGACGTGTGTTATGTGTGCACAGCGAAGACAAGAAATGTACAAAATAAAATATGTTCTTCAACTTCCCCTTATTTTGTTCTTGATTTAAAATGATGCGAATATTTATGATTTTAATTACAAGCAAAAGTTTTTAGTTGGTAAATCCTTGATTAATTTGATTATTTGCATTTGGATGTTTTGTTTGACCCAGGTAAATGTAAGTACTTATATATAGCTATTTTTAGGTATTCGTTGATAGTAGTTAATCTTAGTAGTTAGTTTAATTTTTTACAACGATCGTGATATGAAAAAAAGAAAGGCTCATTTAAAAACAAGTGTGTGGTATGGAAAACCCGAATTTTTAACCTAACGCTTGTCGTTTTGCTCAATTGATCAAGGCTTCAACTTCAAACCCTATACCTAGATAAGATATCCAAAAAGCAGTTTGTCCGGGGTGGTCGGCAGCGGGGCGTCGGCGGCCTTGCGGCGCGCCGGTCGACGCCCCGAGACGTCGACCCTAAAAATACACGGATTGCACTAATGCTCCCAGCCTCTGTACACACACTTTGCATTCGTTTTTCCTTAGACCGTCTATAGCATCGCTGAACTGGTTTCTCGATTTAGACGCAAAGCGAAATAATAATAGGACAGCAGCGCGCGCGTCGGGGTCTGCTTAGGTGCAAAACTAATTAACATTTAATAGCAACTACTGACTTCCGACTGAAAATTAAATGTTTATACATAAATTTTATGTCGGTTGAAAAACATATAGTTCAAATCATGTAAGAATATATTTTATTCGATTCGTTGGGTCCGGGAAGCTCTCGACCGCTCGCACTAATTACAACCCCATCAGAGATTCTCCGATCGACTTCGCTCGTTATTTTATCATTAATAACAGAAAGAGAGGAAAATAATCAATTGACTTATTTCCCACAATTAACAGGGCGATATTAGTGAGACATCTCGGCTAATAGCCGGAACGGACTGAGAACGACAGGATGCGGGGAGCTGTAGGTAAATAGGGGAAGATTGAGAACGTGCGAAACATTCCTGAATATAAAATAACTCAATCGATGATGAAAGATCAAAATAGTGTACAATAGCAGAGAGGAAGAACATGTTTAGATCATTTTTGATGCAAGTGATAGAGCGGATTTGTTGCTGTTTAAACTTGTTTTTTTTATTTTTTCTATGTTACTATTCTATGGACTGTTGACTTTAAGATTCGATCAATAACACAGTGAGGCAATGGCTCTTCATAGTCTAATCAGTTCATCTAAGCAATCTGTGGTCTAATCACTGATGGCTCACTCAACGTAGGATTTAAGTAAATTTTTATGCGGCTTCCCGACAAACAGTATTCTCTGAACAATCCGCAAGCCGCCATGTTGATTTAATAAAGCGAGAAACCGCAACAGAGCGGAGGCCTTTGTTTACTCACTCAAACATGAGCTTCAAATGCTCAGTTTAAACCTGAACTTCAGAAAACCTGATGACATGATTTTTCCCGTAATTTCTTTTAAATAAGATTTAAAGAGCAACAAGTAGCGTGGATATAATCCAATGTGTTGGGTAATTATGCGGGTCGAAATGTAGCTACAACTTCTATCATCAAAATCTTACTTCCCACTAATATATAAAACCGAAAGTATGTATTTATGTTTGGCAGGGAAAAGCGACTTTAGCAAATTAATGTCTGAAAATTTTGAATTGTAGAAGTAGTGTGTAGATTCTATTCTTCGATTCTTCTACACTGTAGAAGGTTTAGAAAGCATTAAAAAGATGAGCTTACTAATCACACCATATAGACGTGGGTGTTTATTATCATTGGTCTGGCTGATATTAATTTGCCGGTATCACATTGTGCGTACATTGGGTGTGATAACGCGACACGCGTTGGCGGTGGTTCGTTTGCTTTAATATTGCGATCACGGGGCGTCGGGGCGGCGCCCACGCCACCGACCAGGAACTCTGCCCAACGCTCATACTAATAAAAGAAGATTGTTTAAGACTATACATCATAAACTGTTTGATAAAAGGCTTAACTATTTAAATGTATCTTAATTTTTCACAAAATACTACAGTACGCCAGCGGTTTTTTCAAGAGGAATTGATCTGCGCCGGTTGTATCTATACTAAGACGCAACATTAGATCCTGTTTTGCGTTTTTTTTTTAAGGAATTGCCCCTACAGTATAACAAACCAAATATCTTTACGTTTTCACTGAAATATATTTGTACAAAAGAAATATTTAGTTTCTATCTCAAGCTATTTCGGGCTGTGTGTGTACGTTTCAGTCAGTAAGTCTGTAAAAATACGCTTAATCAAAAAAAAAAAACTAAAGAGTCTGCAACTAACCTCCTAATTACGATATTTAACCCTCATTCGATTCGGTTTTTATATGAATAGAATACCGATGTTCATGTACCGTAGTTAAACAAATGGTCCTAATAATAAATAATAATAATAAGGACTGAGTATAATGAGTTATTTTAGTATATTTTCAGGCACGGCATTATGCCTACAGGTATTAGTTTTTTTTTTGCATTTCCCAAAGCGATGTTGGCTCGCACAAGTCGAAATAGCATTTTACATGAAAACTCTCCATTAATTTTTATCTCTAGGCGGGCAGAAAATTAACTGCGGTACTTAGTACTAATGTTTACTTACAGAGGCTGGAAAGTTTAAAGATCAGCTCTACGTGGAGATCGCATGAAGTATTCAGGCGGGCATCAGCACCTCGGCGGCGCGGCGGCCCCCAGAGTGCTCTTTTCCTCTAAAACAAAACTTAAATCTCTTTCGTAAGCCGCGAGAAAACCTCCGCCGCGCCGCCGCCAGGATTCGCAGACTATTTTGGGTAAAATATTAAACGTGACGTTGGATTTACAGAGTTGCAGTGCCGTTGTTAATAATATATGAATGTAGCCGAGCGCAGTCTTTGTTCGTGTGACCTCGCTTCTTACAGCGGAAGCATATCGGCGACAACATGGGAATTATGCTCTGTGGCTAGATGGAGTATTGAAATTGACTTTACTTTGTGGTTGGTGTTATATGAATTTTACCGTTTGCGAGGAAACCGCATCGTGGTGGCATCTGCAAACTGACTAATCTGTTATTTGTATAAAAAAACGCTTTTAACGTTTCTTACTACAGAACATGAGACACTGTTATATTCAAACGAATTTATTGCTCTGCAATACTTTTCTTTATATTTTTGAAATAATGTTGCTTGATTTATCGGCTAGAGCAATAAAATTATACTGTCAGGTCAGCAAGTTATTATAGTCACCGGATCGTTTAATAATTGTAACGTATCTTTAGTGTATTAACAATAAGCTACAAACTAACATTCAAGGTACATTAAAGAATGTCCTTTCAGATTTTACTCTGCAAAGAACCGTTTATGGCGGGCCTAGAGCGTTAACGGCTATAAACTTAATGTGTGCTCACTTTAGCGTCATAAAAATGTTGCAGTGCCCACAAAACGCGATTTCCACGCTTCAAGAAGTAAAATAACAGGTCAAGTACGTGTTGGTCGCGATTTCACTAAAGGTCGACCTCACCTTACATACCACATGGCTCATCTTAGTTTCATTACGTTACCTACACAAAATCAACTCAGCAGGTCGTCCTTTATAACACACAGACTTAAAGATAACTATTTTTAATATGCCAAGCTTGGCAATTACGGCAAATTCCCTCCACAATGTGTGTGTGGGGGAGACTTATGTCCAGCAGTGGACGTGTACCGGTTGATGATTTGTAACATTATAGTGCACGCATATCTGTTTCGTGTTCCAAAACCTTCAGAATGGATAAAAGTAAGGTTAACTAATGGAGGGCTACGGCTCGCATCCCTACTATCGAAGCGATCTATTTATAACGAGCTTTCCCGGCTTACTTCGTTACGCCATAGAATATAAGATACTACAAAAGACTTGGCTCTATAGACTTTGTTCTTTTGACTGCCCAGAATGGCCGAATAAAAAACCAACAACAACAACAAACCACCTGTCAAAATATGTAAACAACGGAAAAAATATTGCACCTTGGGTTACATTATTTGAATTTAGGTAAGGATCTTTAATTTTTTTGAAAATCTATTATAGCCTATGACACTCGGGGTTAATGTAGCTTCCTACCAGTGAAAGAATTTTTCAAATCGGTTCAGTATTTCCGGAGCCTATTCGTTACAAACAAACAAACAAACAAACAAACAAACAAATCTTTCCTCTTTATAATATTGGTATAGATTGCATTTTTGACCCCATACCGCAAGGATCATTTTATTTGAGCCGACGAAGGGCGCGTTTAATTTAAGTTACGCCCTATACCATCAGCGCTCTATTCTCTTTTATGTATTTGATTTTATTGTATTATTTATTGTATTATAGTATTTTGAGTGTTAAAAATAATAGTAACTAATAACTATTATTTTTAACACTCAAAAACAATATTCAAAAACTTTATCCACAAATTTGTTTGCAATAAAGTACAGCTAGCTAGTCAGCTAGATAAATGTAGAGCGCCGCAAAGGAAACGGTTACGAATGGCGATCGTTGGAGCATGCCACCGTCCGCGTCCACCGCACTTGGGTACCAATAATTTGAATTTCCTGATGGATGAATAACGTTCAGTGGCAATTAATATATCCGGGTGTGTTCTGCTTCCCCTCCCCTCTGTCACTTCCGGTGGCGAATCCCGTAATCCGCTGTTCCAGTAGGTAACTGTCAATGGGTTTATTATGATTTATTGAATCAGTCCCGCGGTATACGCGCTGATGAATCATACGAGTATGTTTTCCTGCCTCCCATAGGTTTTTTTTTATTTTTTTTTTATATAACCAAATCAACTTTATTCTATTACAAAAACAATGCTGCTGCAGAAACTATATTGTATAATAGGTATAAACGGTATAATTCAAGTTTGGTTAACACTCATTTGTACGAGTCGTTATACCGATGTTTTTATGTCGTCGCCTCTTTCTTCCTCTTATTAAATTGTCTACTTACATTTGTTTAGATGTTAATCAAATTTACCTAAAATACTTTTGTTTTATAAAGTTTTTATGATGTCTGTCTACAACCAAATAGGTTTTCAATAATTTCTCACGTAATATACTACTTGCAAGTACAGTGAAACTTGGTTAAGTGGCACCTGGATAAGTGAGAAACCTCAATAACTGGGACTCAAGCCGAGGTCCCTACACCTTGGCACTGAATTTACCTCTGTTAGTGGGACAAAGCAAACCTCTATAACTGGGATTCGTTCTTTCAATTTTATTGTCATAGTTACCTCTATAACTGAGAAAGCGAGGGAATTTTATATGCATTTACCTTACCTCTGTAACTGAGATAATATCATTTTGATTATATAATTGTGTCAACTAATTTAGTTCCAAATGACCTTCTGTTTTAGTTTGGCTTTACTATCATGTTCATTTGAAAAAATAAAGGTTTAATATACCTACGTTTAATAAAGTGGGAAGACATACGTTGAAGACTGTGCCGAATTTAATGTGCTAAAACCTGTCTTTATAGAATTCAGAATAAAACTGCGTAAAAAAATGTTCCGGTGGACAGATGATAAAATTTCGCCCGAAGGCTTAGTATTTTAAAATTTCAAGCAGAAATAGTGATTGAAATTGATGATGATGATTCGTTATTAAATTTTATTTACTAATCGCACCTCTATAACTGAAATAACCTGTTTTTTTACCTCTGTTAATGGAACCCCTCTGTAACTGAGACAGATATTTATTTGTACCTGGATATCTGAGACACTGTGTTAGTGGAATACCTCTTTATAAGTGAAACAAATTTGCAGGTCCCTTGAGGTCTCACTTAACCAGGTTGCACTGTATTATGATTTTCAAAAAAATACTGGCTATTTCATTCTATACTTACCATGCATTATCACAGCCTTTTTTTTTTTTTTTTTTTTTTTTTTTTTTTTTTTTTTTTTTTAAGGCGGGGAAACTCCTAACGAGTACCCTGCGACCCCGGGGGGAGTCGCAGGGTTATGTGGGGTTCGCACCCACTAAAACCCCGCCGGTGTCCATCTCGGCTGTTGGCAAGGGGGTCACGGGTGATCTTTCGATCGTTATGTTCAACTCCGCGACCCCCTCCAGCACTGGCTATAAGCCTCTTCGCGGGGGGACAAGTGGTAGTCCCCCCTGAGCGCGGATGGCTCTTCCTACACTTGGCGGCGGAATCGGGACACCGCGTTCCGCCGTCCTTCTCGGGGCCGTTATATGACTACACGAGGCCCCCGCCTCGTGCAGCCAACGACCCCGGGGTCCCCTCTTAGTCGCCTTTTACGACAGGCAGGGGATACCTCAGTCCTATTCTTTGGCCCGGTACTGCAGGGCGTGCGGCGGCGCTTCAAGTCCACGCGCCGCCGCGGCAACGAATCCGCCATCCGGCCGGGCTCGCCGCCTCTCCATCGCGGAGCCGGGCCACCATCAATGTGGCGGCGGCAGCACATCCATCGCCACCGCAGACTGACTAGCTGCGGTGGCAGGCGGAGGGCGAGCACCAGACCCCTTCCCTCTCCCTTTTCCTTTCTTCACCTGGCATGAACCGCCACCCAGGCTGTGCGAGGCGGGCCGACCGCTCGCCGCGCATAGTGGGCAGTTGACCGCAGCTTCGCAGCCGCGGGCAACGTGCCCAGTCTGGCCGCAGCGGTAGCAGACACCGCTACGGTCGACCTCCGAGTGGCAGTCCACCCGGATGTGTCCGGTCTCCAGGCACTTAAAGCAGCGCCGGACTCTTTTTGGGAGGAGCCTTGCTCGGACGATGCACCATCCGAGCTTTATCTTCCCGGCCAGTGCGAGCTTCCTCGCCGCCTCGACCGGGCAGCGAACCCACACTGACCCGAGGCCCCTCTCAAAGGTGATGCGCCCCACCTGGACATCTTCAACCCTGCATCCGCCGTTAGCTGCGACTGCAGCTGCGGCGTCGGCAGGGGTGACAGAGTCATCCAGGTCCATGAGGCGCATCTCCGCGCTGCTCTGTGGTCTGGAGACCTTGACGGCTTCGTCCGGTAGCACCTCCCGGAGCTTCTGTGCTAAGGCGTCAGCCTTAGCCCTTGCCTCCTCTGCAGGCCCGCCGATCTCTAGCATTCGGGCACCGGTTGCGACCGCACGGAAGCGGACGCTCTCGATGCCCATCTCTGCGAGAGCGAACTTCTCCTTGGCAGAGGAGATGACCTGAGCATAGGTCATGCCCCTCTGCTGGGCCTCTGGGCTAAGGCTGAGCACGACCGCCGCAGTCCGGGGGGCGCGCAGCCTTTTGGCGGCAGCCTTAGAACGCTCCAAAGCCGTCTGCTTCGGCTTCGGAGCAGGCGTAGCAGGAGCACCTCCGCCGCCTCCCTTCTTCTTCTTCTTCTTCTTTTTCTTCTTCTGTCTCCCTCCCCCTGTCACCAAGGTCCAGCCTTCGTCGTCGGCTGGACCAGAAGGTGGAGGAGGAACGTGGGAGGCAGAAGAAGGGCCCGCTGTGGGTTGCCACGCGGGCTCTCGTGGGACCGGGGCCGGGGTCGACTTTGGTGCAGCTCGAGGGGCTGGGGCTGCTTGGAGGCCTTTTGGGGCCGTCCGAGGAGCCTTGGCCGCTTGAGGGGCCGTCGGGGCCGTCCGAGGAGCCTGGGCAACTCGGGAGGCCGGGGCAGCTCGGGAAGCCGGCGCCGCACGAGCCCTGTCCGCGGCCAAGGGAGGCCGAGGGCGTTGGGCCGGCAGGAGGCGCTCATCCAGAGCCTCCAGGCGCGCATTCATCATGGTCCCAACCTGGACCATGATGGCGCGCGTCACCTCCTCCATATTGGGAGTGGGGAAGGTCTCGGACCGAGCAGCACCTACGCTCGTCCGGAGTTCCTCCACCTCTCTTCGGAGGAGGTCCACCTCGCCGCGGAGGCTCCTCTCCTTTCCCTGGGCTGACGTCAGCTCTCCTCTGAGGCGGACGTTCTCCTCCGAGAGCAGTCTGGTCTCCTCAGAGGAGGTCCGGCCCATCAGCACCTCCAACGCCCAAATGATGTCGGCCGCGGCGCTCTTAAGGGCCTTTGTGCAGGTGCCCTTAAGATTGCCGGACTTTGTGGCGACATCTCGGACCACTGCCACGTTCTCCCGGATTCTGTCCTGGAGTGCGGCAGCGGTCTGGCCCCCGGCATCATTTGGGTCCTCCACTCGGGGCCGCTGAGCAATAAAATGCTCACAGCGCTCCTCGACGTCGGCCGATGTCTCGCGCCGCCGAAACGCCTCCCGCGTCTTGGCTTTTTCGGCCGCCCTCACCTCTTCTATTAGTTTTTTGGCCCCAGCGCGAGCACGGCCGACACCGACGGCCTTCCCCGTAGTTGGAGGCCTCCCTCGCCCCCGTCGGCCTCGCCCCGAGCCAGTCAGGCCAAGGCCAGCGGGCTGGTCCTGCCCCGAGCCTGACTCGGACCCCGAGTCCGTCTCCAGGAGACTCAGGGTCAGGTCGTCCGAGTCGACTATGTCAGTCGCCATCGAGGCGATGGACACGTCGGACTCGCTCCTCTCCCTGTCTCTGTTAGGAGCGCGCTGCAAAGCGCGCCCCGTCAGCTTCGGACCGTCCGTCCCGCTGGGGGTTGCGACGGTCGTCGGCTCCTCCTCTTTTTCTACGCCAGGTTGGCCACTAGGGCCAGCCTGGCCTGCCGTCTCCACTTTCTTATTTAGGGATAATTTCAATTTCTTCATAGCTAGTCCCACGAGTATTTTACATTTACAACAGAAACCCTCAATCGCCCAGGGGTTCGGGCTTCCCCTGGGGTGGCCGCTAGGGACAGGTATACCCTCCTGCCGCTCTTTCGAGCATCCACACGCCGCGCGAGGCCCCGTAGGGCGCCCCAGCGTGTGGAGTTGGGGATTTTTATAGAGGTTGTCTCCTCGCGGTCCGGCCAATTAAGGCAAGACCCTCGGTTCTGGAGAAGCCGCGAGACGTGACCACGACACTTCCTACCAGAATTACGAGTTGCGGACGGGGGCGTGAGAAACGAGATGTTTCCCACGCCTGCTCGACGGCAGTGCGAGTGCACGTCGAGCCCATCCCGACTCGTCCGAAGACTCTCTCTGATGAAGCAGAGAGAGCTCGGAGAGTCTTGTCTCCGGAGATAGGGCCTCCAGAGACAACTGCCACCGCATTATCACAGCCTTTGGCAACATCGTTAAGCGTCCAACCATGTTTTTTAGTATTATTTATTATCCAAAAGAAAGCCCATTATCCGTGCCCGTGTCACCAAATACCGTGGTGATTACCGGCCGCGCTCTTGTCAATCTCACACAACTCAAACCGATGACGCGCGCTAAACCGCAGCTGTGCTCGCCAAATCTCTCCTCCTAAACAAGGCTCGGTTGACATGACACTGTGTAATGCTCTACTGATAAGGATCTCTGTACATATTTGTTTATCGAACTGAATTTACTGATTTTTTTTCATAGAATTTCAGATGAACTCAAAAACTGGCTTAGTCCTTGAAATCGTACAAGTTAGAAGTAAATAAAATTTGTCCATTTGACTTTTTGTTACAGGTTCCGTCTCAAAGGTTTGATTTTTATCAAGCAGCGCTTCCTGCCTTGATTAACCAAAAAAAACTTAAATAATAACAAACTGAAAAGGCTTTAATAATTAAGATTAGATTTAGGCTTTTGTTTTGTACTTTATCTGTACCTAAATGGTACAATCAATGTTTAGTCCAAATTACTCATCTATCATAGTAAATACATACTTTTATTTAATTATGTTTTCTGTTTTCTGTTTTATATTTTAATTCTGATTTATTCTGTCTCGTAGAAATAACAGTTTGTATGTGATAATTCGGAGCAAAGTCGGCCGCGGCCAACCCGCGTCAACGTGACCCGCGCAGATGTTGCGGTCACCAGAATAGTGAAAATTATTCGCCCGCCAATTAATAAATATTTGCCTTATCCTCCCACCGCTTGTTTAACTAGTATTTGTTTAATAATTTACAATCTACGATTTATGAAATAGCGGCAACAGTAAAAGTTACTGAACAACGGGCTTTCAGTGAAGTAAGCATGGAAATAATTTAATTTTTGTAAAAGACCTATTTGTTTACAAATACGCTTTATCATTTCAAAAGGTTACCTTTTCGTTTTCGCTGAAGAAATCTGGTAATCTGATACGTACCTGAAAAAAAAATAGGTATATTAGTTTTTGTCACACTCCACAACTTCGTAATTACCGACTCGTTGTCTGTGCAGACAAAGAAATCAATATATATATAAAACTCTTCCGTTACTGACTGACTGACTGACTGACTGACTGACTGACTGACAGACAACGCAGAGCCGAAACTACTGGGCGTAGCGGGCTGAAATTTTGCATGTAGGTTCCTTAGGGAGTGTAGGTGAGCACTAAGAAAGGATTTCCCGAAATTCCCATGGGAACGGGAAAAAAAATGAATTTTTGTGTTTATGAGAAATCTGCGCGAGTGGAACCGCGGGGCAGCCTCTAGTTGTAAATAATCATAAATCTCTCCCCTTACACCTTAAACTGTCTAACAGCAACAAGTTTGTCGAAGTTTACGTTATTCATCAAAGTATTTAGAGGCTATTTAAAGTTGAATATAAAATTAAATACAAAGATTCACTTCATTTCCCTTTTTACTAGAGATAATTTACATTCAGGAAATCTATATTATATACTAAGCTGACCCGGCAAACTCCGTATCGCCTTAGATTAAAAGTTGACACGATTATTATTCAAATACCTACCTACTAAAAACTTAGCTGTATAGACTTTGTTATTTTGCCCACCCAGAATGAGATAATTTAAAAACAACGTCAAATCAATCAATCTTTTCACAGGAAAATGGCGAAACAGTAATGGAACATTTTGTATGGGAAATGAAATTGTCCGTTTTTACTAACTTCCACTAAATTTTTCTAGATTTTCTCACATTTTAAACCTTCCCTGGACTACTACAAACTTTTCAAAACCAAAATCAGCTAAATCCGCCTTTTGATTTTGATTGCGTGATTCTCTATTCATGTACACATTACACGATTATTGTGCGAGCTTTACCAAACTGCGGCGTTATCTTGTTTCGTTTTAAAATTGCCCATTTCCAAAAAAAAAAAACTCATCTGTAGCGATGAACAGACGCCAATATACTAGAGGTACTTTGAAATACGATTTATATTCTAAAGTTATGATGTGTATCTCACTTAATTAAGTTTATCTTTCATAGAGCGGTTTTCTGAGTTGTAAACAACTTAACTCAAATCTTGATTCGGGAGACTGAAGTTGTACTAAACTTCCATGTTGAAGTCAGTCGGATCAGTAAATGCATTGAGCGCTGGTAACGTGGCTAATCCACTCAGACATCGGCGCTGGTCAGCGGCTGGGTGCGCTATCAACTCCTGACTATTATTTCAGTGGAATAAAAATTAAAATGCACAATGCAGTTTCTAGGTTAGACTTTATGTATTATTCTATAGAAAGGAAGGTTGTCACCTATCCATTACCATTTGCACATAGTGCGCGTCGTCGCCTTGAGCTCTAGCGTTCAAGAAGTCACAAAGTAACGTATGCTAATATTTAATTTGCAATTTAGATCTGTCCGCCCACGGGGACGCTATTGTTTTGCACGAACGATGTTATTTATAAATTTTACTTAACGTTATGGTAGGTAAGTGATTTCTAAAAGATGTGGAAATAGAATGCTGTAAAGTATAAATCAGTGAGCAGCATCCTCAATGGACGCTATTATTTTATTTTATTTTATTATTAGCGAATCGTACCCTTCGCGTTGACTTGTCGAGTTGTCATCATTCAAAAAAACATTACAGATGAAAGTCTCGTTCCGTCGTGATACTAATTGAAGTTTCCAAGGTAAAAGTTCTACGACAGGCAATCTCCGAAAGTTTGGGGAAATTTCACAAGGCACCCCGATGGAGCTTCACTAAAAGAATGTAATAAGGCACAGGTGCCGGTACTTCTTTATTAGATTTCGCACGTTCCGTCCCGACTGCCGACGTGTTTGATGGCCGAAAGATTTTTACCAAACTCCTCCTGGCTTGGCTACGAATAACTTCTCGTCCAAACGACTTTTCAAATGTTAGATAATGCACATCATACACGGTCATCTATCGATCGCGGACAGCTCGACGAGGAAATTTATCTCGAATAGTACTGACAGAAAATTTATCGGAGATTCTAGGTTTGATCATTTCCGAATGTGGGGGACAAAAAGCGATATGTAACTCTATTAAAGAGGAGACTCTCGGTACTCTCGCATGACTTACAAAATATCACATATTTTCTTATAATGGACTATGTTACTTTCCATACTTGGTAGAATGCTCATTGACGTTTCGCAGCAGCGTGGAAAGTGGGCAACGACGGCGGCGCGGTCAGTGTCACGAGGTCGGACCAAAAAGTGTTTCACGTACAGCGCTGCGACGGCGGCGGCGGCGGCGGCTGAAAGGAAAAGTCGGCGCTGTTGGCCGCGGCGCGCCTCATCGTGTCAATGACACATGCAAATTCAAACATCACCTCGCCGCTGCAGGTCAAAGACCTCGCCATTCAATGACTGTCGAAAGTTGTCCGAAATACAACTATAGCCCACACTGTGGCCCCCGCGCCAAACAAGCCAAAATCACATTTAAAGCGTCCGCAAATAAGCCCGGCTCTCGATCATTCAACCGAACCGAAAAATACTGAGTAATGTGTCTACAGGCAGTTCATCTCTTCGATGTTTAGAGAGAGAGGCTCATGGCAAAATTACACGTAAGGCCGCCATATAAAGTCGCTTGTTCAGCTTAAAGTAGCAGCATCCGAACAGATGCGGTGCTAATACAAGGTGCGTCTGGCTATTGTATTATTAGCATTGCGAATTTCGACAAGCGCTCAAACACGTTGTGGCTCAACGGCTAGACGCGATTCGCAAATACAAACGGGCAATATGCAAATCTTCCCTGTCTGTGGGACGGCAATTTGCATACTTAGGTGCGGCCTCAAGAAACTAGGTGTATTTCGTTATTGGTTCCCATTGTTAAGGCTCTATAAAAAAAAAAACAAAGTTAACAACGTTAGCTTTACCGCGCGAAGCTCTATCAAATTTTACAATATTTTATTTTACTAAGCAATCAAAACCAAGTATTTCTGCTTGTGACTAGGGTAACATAAAAATGGCACATCAAGGGCACATCACAAAAATTCACAAGATTTCGGTATTGTCAACAGTCCATGTTATTATGTTTGCAGAACAAGCATCATATTCGTGGCGGACGGGCAGATAACGAGATAAGTGCGTCTTCGCGACGTGATAGACGTAAAAACTGAATTATATCGACCTAAATAAAGACGAAAAGATGGACGCCGAACCGTCGCGTAATCAATTTGCTCGCTGTTAGGTTATTTCAATCTACTTCTAGTCGCCTTAACTCTATCTTAAATTAGAGGAGTATCTTTTTATCACTTTTTCCGTTTACCTGCCGTCCACTGGCCCTGCTGATATATGAATGAATGGGTCCGTATGACAGCTGTGTTCTCATATGAACACAGTTGTCATTGCATGATATTAACCATATTCGCTTGTAGTGTGGGCGAGTCGCCAGCTCTGAGCACGTGGAGGCTGCGAGACGCCAGGCGCTGGACGACAGTAGTGACAGAGGTCAGTTTGGTGTGCCGTGTGCCGTAGCCGCCGTGTTCCTACTAATAGACGAAAGTGTCTGTGAAAATAGTTACGTCACGTCGACGCTCATAGCGTCGTCGTGCAAGTAGGTATAATTATTGTCATTGTCATAAAATAAAATAAAAGGTTATTAACGTTAAAAGTTATAACTTATTATTATCTAAAATGATGGAAGATTATTGTAGTTATTAGGAGAAAACCATACACAAACGATTGGACTACGTTTCCTTGAAAAACGATACTATCTCACCTAGTTTTACAACAACAAATCCAGATCTAAAAACAAATTATCAAAACACAAATCAAATTTAATGAAATTATTGTTACTCTTTCAGTAATTGCATTTTTTAAGTTACTAGGCATTAAAGTTGTTAAGCTTTCCGAAAAAAGTAGCACAAAAAAATTAACATCTCTTTGCTATCGTTCTTTCATATTTTGCGTTTAACTTTAAAACGTATAAAAAACGTAATTATTAAATTGTAAAGCAATACTTAATAACAAGGCACATAGGCGAAGAAAGAGTAAACATAAACTGGTCTATAAAATACATAAATAAGGCGACTTTTGCCAACAAAGGGAAACCTTTGAAGCCGACAAAGATTATACGTCTGGAAACAATCCCAGCCGCCTATAAAGTGTATAAGCTCGAAAACCTTTCAGGCTCGAATTGTATTTGACTTGAGAGATGCGAAGAAACCTGTATTTTTGATAGAGTCTCATTTTCACTAAAACACGAATAAATCTCTTCGAAAATATATTACTAAGTAAAAACAACATTTTTTTGTCTGTTCCAATTCTAATTTAAAGTTATTTTAACAGACCTAGTATTATCACTTTATATGACGTTGTAAAGCAATTGATCTCCGAGAGACTGTTCTGTCTCAGGACGCTTTGATGCATTACAAACAATGTAGAGACGATGCTTGCAAAATTAATGGTTGTTGGTCGGGACTCGTTTTATAACTGCACGTCGTAAGTCGTAATCCGTATCTGGGCGCCGATCTGGCATTATTCATGGGCCGTGCTCTATGCCTGGTCCTTGGAGCAGCTTAGGCACAGCTCTGCCGTCGAACAACAGAAATCCGCCTTACAATGACGGCAGGTGCGCTCCATTTGATCCTGCGGAGTATTTGATGTCGCCCACCTGACTGTTATGCTTCCGATCGAATCTTAGTAAAAGTTCTTTAAAAATATTGCACATATAATTTTTTCTAAATATTTAGGATCAAAAAACTAGTTGTTTCAATAGTCGTTGTACTAGTTACCACAAATCAGATAGCATCGTGTTTAATAAGCTAATAGGTTTCCTGCGCAGATAATAATCTTAAGCTCGTGGAACATTACCGCGTAGTTAATCCCATAAACTGCAACGCTACAACTTCGAGCGCTACCAGCGAAAAGTTCACAATTTCATACTTTGTTACATCTCAACATCGCAGTATTCAGTCAGACACCGGGAAAAAGCGACGACAAAAGGACAGTAGTAACTTTGCTCGGTGATATTATAGTGGGGAAATAACATTGTATCGGAATGAAAGTCCGCAATTCCCTTCCTATTAGAATCGAAGTGAAGTCGAAGCTCGTGTATGGGAGAGCGCGAGACGTGGTCTGCGATTGGTTTGCGCAAATTTTTTAGCCGTCTGGCACGCAGGTGCTGCGCCGCTCGACACGATTCCGATACTTAACTTTTTTTTCTCAATAGCCTTCGACCTTCTGCCGGGGATTCATTGTTTATTTTAGTCGTTTTTTCACCCCGACGACGACTCGCGTCGTCTCCAGACTTTATTCTTGTAGACGGATAATGTTTTTACTCAGGTCGTTTCTTAAAACTTTTTTTATTGATAGTCAGGCAGGTAGTAAGACTTTAAGGGAGCCTATGTTGGTCTTTTAGAAGAAGAATTTTCTTTATCCTTCTGCAGCATTATTTAATTAAATATAAATGCACCAACTAACATTCAGTAAAGTACGTAAAATAACAGACAGATGTGTGGTATGGTACAGTACGTTTTAAACACCCCAAGTTCTTTAAAAATTTATCTTATTTTTAGTGCATTTTCCATTTTTATCGCATCATCAGCAGGTACCTAAATAGTTCATCTAGTGTTGGGTCACACCTCGCGTGGCCGAGATGGCTCCCAGGCATCATATGCCGTTATCTTACGGTCATCAGTTCCTCTGTCGGAACTGGTTGGAGGCCCCGAGCCCCGAGCGGTCGCCCCGGGCTCAAACTAGGTGCTTGTACTAGGCCTGTGGGAATTCGCGTTCCTTTACGGAGTTTCCACTTCATATCCGTAAGTATCTTTATTGTTTTGTTGTAAAAAAATCGTATAGAAACGAAACAAAAATTTAGTTTTTTTATATATTTTCGAATCCATAGTACACATTTTTTTACAGATAATATAATGTAGTGGGTAAGCCGCGAGTGACTCTAGTAACTAGTATTGACTAAATACTTAATTAAATAAATTTTAAAAAGTTAAATGTAAATAACTTAGTAAATAGTTCCAGAAGCGAGTTTCCTCATAGGCTTATTGTCACATTAATTGTATTAAAATTATAATATTAGTTATTTAAAGAATGTAAATTTATCTCTAGATATCTTTCAGTAGTTGACGTCAGAAATTATTAAATTCTTGCAGTGCTCTCACAATGGACGGCGGAAGACAATCAATTATGTATTTGAACGAGCATGATATCCGTTTAGATTTGGCAGCGTTGGGAGTTCATTGACTTGTAGTTGTCTGCAAAACCGCCTAGCTTAACCACTCTTATGTTTAATATATGTTTATATAAGTATACATAATTGTTTGATTGCTAAATTAGCTATCTAAAACCAAAAGGAAAAAGTTGTTGGTAACGTAAACGATTTACTACATTACTAAATTCAGTATAATATTAAAAATATAAAAATAATACCTGAAAGTACCTAAGAAAAGATAGAAAAATAAATTGCAAAATATTAATAATAATTTACTGATTAAAATAAAAGTCTGCTTTAAAAGCGATCGTGAGCGTGTCTATAAAGCAGACAGGCAGCGAGGTAGCCGGAAAGCGGCGCCACGTGGTCTGAATCCGCTTTACCAGTCTCAGTCGACTTCCTGTTTTGCTTACTCGAGAAGTATTTGAAGAATCTCGCTAATGACAATAGACGTTTCAATCAGCACAATCTATTTAACGTTTCCGGCATAGGGGTGCCCGTATGTGTGCGCGCACGCCATCTGGGGGTGAGAGGGGCTCGGGGATATAAATAATTTATGAGGAAAATAACTGTGAGGCGCGTGCGCGCGGGCTATAGGACAGCCTCCAGCCGGCTCCCGCGCCACCGCGCAGCCCGCTGATGAAAAATCAATAACTATCAATGAATATTTAACAAAAGGCTTTTTATTCGCCGTTAATTGTTTGTAAGTGGTCATAATTGACGATAATACCACAATAATAGCAGAGAACTATCACTTTACTCTGCTCTATGGTCTAGAGAATCAAATAGGCTCCTACAGCTAAGAATACATGTCTTATCGTAAATATCTTTTGGTATGACTTACGAGTAATATAACGCTAATATGTACACCCTAAAACATAACTAGTATAAATATTAACCGTGTTATTCATAAAGATACAGTACATTTTAAGTAGCTTTGCTGGAGGTCTACTTCTCTGGTTTGTTGTATGGTAAATACGTGACATCAGTCAAGTGACATACGTCAAATAACTAAAATGCTCTTTAACTTTTTATGAATAACAGGGTACGACTATTAAACAAAAAGTTTTAATTCTAAATAATGGCCTTCTACCTCAAAGGTGAATAAATTTACCTACGTGATCTTGTGGAAGTCGAAACCGCATAATTCTTTTTTAGAGCCGCACTGTGGAAAATGGGTTTATCTTAAGAGTTTTTAATTAAGTAAATAAGGGTCGTTCACGACCGCTCCATAAATAAACACCAGCCAGCCCGGTAAACATGAACTTCGCAACGCTTGCTCGTAAGAACGATATACCGATATAAATATGGAGCATTGGAGCCACACTGATTAATTAATGCAAGTAAACTATACAAATTTAATCATTATCGAGAATAAAACGTTTTTTTTAACTGACTTAGAATTTCGTTTACTTTACTAAATTAAATATTTCACAAAAAATACGCATAATTTCTTGGTAGCAAATTCTATTGTTTCTTTTAAAAATTCACTCATATTTCAATCCAAGCAAAGTTACGATTGCGGTGTCATCGTGAATAGTTTGTATGAACATTGAACTTATTTTCGTCTTACGTTTTCCTCCGTTAAACCCTATTCAGGAGAGCTGAAACAAGAAATTTTCTAGAGAGTTCAAATTGATTTCCTTAATTTTGACGAAGACGTAGCAAAATTTTTCATCGTTCTATCTTATCCACTCTCTATGAGCAAAATCTATGTAATAATCGCTGTAGGAAAAACAAAACACTTCTACAGGTTTGTAGAAGTACATGTTATTTGCTTTACTTATGAAGACGAGCTAGTGTTTTTTGCAGCATGCAGGGTCTAGCTCAGCAATCATCATTGAGATGAGCGTGTTTCAAATCGGCGCGGCGTTCCATTACCGTACTCTACGGGCCGACAGGTTTACGC
Organism: Euspilapteryx auroguttella; assembly: GCA_951802225.1. Lineage (NCBI taxonomy): Eukaryota > Metazoa > Arthropoda > Insecta > Lepidoptera > Gracillariidae > Euspilapteryx > Euspilapteryx auroguttella. The sequence goes on from OX637654.1 coordinate 5,369,333, forward strand.
ATGGCGCTCGTTCCAGTATATTATAAATTATTTACTACCTTGCGTACTGGGCACTGGAACCGGGATCACATGATAAAACATGCATCCGAAACAAATCTTGAAAATATCGACGACATTTTTACTTGTCCGATGTAAGCACCGGATAGATAATATGCTTATAAATCCAGTGTGAATGCCCTGTCTCGGATAGAGTTTCTTAAAGTGAATCTTAGTGGGGAGATTTACACACAAGAATCAGTTACTTGCTATGGTATTCTTAGCTAGTAGGGCTCATTTAAATGCAGGAATTTGTATCAGTAGATAGTACATGTAAGTTGTGCGATGATTTGAGGCAGAAAATAATCCCGAGTGGAATAACCGCTTCCACCAGTTGCACATTATTTGATTACGTACTTCAAATAGTTTAACACAATACGTGGAAGGAAAGTAGTGGTAATCTTTAAAACGATATTGAGAAAATACTACATTGTAAGTGCTTTAGAGTTAACGCATCAGCTTCAGAGTGCTGTCACCAATAAATCGAATGTCTCGCGGCGTAATTCTAGCCCGGAGTCGGAGCCGATTGCAACTCGAAACTAGCGGTCATCTCCGATAACACAATACCGTCAAGAGTTCCGTAATAGGTCTGCTGTGAAGATGGTGGTCTGCCGTTTTCTTAGAATCGGACCTAAATCGCTGTTTGTGGCCTGCCGCGAGCATGTCGATACGGCCGACCAAGATTCCTATCGTGAAATGAGATTTTTTCTATTAATTTTGCTGAGCGCGCAGTTATATGTTAATGTTTCCATATGCGCCTGGGCTGGATAATAGAGGCCGGCGACTTTGTATAAAGAACGAGTAAACAGTTTGCTATTTGCCTAATTAAGCACTCAGCGCGAGTGCGGTTGGTGGCGTTCGGCGCCTCTGCATTTGCTGCTTGAATAGGCTTCGTTTAACAGGGTTTCTACAATACCATGCTCGCCGGTTCATGATTCTACAAGCACTGTAACTGTAGACGCATTCTTAGTATTGAAAGAAAAATCGTTTACCATATTAATAGAGGCCAGCCGTTTAAGGAATGATTTCTTGATAGCGTGCATTTTAATAGTGCACGTTACCCTAGCGTGTTTGATCGTCATTAGAGACTTTATGATTTTTTAATATTGATTGTTTATTCTCTGGTTTAAGTTTGTTTATTTCTAAGTATGGTTTAACATTTTAAACATAAATAATATTGATAGCTGTAAAAGATGTTAAAAATTACAGTTTTTCTTATCGTGTTATGTGTTATCGTGCTAAATAAACTTGCGGACGGCAAGTGATCACACGAAGAAACAGACCAGGATATGGTATTCCACCTAGGCCTGGCGCAACTCCGCCATCAGGTATTGTAAAATGTAAAAGCGAATTGACTTAAGTTATATTTATTTAATATTTATATAGGCATCACATCCATCACTCTGTCGAAAATGGTGACCCGGCTAAAGTTTGGAAGTTCCTTCGGTCTTTAGGAGTTGGAAGATCACGACAAAATTCTCCACCTAATGATTTAAACGTAAATTTACTAAACAAACATTTCTCTTCTTCTCAAACTTTAAATGATTCAGTCAAACTTCAGACGTTAAATCATATTTATTCACTTCCGACTCCTGACGTTCCTCCTTTTTCATTTCAGCAGTTCTCTTGTGAAGCTGTTAAGAAAAGTATAATGCAAATATCTTCTAATGCTGTTGGTTGTGATGATATTGGCCGTGGCATGATCATTCCCATCCTAGAAATAGTTGTTCCCGTTATCACCAAAATACTTAACAATTCTATTTCCAGTCATATCTTTCCCTCCCTTTGGAAAACTGCATCTGTTACCCCTTTACCTAAAATATCCAAACCGACCTTACTGACAGACTACAGACCTATCTCCATCCTTCCGTTTCTATCCAAAATTCTTGAACGCCTTGTCCATCATCAACTTAATTCTTTTCTCACCTCTCATAATTTACTTAACCTTTTTCAGTCCGGTTTTCGTCCTGGACACAGTACTGTGACAGCCCTTACAAAAATATCCGATGACATTAGGCTAGGCATGGACAATGGTCATGTTACGGTCTTATCTCTTCTTGACTTCAGCAACGCCTTCAACACGGTTAACTTTGATATTCTTCTAGCACTGCTAAGCTCTCTCAATATTTCCTCTGATGTTGTGGATTGGTTTCATAGCTACCTTCACGGCCGCCGGCAGCGTATCAAAATTGATGACACTGTCTCAGACTGGTGCGCTATTACTGCTGGTGTGCCGCAGGGTGGTGTTTTGTCACCTCTTCTCTTCGCGATATTTATTAACTCTATCTCAAATAATCTTACTTCTTCCTACCATCTTTATGCAGACGATTTGCAGATTTATTCTCAATCTACAATAGCTGATCTCCCGTCAAATATTTCAAATTGTAACTCCGACCTTCAACATATTTCTGAATGGAGTAAATCTTATGGCCTTAAAGTAAATCCATCCAAAACGCAGGTTATAGTTATTGGTAGTTCCCGACTTATGTCGCGCATTGATTGGACTAGGGTGCCTGACGTAGTCTTTGATGGAATTGTTGTTCCTTTCAGCGACAGTGTCAGGAATCTTGGAATCGTGTTTGACAAGCATTTTACCTGGAAACCGCAACTGGAAAGGGTTAGCAGAAGTCTGTTTGCCGCTTCGGGTTCTCTTCGTCGTTTACGCAACTTCCTCCCCACTGCCACGAAAGTTTCGCTTGCTCAATCATTGTTACTCCCCATTCTTGACTACGCCGACGTCTCCTATCTTGATCTTAATCAAGATCAACTAAATAAACTTGAGCGGCTTCAAAATTTTTGTATTAGATTTATTTTTGGTCTACGTAAATATGACCATGTGTCCGATTTTCGTGCCAAGCTCAAGTGGCTTCCCATCAGATATCGCCGAAATGTTCATATTCTTTCGCTTCTTTTCAACGTGCTTTTTAATCCGTTCGCTCCCACTTATCTTAAAGAAAGATTTGAATGGCTTAATACAACCTCTCATTCCCGTTCCCTTCGACAGACTTACTCACTGACCTTAAAAACGCCTACTCAATCATCCAAATTTTACCACGAATCTTTCACTTCACAAGCGGTCAGGCTGTGGAATTCGTTACCTATCAACATCAGGCAAATTCGATCCATAGCTCCGTTTAAGGAAGCAGTAAAGGCTCACTACCTCTCACTGTGCTAGTCTTTCATCTCTTTGCTACCTCACATCTTTTGTCGTTGACATCGAAGTTGCCGTCACCCTGAATAATCAATTATGATGTTTATTTAATGTTATATATATATATTATATGTATGTATTTTATATATGTACGTATATAGTATGTAGGTTTATCAAAATATTTTTTATAATAAATAATTATTTATGTAGTTTATATTTAGTATTTGTTGTAAATAATTATGTTTATGTAGTTTATAACGTTATTGTTTAAAATAATTCATTTTTTTTTTTTTTAAATATTATTTTGCTTTTTTTATTTACTGAACCAACCCACCGTACTTTTTCTGATGTCTATTTTATCTGAACAATGGGTTGCCTGGAAGAAATCGCTCTAAGCGATAAGGCCGCCCATTGCAATCAATGTTTTAATTTAAGAATATTGTAATATTTTAAGTTCATTGATTGTAATAAAGAGTCTATCTATCTATCTATCTATCTATCTATATAGGAAGTATAATTGTATAATATATAATTTATTATTATTAATTATATTTATAATCAGTGCGGGCTGCAATAAAGTTAGCGTCTGCGGCAGCAGCGGCGGGCGGCAGCGGACGGCGCGGCGGCGGCGGGCGCAGCGGCGATGGTGATGCGCCCGCGCAGCGCAGCGCAGCCGGGGCAGGGTGGGCACGGCGGCGCGGCGGCGGCGGCGCGGCGCGTGCGGCCCTCGTGCAAGGTCAATGGCACGCGGCTCTCCCGCTCGCACACCGGAATTCCATATTTAAATCTCGTCCGCAGAAAAATGGCGCTGGGCTTCATTCCGCAGCCGCGCCGTATGTACGGAGAATTAATAAAACATGCTTCTTGCTTTCTTTATCGCCTTTTTTTTTCTTCAGTAGCGTTTGCAATATAGCAACGCAGCACGTACCTATCGTGTTGAAACTGTACTCATAATAATGCAAGCGTTAGGTACTGTTATTGTCGAGCACAACAAATATTGCCCATATCAAGTTTAGGAATTCTTCACTTAGTGGTTTAAACATTAAAAAATTAATTAGGTTTCAAACATTCAAAATTTCACATCTATCTCATACAGTCGGTTTGGGATGTACGCTGTCTATCATTGAGTAGGTATTTATATCGGTATTTAAAGTGCCAACACATAGGAAAGCCTTTTTATCATGAAACCAACGTGAAAATGAAAGAAGGGCCTTTTAAAAAGCTGGAGCATTTTTTTTATATGCAACAACCTATGATATATTTATATTTTCAACATTACTACCACATTTAGTTTAATAGCAATTTAAAAGCTATAGGAACGTAAGTAAGGTAATAGCGTATAGTCTCCCTCAATTAACGTGTATAGGACAGGACATAAGAACAGCAAGTCATCGGCAATCAGGGGCTCCGATTTCACAAAAGCAAAGGGAAGGGTGGAGACGTGAAGGGTTCGAAGAAAAACTATACAGCTCAAGAAAATGCTGATTTATTGACTCTCTGAAAACACAGCTAATGCTACCAGGGCCATATCATAAACAAAATGTCAAAATTTCAATGATCTTGAAGCTCGTATTGGCTCTTTAGTCGCTATCACATGTCGTTTAAAGAGTTTGCATAATAAAGCAAAAAGTGGTGACGGAGAGTAGACAGCTAATTTGAATCTGATCCCAAGATAAACTCGCAAAAAGGACACGCTGCCGCAAATAAGGAAACAAAAACAGCTCAGCTACACACCAGTCACACAACGGAATTAGATTTGTGAGCAGGCGGATTGTGTGGCAAAATTAATTAATGTTCCCTTAGAGAGCACCCTGTTCGCGCTCAGCCAACTGCAAGTCATCGGCGCGCCAGCGAGCCACTCTGGATTTACGGGGCCATAAATTTAAACCGAGAAACAGTGGAGTCTTATCTGCTAACAGCTCAAATGAACTGTCTCTTCGTGCAGCGAGAACTAACTCCTTGGCGGATTTTAAAAGCCTTCCGATGAGTTATTTTATGTTTTTGATTAAAGAATACGTGAGATCTTTGCCTCTTTTCTCCAAAGAAGAACACAGGCGAGATTTATCAGGTGGCGACGAAACTTCCGGTAGCGGAACAAAACCACAGATGAGCCGCGTCCGCGTGTGGCGAAGCGAGTGTGGAGCTCGGATTTACGGAGTCATAAAGCGGAGTGGGTGCCCTGACGGCCTCGCGCCCGGCCGCCGCGCCGCCGCCGCTGCCGCCGCCCCGCTCCTCGCCGCCCGGCCTGGGTGGCGGGTAATGAAGTGTGTCCGCTCTTTAGGAATGGGTGCGCTAAGTGAAACGATACCGGAGATGAGACCGGGCGTACCGCGTTCACATTTCATCTGCGCACCCACCATGCGACGCGACGACGTGGCCTACACGAGCTATGAAAATTTGTTACTTATATGACAGGTAAGCGGCGATTGTACTTACTCTAGTTGCGCCCACTATAAATTGCAAAGGAAAATGTACACCATGAAAATGTGTCTTACAGAAATAGTATCCTCTTCGAAAATTAAAAGTAAGATAGTAGATCCCCGGAGGACGAAGTGCAATCAGTGTGCCGTGGACGGCAACCTTAAATACCGCTCTTAATTGAACTGCTTCCGGGCCGGGCTCGCAGCTCTACATAAATACCTACGGGAAGTATCCTGCACCGAAACATTCCTTTTAACGCCAACTGACTATATAAATCCTATTTCGTGTTCTCTAGCCGCAGGATTTCAAAGCTATTTCAATTTGTGTAAAACTGCGAATTTAAAAAGAATAGAATGCGGCCAACAAATATGCTTTGGAGTTTTGGAGTGCTACACTTTATTTCTGTAGGAAACCGACAGACGATTTTTAAATTAATGGACGTAAAATTTAGAGGCGTCTATAAAATGTGAGAGGATAAACTACAAAGCCGGTGGCGGAGTAAAGCGCATTTCATGTTTTTGGCTCGAGCCGGCGACACGCACGCGGAAGCTAGGAACATGCTATAACTCTCTCTGGACCACTCTATCTTTGCGTACTCAAGCATCCAGTAGCTTTTATGTCTGTTAAAAGTTCTGAAAATACTTTAAAAATCTTATTAATAAATAATTTGCACATCGTCAGAATAATTCTATGAAAATTTTCGGTATACAAATTTAACATCTTATTAATTCAACTTGAATATTCGAAAAACGTTTGCGATAGGTTAAAATAATATTTCTGTGAACGTCCCAGTATCATCTCCGGGTTTGTGAACTCTAAACGGAAATGAGGCTGTGTCCCACCGGGAAATTGTTGCTCCAAATCATAACACTGCTTTAAATCTTCCTCAGCTTTTACGGTCTAAAAACGAGACGGACGAGGTTATTATTGTAATAGCTCAGGGACTCACTTGGATGTCATATTTTTTATTAAATCCACTTATCTATGTAAATTGCTTTACAATAATAAGCTTGATAGTAATAGTATGTAAGAATATAATGTCCATGAGTCGTATTTGCACATTGAATACTCTGTCTCACTGGTCTCCGCAGTCTTTTAAAATCACGATTATGTGTACTCATTAGTTTGTTCTCTTCAAATGATCAATCTCAATGATCGGATGAGTTCATATGTTCATTCATCGTCAACATCCTGTCCAAGCGACAAAAATCAGCCGTAAGTCAGGAATGCGGAGTCGCGGGTCACAAAGAAGCAATTGACACAGACCAATGAGATGCTAAAATTGGCGTGGCGTGGTGTGCACTCATGACGTGTTCGCCCGAGTTCAGGACCGCCACAATTGAATACACAGTTCTAATAGAGCAATATCAGTTGATATCAACGCTGGAACGACCAATAGAAACCCCACTCTCGACTCTCCAAACGGAATTTCGAGGGAGAAGCGAATTTCTGAATGGCAAAATCCACAACTGTAGATGTTTGTTACAAGCAATGACCTATCCACTATTAACTGGTTCCAAATGGTACTCTACTGGTTAATCCAGAAATCTTGCATGTTTGAACGTTATAAATTACTAAGTTTATTTTGGAATGTTAAAAAAAGGTTGTAGGTAATAAATAGACAGCACAAAAGCGGATGCTGTGGACATAAAATGTGTCATTTTCACAAACAGCAATATATCAAGCCCTCGCATTAATCTTGTAAAGCTTCTAATCTAAATTATGGAGTTTAAGGTAGTGGAGTCGAGTTTTGAATAGATCTAACTATTGTTATCATCAATGAGGAAAGGTCTCTCTGCTGCATTGAAGAAATAAGAATTAAATTTTGAATTCAAACATCTCATCATGATTATGTGGCCTGGGTGGTCAAGTAGAGCATTGTAATTTGCAAAAGTTTTCACATTTTTAACAACCAAATATTAAAGTGGAACCCGTAGGATGGACAGCGATTCTATCGAGCACCGGGATGCATCCAATTCCCATCAATGAACGCCCTCTCAATTCTAAATTGCCAGGGAATCATCGACTCAATGCAGAAAGAAATAATGACCAAAGCGATACGATTTATGCTATATGCGCGTTAACTTAGTGTATGGGAATATGAAAACTGAGGTAAGCCGAGGGAAGAAAGAAACCTTTTGTAGAAATAGTCATGAAAATATTACATTATGGAATGATTAAATGTTGATCTTTATTGTTAAGAAGTATACAAAGTTAAAATACATAGTTAAGCAGTGTTCCAATATTTATAAAATTTTAATTAGTGCGTGCGCATTGATATTTATAATTTGAAAAATCAATATCAATACATAGTATAAAACAAAGTCGCTTACCTCGTCTGTCCCTATGTATTTTTATATCTTTAAAACTATGCAAGGGATTTTGATGCGTTTTTTTAAAGGATAGAGTGATTCAAGAGGAAGGTTTATATGTATAATTCATGCACAACATATTTATAGGTAAGGCGGTACGAAGTTCGCCGGGTCGACTAGTAATAAAAAAATCAAAAGAGTGCAGTAAACAAAAAAAAGATTTTTTATCTAGACATTATGGGATAAAGATATCATAAGATTTATTACTTGTAACGTTCAATATGGATGGCGTTTGATAGAGCCTTAAATAAATTCCGAAGGCCAGCGTCCGCTCCCACTTCACTTATTCATAGAAAATATCGCTAGTTTCTAGATAAATGGAGCTCCACTCCGATAAAATGTAGGTAGTACAAGGTTTGCCTTTTTATAGAGCAACAAATAAAAATATCGAAAATAATCCTAACTTGAATACTAGTCATGCTGTAATAAGTGTATCTTGTGAAATTACATTCTCATACTAAAACGTATTTGTCACATCGCTGAAAGGGATATACAACAAATACCTCGCTTGTGGAAATACTTGCTAGGTAGAGTCACAAATTCTTGAAATCGTTATCAGCGCTTTAGGCAATAGTTATACGTACATATTTACGGCCGTAACCAACTCATTATGATAAGTGCCTCTACTCAAAACACCTAGCCACTTATACCACACCGAATAACTCAAATAAATGAATAGAAAGCCGTAAGCCAACTGCACCGCAGGATGCAGGCTAAATGCCTAGGCTGGCGGGGCATGAATCATCGCGCGCTGCATTCCGAGCTCGCCGCATAATAGGAAATACCTTATAGCGATAAATTAACGGCCTATGCTAATAATTCCCACAGAAGTTAAGACGAAACTCGAGCGGAATTCGACCTGTGACATTTAGTGTTCGGCTATGCGACGGTAGAGTTCGGAGCGGGGGTACAAAGGTGAGATAGTAGAGTAGTTACTAGTTTAATAAAATCTTTAATTATTTTTCTTAAACTATTATTATTATTATCCTTCGAGGAGTAGAAAAAATAATTAAAAAGGCGTGGGCAAAATTCTGGTCATTAAAGCATTTTTTTTTTAAATACAAAGTTGCCGATCAGACTCAAGAAAAAAGCTATGGAATCTGTTGTACTTCCGACACTGCTGTACGGATGTCAAACCTGGGCTGCAACCAGAGAAATCATCGAGAAGATTAAAATTTTTCAAAGAGCCACTGAGCGGAAAATGTTAGGGTTACAGTTAAAAGACAAGATATGGAACAGCTTTATAAGGAATAAAACCAAACTAATATACGCCGCGGAGCTGTTTCTTAAATTAAAATGGAGATGGGCAGGTCACGTAGCTCGGACGAACGATGGAAGATGGAGCGAACGCATACTCCACTGGTACCCGCGCGAGACGAGAAGACCACGTGGACGTCCACGGAAAAGATGGAGAGAAGATATCGTGCAAGTGGCCGGCCCAACCTGGACAAGACTGGCGAGAGAAAGACAAAAATGGAGTATGATGGAGGAGGCCTTTGTCCAGCAATGGGCACTCCAGAGAGAAACAGAGTTTCTTCTGGAAGAAATGTAAAGGCTTAATTAATTAAACTATTATTATTAGAGGACGTAAAATCAAAAATTGTTGAAATTACGCGACCTACATCTTCAGTAATCCACAAAAACAACACAAAAAAGAAAAGCTTTAATCAACGCCGGCAACGAGAATCAGAGAAAATGGTCCATCCTTGTAACTGTAATACGTTCGGAGCTGTTTTAATTTTCTCATCCATTGTCCTTTGTAGCATCCAGCAAGTTTTTTGTGATCGGGCTGGTATGGTAGCCAGCCGCGCCGCGCCGCCGGCTCGCAGCCAGTCCATTCGATTCAGTTGTTTCACTAAATGAAAAGCGCACATCTCGCTTTCATAACACATTCTGTATTCGGAATCGAACACGGAACGTTTCTTCGTGTTTCGGAGTACTCGCGCCGAACGATGCGTCGATTCGCAGAACAATGAATAATAATAAAAGAGAGACGATTACCGAGCGTAATCGAGAATTTTAATCGAGATGATTGATCGCCCGATTCATTCGATAGTATTCGCAATTGTAGTGACGTGGCCGGTCGGGCGGCGCGGAGGGTCGCTCGGGTTAATTTTCTGTAATCATCAGCGATAAACGAAGGTGGGTGCTTTTGTTTTACTTGCAATTCTTAAAAAGAATTGAAACTGTTATCTTCTCCAATAATCACTTTGGTGCCGTTATTCTTCATAAATTTTTTCTTACTTACGAATTAGATTTTCTTATGAAACTACATTTTTACGATGGCAAAATTGAATTAAAAGTTTCAGTAATCATCACCATCCAAACTAAACTTAAATTTTTGTTTATAATTCAAATACCTATGTACAAATAAGTTTTAATAAAAAAGTCAACGGTACAATTAAGCTATTATATACACTTAGTTTGCGTGTTAGAAGCGCCCCGTTACAAGTAGCTAGGTCCCATTTGTATGGTAATGCCGCCCCGGACGGTCTAAAAAAGATGCCTTTGTTTAATTAATAGAGCTTTTTTCCTATTTTTTTTAATATTAATATTCAACAAGGTTCAACACAATTGGAGCACGCTTTAACACCGTTTTATTGTTTTAATCATAACATAATTGGTTTTCGAGTGCCAGTGTGCTGCATGCGATGGCTTTATTGGTGCCTCTTTTTTGAGTTATGATGATAGAAGTAACTTATTTTATTGTAGAAAATACTTTTTTTGATTGTATTTTAGACGTATTAATAATAATAATATTGTAAGATTTACTTTTGTTTTTTATCAGTTGTCGTATAAAGTGCATTTTGAAAAAAAGAATACACCTTTATTAGGTATATAGCAAAAAGTTTTTTAATATAATCGTTATCGTAAACTAAGTTTGTAATAATGATAAAAAAAGTTTTTTATTTTCATAGTATTCAAGGTATACTCTAGTTTGTAATATGCCGTCCTAAGTCGCAAATTTCTAGAACGATTATGCAAGGCAGTTAGGGGTTAGGAATTCGAACTAGATATTGCTCGAAATTGGCAGGTATCGGTTTAATCACCGAACAAATGGGTAAAACAAGCGTAACCCTGCTCACCGAGGCGAAATGATTTAAAACAGTATCAGAAACGTTTTAATCTTATTTTACATCTCTTGACCAGATTTTTGTTAAAGGGTTAAACATATTCGTTTTGTTCATTCTTGTTACCGCTTCAATATGATTGTTAACTCTGAAGGTTCATACTGTGTTAACAAAACTGTGAGGAGGCCTATGTCCAGCAGTGGATGTTTTTCGGCTGATACATAAACGTTACTACATACATAAACGTTTTTACTACATGGTTTAAACTGGTACGATATGATAAAGTTTCCCAGCCCTCCGTCTAATAATAAATGATTGATTGTGTGAGGACTGTAATTGGGTTCGTTCGAGCTAGCTTTATGCGGGCTCCTCTGAGAGCGTCAGGCCACAACCGAAGCGACTGAGGGTCTTTGTTGCCGTAATAGGAATACGGATAAACAAGGAACATCAGCATTTATTTCCGCAATAATCATAAACCGCAGGTCTTCAACCTCGGATGACTTCTTGACGCCACATTAAATTACATTATTTATTTTAGTTCATAAAGTGTGTATGTGCTGTTTACTCACGATGATCGATTATTTTTATAGTAGTACATACCTGTAACAAAAATAAAACAAGATTTAATATTTCTGACAATCATAGATCACATTATTATCATCTAAAATAAGCGGACCGCACCGAGCTGATCGAGATCCTTTTCATTTCGCAAAAGTTAAATCACAAACGTCTCTGGTATTACATTCAGAAAACTCAGGATCCGACTACGAGGAAATACTTCCAAAGCCTTTTCCAATAAATGTTACCGAAGAAATGTGTTTAAATCTTTAAAAGCGTTAACAGTTCGGAGACAAGTCCGCTGGCACGGAAAGTTTGGTGAAAATTCCTGGTGACTTAAAACTTAGAAAGGTGTGGCGTGGGTTTCTAAATAATTTGACAGCGAGCGCTTCAGCCGAGCACCTGCAGGCTGCGGCTAATGGGGGCAATTATTGACAACGCGGAGTGCGCCATTACCGCCCTTCTTCGCCAGTCCGTCACTTCTTTCAGGCACCTCGTGGAAAGAATAACGTTTTAATGACTTTTACAAGCACAATTGGTACCACTTACGGTTGTGAATTGGCATTTTAAACTACCTCTATACCACACACGTGAGCTATAAAGCTTCTACGATGTTTTTCGATGGTTATCGCTCCTAACATAATGTTATAGATAATATTGTTCAACTACATTCTCTCACAATGTTGTTTTACGAGAAGATAACTTAATATCTGTTGAAAATCTAAAACACCATTGTAATGTTATAATGTACCTTAATTGAATAAAAACCAAAGCAAAAGCGAAAATGTCTCAGTCACAGTAATGAAAGATAAGGGGAATTAGCCCTTAAGAAAACTGCCAATTACTCCCAACCCTCTGAAACAAATGTGGGTTTCGAATTACTCCAACGAGATTGTCGGCTAACTCCAAATGAAAATTGTTGGAAACTTCAGAAAAACTTTGAGGATGAGATTTTTAAAAAATATTGGCGAATTAAATGCTGAACTGAAGGATTGGATTTAAACGCTTTGAACTTTGAATGGCATTTGAACCTTAAAACAAAGTGCTGGGGATATAGAGATAAATGTAAAAGTTGATTTTAACTTCAATATAATTGTGTAGAATACGAGCTTATCGCCTTTGGCAGGTTTAATTTACTATTTTGTAACGTAATACTTAGTAGTCAAACCTGTATCACTGTCTACCAGTTCAAGCACGGCACTGGAGGGCATTACTAATATTCTCCTATTACTTGTCATGTTTTTTTTTTGTAAATTAGTAACGCGTTTTCCTTGTGTGTTTCCCTACCATAATTTGAATAATCAGTGGACAATGTACCCTTATCAGTAATGAAGTACTATAACGAGCGGCAAGTAGCAAAATATTATTTATTTGAAATGAAATATAGGTATTTGAACTGCTATTATTTATAAAAAATGCCTCTTGCAGATGATGGTTTACTTTATATAAATAGTTCTGAACTGCCTATTGATAACGTTTTATTTTATGGGATCGTTTGCGTTGCTTTAATGGTTTAAAATTATTTGTTCCCGCTCTGCCTCTGCAGTGTTGCAATCAGTGTTATCAGGGTAAGTGACAATAATTTTCTCGTATTAGTAATATACGAGCTGTATGACAGCTGACGGCGTGACTGCGCTGACGTTATCGTTTTGTCGGGACATCCGAGCACGGCGTGACGAGGGCCAATCATGCTTCTAATGTGAACAATGACTACGGACGCTGATAATGAGAGAAACAAACATGGTTAAACATTGTTTACTCGACAATCCTCATTGCCTATTTTTTTTAAATGTGTTTTTACTTAGTTTTACATGTAAAGTTAGCTTCTGTTTTATTACTTTCAAAAATGATTTTATTAATTTATTTCTAAGGTTCAACAACTTAAAGTAACCTTCATATGTAAAGAACGCCCTTTCACTTAATTTTCAGCAGTAGTGGTATATATTAGTGATTTAACCTCGTTGGTTGATAGAATTTATAAACTACCAACCGATCAGCTCTGTAATATTCAATAGAAACACCCATCCTCCGCAATATCTATGTTTATAATATTACATAGAAACCGGTCTAAATAATGACGCTCACCACCGTTATCTTTAGTAAAAAATTGCCTTGTTTTACTTGGTTTTATTAGAACCATACCACACATTTTATTTTTGTATAGCTTTACCTTGTTTAGTCTATTATTTGATAAATTGGCTTCAAATAACATGGCAGCAATATCGGAATCTCCAAAATATAATCACTAATGGAATTCAGAACATAGCCTTTGTCGCCGACGCGCAGCACATTTCCAAATGTCCACATAAGACTAGCGGGCCCGCGAGATATGCCCTACTACGTGATCAGCTTCCGGAATTCAAAATATTTCTGCAGATATTATGACAGCCGCATTACTAACGCTTTATGTTTGCAAAAATCTTGATAAGAGAAGATGTATGGATGTAATGAATGAACAGGGTTGGTGACTCTTGAGGATATCAGTAAGTTATGGTATCTACACTGTGGTTGTTTTGATGTAGGTCCCTTTGGTGCGGCGACACTATGTGACATTTTGTTGTGCGGTATCTGGATTCTGGAGGCTGAATCGGAGGGAAGGGGGTAGCTAGCCTGGGAAACGTGTGCACAAGCAACATTTCTACGATTTCTAAGCCAAACCGCAATTAGGGTTATATACTCAAATAGTTTTAGGTTTTACAGGTTCTATTTGGTTGCTTGACTTTAGTTACGGTGTTGTCAAGTGTTATTTGTGGCATAGGAACTAACGTAATCCAACTCTATCATAGGTAAGGTTAGATAGATATAAATATATTTAGTATAAGCTTTCGTATTTTACTGGCTCTACTCTGCACGAATTGCAAAGCAGCTGATTTCATTAGTTTGATCCTTCATTTCCAGGGTGCATAAATTTAATGGTTTCCGCGAAATTAGTTCTGCCAGTTAGACACAAATTATGGCTATTCTACTAGTGTTACCCGCTTGCATTCTTTCTAAATTTGCTCAAATTTATGTTGGTATTATAATTTTACTAATAAAAACTCAAAACAACTTGGATGTCGTCGATTAAACAACAAAAAATTTAAATCAAAGATTTATAGTTTATTTATAGGGAGAGGTAGTTTATTACTTTAGTACGTGTGGAATTGTATTTTATGGTTTTTAACCGACGAAGATAATCAATATTTTGTTGGGTTTTACCAAATTTACCTATACTTAGATAAACTTGTTATTTAGTGACCGTTGTCCTATTTATTCATGTAAATGTCATCTTTAAATAACTAAATCATCGGCCAAAACCGTCGATTAAGGATGTCATAAATAATTTTGTTTCCATTAAATTTGTTGAACGATAAAGTTGTGGCAGTTTCGTATTTTTTTGATAAGGCTATGAATAATAGTTCGACATTTCAATTATAATGAACTCAATTTTGCGAGGCTTTTGAAGAGTTGGCTCTCTGCTCTTCATGAAATACTAGCGCACCGGAGCGAGCTCGGCGAGCAAGTGCGTGGGCTGTCGACAGCGTTTTAAAATCATTGCGCTCTCAATTAGTTTCATAGTTTTTCTATCCGCTCCGCTTTTTCGAGAAGAACTTCTGCGATAGCGCTACTGGAAATGTAGCGGTGCGTGGCTGGCTGCTTCATAGTACTGTAGTAAATGCATCCTGGTAGGCGGCATTGCAGCGGCGCCGGCCGCGGCGGCTGGGTCGGCTGCGTGCGTGAGCCGAAACTGTGACAGCGGCTGTTGCGGTAGGTCATGCGCCTGACCAACTGCATTCCGCACGCCAGCCATTGCATCGCTTTGCTCCCTACTAAATATAGCCTCTGCGATGTGAACGAACGCCCGCAAACTACGACGCAAAAGCTTCGGCGGCGGCGCCGCGGTCAGCAGCACCGTCTGAGGTTCACTGAGGTTGCAGGACTATGACACTTTAATGCGTCTATTAATATTTTTATTTAAAAATAGTAATGGCTGTAGTATATTGCGTATAAGTAAGTTTGAATACGGGGTTAGAATTCCATTGTGTGATTGATAATATTATCTACTATATAAGTACTAAGATAGTTCCTAATTATGTTTTCAGAATAAGGCTGTTTAGATTATATTTTGTTCTATTTTTACTATTGTATGTCTGTATTGTATATTGATGGAATATCATTCCAGTAGCAAGTTGTAAAGTTAGTATAGAAGTGTAAAGCCATCTTTACTATAAACTACATTTTAATCACATCCAAGTCTCGTAGTATGCTATCAAACTGAATAATAAAGAAAACCACCTCAAAAACAACGCATAAAAGTCGTCCTTTGAAAAAGATAAGACTTCAAATAAATTGAGAGCGGACACCGGCGCGGCGCTCGAGTTTTATATTCACAAACAGTGTAAGTAGAGCTCGCTGACAAAAAGTTTCTCCTTTTTGTATTTTTTATTTTCAGGAATTGAGAACTAATTTACAAGATTATGGAATGAACCAGAATCGATTTAGTATCCAAAGGAGAACTTTAATAACAAGGTTCCGGCTTCATCTGGAGATAGTTCTGTAGCGAAATTATCTGTCCGCGAGAACACAGCTAACTAACTGTGAAACGTGCATATCCTAAAGACAACCTTTATAAGTAAGCATGACTAAGTTTATTACAGACGACAACTAAAATAAAAGTACCTAGTATAAAATAAACTCTGTAATTTTAACTCAAAAGGATTAAAGCCAAAATACCGCACAAATTAAAAACACTTAGGAAAATTAAAACTAAATAAAAAATTATAAAATTTACATTTTAACATGGAAAAAATAATAAAATTGTATTTTAACTATACAGTGATCCACATGATGTACTTCATAAAGAAAACCTTTATCAAGCCAAGACCGTCACGTGAGCGCGTGAGAATTAAAAGATGAACCAAACTTAATTAATTAACGAATTATTCCAATAATTTATCGTAATTGAATTGCATATCAATTAAAAACCGTATAACCAACTTTTAAAAGAAGATATTGGTGTTCGCATGTTGTCGGAAGGCTTGTTAAACTTGTGGTAACGAAACTTTATATTTTTATTTGCAGGAGTGATTAAAAAACATTTATATACCATAATATTATTAAAAACATGTCTATATAATTAATACAAAATAAAAATGTATGACTTATTATTCCTGACCATTTATTTTTCTTTCTTTGCGCGAAATTATCAAAGAAAGATAGCCATGTTTGTCCGTTTATCGCGACCAATGCTCTAACAATATTTGATGGCATGAAGCACAATCGTGAAAAACAAGCGCATTTTAAACGACATTTTATGAACCAAAAGTATTTATAATATTAATATTATATTCTCAGAAAAATGCAAATATTGCAAAACGTTAAAAAAAACGAAACAAACAGTCGATTTTCGCTACGAATTTAACCTTCGAACTGACCGTCGCAATTCAAAGAACAGTGGATCTGTTAAAGCTTTATTTGAATTATTATTAATAACCAATTCAGTGAATACTGATCTGCGTCTATAGGTACCATACCAAGTTGAGTAAACGCTGATACGGCGCTTATCTGCGCCAGTCAATACTCTTTTGTACCGCAGAGATACGGGAGTCTATTTGCCCTTAATGATGCGCCGAACGCATTCTTGAACGTTGAATAACCTGCTGACAATGGAGTGACCCATTAGAAGCTCAGCGTCGCATTCTTCCATAGATCCCTGAGGTGTTTTCAACAGCGATTTATGCTTAATCGATTGTCTTTTGTTTTTCGAGTTTACTTTTTCATGTACCTGAATAATGACTCGATAACAATGTAGATGCAGTCAACAAGATTTATATTAGCATAGAGAGAGAGAGTAGCATACTTTGTATATAAGCGAGGTATTTAATTTTATCAACGACGCTAATGGTTTTAAACCATTACCAGTGCTATTATAATTGTTTACGTAGTCCTTTCTCGACTTTTGTCAGATAAGAAGTAATATGCATGAGTAAGAAGAAACAAATAAACGTTCTTTCACTTCTATAAATCCTAAAATTTTTGTTATTCGTATATGCTGAAAAAGCTGAATAACTGTTCCATATAGCGAGAAATCTGGTTTTTATAAGGTTTTAAGAATTATGTATAAAAAATAATTAATGTTAGTACCGTTTCAAAGACATATTTGCGTCATTTATGTGGTTAATCCACGGTTAAATGGACATTTAAAAAATATAACTTTTCAGTAACAAATGAAGTTGACAAAATGCACAAAGCGATGATAAAAGATGGATTGTTCACGTTTTGTTACGTATTCTCGTGTAAACTTCCTCTTGAAGTAACGATACAAAGTGATGCTAAATAACAAAGACAAACTTGCAGTTAGGGAAGCGATTTTAGTCAGATTATATTTATGAAAACAGCACTTATCCATTAAACGTAAACGTTAACGTTTCCACTTATAAACGTTATATACAAGTTAGTATTGTGTACCTACATTTAATATATAACTATAATTAAGTTGTCTGTATTTGTTAACTTATATAAATTTAACAAATTATTCAGGCTCAGGGCAGAATTACCTTTAAATGGATTTTCTCTCGAAGCAATTTAAGAAACTTAAAAAAAACTTAAAATAATGAATGCCAGTCAGTCTCTTCATTTATTTATAAATATTAATATAAATAAAAGAGGCACACAGCATGACAGCAGTATAACAGTTGCAATACTTGCAATATCAAACACATTGAACCCTGTTTATCTGACGAGAGGATTAATGATGCACGTGGGGCGGCTGTGCGTATGCACTGCTTTGATTTTCACTAAAAACTACTTTAAATTTCACAAAAAAATTGCTAATTCCAGTTTAAGAGCAAGAATTTTGTTACATTTCCAACTTTTATGCTTAGGTTAAGTGCAAACATTATTTTGTTTTAGTTATAGTTAGTGATTTAGGCGCGTAGCGTCCTGCAGTCCTGCAAGTTGTGCAGAGGGGACTGAAATTCTAGGGACAGAAACACGGACATATTTGTTAATAAAGAAATTAAATAAATAAAACGGGTATTTACGAAACTCGTCAAAAAAGTTAGAATAACAATAAGCGAGCATTTAAAGTATTGTATCTATTAATATTTAATTATACTATAAAAGATATAAAAAAGCTACTACTGTACATAGAGAAAAAACCAACGAAACTTAAAAGTGGTTGGTATATGTAGGACATATAGGAGTAGGTATATATAGGACTCTAGGTCGGTCGGTTATTTTCTTTATGTCTGTCGTTGTGAATTGGCAAAAATTCTGAACAGATTTGATAGTGATTTTGAATTTGTAGAGTTCATATCCTAACTTAAAATTATAAAGAAATTTTATTGAAATCTATTCAGTAAGTATTTTACATAATTTACCCAGATAGTTAGAGCGTGCGCTGAGCCGCTGGCAAACGCTAATACTTCTATAAAGTGTAGTCACACTCAGACTAAAGCCTTGGCTTAGCTATAAAATTACCGTTACCTAGTGTATTAATAATAAGCCTCATTAAAATTCGCCAGAGCCAAGGAGCCATTACATACTGACTAAAGAATTAATTTACGACTTATTCTCGAACGTCAATCATAACTTCACGGTCCGAGGTTTACGTAATGGCTGATTTATCCATAGTCGTAGCAAGCCGGTGAATCCAGATCAGTATATATTTGCTAATTATATTATTTTCAGTACAGCCTTGTGTACTAAATGGCGTTTTACCCTGTCCCTGACGAGGGACACCAGCATATAATCATCGCGTTTTTATTGTTTTAAAATAATTAAACATAGGTACTTGGGTATATGATTCGAAATTTAGCCCGAAATTATAATAGCGCCCGAAAATTTACAAAACAAATTATCATGCCATTTTTTTATTGTAGCATCGCGCTCTGTGGCCGGGCAGCCAGCATGAGCACTTTGTGTTGCTTATCGCTTATCAGTATGTCCTTGGCAAGAGCAGGTTGATAAAAGATAACGGAATCTGCTTACTTGCTGCGCTGATGACGTAAGCGCTGAAAATTTTCTTTGTTTTAACATGAAATAAATATAATTTATCCTAGTAACTTTAGATAATAAATCACAAAAGCAATTTCCTGTCCGACTGACTATTACTTTGCGAAAATGGCATATTGCATGCGGTGGGAGCGAGCGGCCGCGATCAGCGGTAGAGTTAGCATAACAGCCAGACAGACAGGAAGTCAGCTGGTGCAGTCATGTCGTGTCTACAGCCGCGAGCGAGGGGCTAGCTGTCGTAATGGACGTTTATTAAACGCGTTACATGTGAAATCCTGATTTCAGGAAGATTATGTAGTCAATTCGATTCTTCGATTAATAACAAGCGACAGTTTTCCAGGAGGCCGGCGTCGTCGCAGTAAACTGACACTGTTTATCAACACAACCATTGACCTGGCACGGTAGCAGGCGAACCAGCGTTATTTTAAAAATCAACGACGCAGTTCCTTAGCAAAATTATTGGCAGCCATTGTCCGTCAACTCCTAATGGTAATCAACGTGTGTCGTGCATGCTATCGCGATCTGCCGAGGGCAGTTTCGCTGCCAGCTCAAAATAGACATAGCGAGGGTGATATGTCAGCGTGGCGCGTGCAGGGTGTGATCGATCGCTCTCACCGTGCGTTTGCTGACAGTGAGCGCGTCGATCAGCTGAGCCGTCGCGGTCTCACAGCTCACTGGTCTGGTCACTCGGCGCCGGGGCAGTCCAGGTCAGGCACTCCGCTAAGGATGCACTCGCGCTCAGCTGTATCACACGCGACGGCACGGGGCACATACACACAGGGATCGCGACCGAGTGCGTCAAGCGTGGGCGACGTGCATTCCGCCTGGCGTGCTGACAGCGAGAGTATCGGCGAGCGACTGCGGAGCGCCGCCGGGCGGGGGCGCTGCTGCCGCCGCCGCGCCGCCCCTCGCCGCCCACTTCCTCGATGAATGACAATAATGGAAGACGTTCAACTCGCCCGCAAACCGAATATGAATCATTGCATTAGGGTGCAGCAGTGTAGCCCAAAGCCCAAGTCTGGGCCGCGAGCCGCGAGCTGCGCCCCGGCCCTGGCCTGCAATGAATATTCATGTGCTGGGTCTGTAACGTGTGTGTGCCCTGATAGACCTGCGAAACTTCCGGCACATTATTAATGAGACCAACTTTGCAGTTTTAATGACTGTTAGGAATTAACGCATACCTAGTTAGAATAAAACATTTAGTCAGTATCGTGCTTGGTAGAGTCAATGTAGGTAGAGGCTCGCGGCGCGGCGGAGGCGGGCGCTGCCACCGCTGCGCCGCTAATCTTATCGCCACTAATCTAATCCAGCGCGTCACCCTCTCTTGTGTTTTCTTCCAATTGTGTCCAGGAGAAGTAAATTAGAGGTTTTCCCCTAGGATTTAAAGCACAATGAACTCTGACTGCGTCTCATTAGATAAAAAACCTTAATGACCAAAGATTTCAAGAAAATTAATCGGTAAATACCGCTTGTATACTTTTTATTTACTCGCGTAAATAGTTTCGTGTTTGGGGTGGTTATTTAGATGTGTATCAGGCTTGTTTTTTAAGGTTATATAATTGACTAATAAAGTGCGTGCTAGTGCTAGCTATAACTGGAACGCCTTTTTAGCTGACGAAATTTAAAGAACTAAGTATAAGTTTCGAAACCTCTTTAAATAGGTGTTAAGCTAGTAATGAATTGGTATTGATATCGGAGTCGTATTAAAAAGCGAAAGGTACTATAGCTAACACGGCTGACTTCGTACCACCTTACACTTACATACCTATTAATATTTTAGACAATCTAATTATCAATCACAACATCCGATTTTCTATCCCGATTCATTGACTATTACTACCATATTGTGATTTTTTATGAAATTCCAGTTAGGGACCTTATATCCTCACAAACTCTCGCACATACAATTAGTAGGACCCTAAGTTTGGGTATTGTATCGTCGTGATTACGCAAGGTATAGAAAAATATTAGAATTGAACCTCGCGCTGCCACTAAAAAACCTGAAGCCTTGATGAGCAACTTAATTATCAGTTTGGTATTTACTTGCATTCCTCAATATAAGACGCTAATGATTAGTGAAACTTTAATTAAATAGATAAAGATACGGCTGGCTGCCCTAATGATTGTTTGTCGGCGGAACGTGTCTAGTCTACCTGAATCATGCCTCACAACATAAAACGCGTTCATGTCTCTACATAATAACTGTTATATATAACCGATTTTTATTAACCTATTAAATTTAAATCTTGGCTACATTTTCAATTTCTGGACTATACAAAATGAAGACATAAAAACTGCTTAATGAGAGAGCAACATTGTGGAAACTTTAAAAAAGCAAGAAATGACATTTATCAATCATCATCAATACATATTATAAAATGAAGTCGCTTCCCGCGTCTGTCCATATGACTGTATGCTATAAACTCTAAAATTATGCAACGGATTTTGATGCGTTTTTTTTTGAATAGATAGACTGATTCAACAGGGAGGTTTATAAGTATAATACGCGCACGATAAAGTTAAAAGTTAGGCGGTTCGAAGTTTGCCGGGTCGACTAGTAATATATAAATAATTTATAATAAAAATAGGAATGCAAATCCGTCGATCACGCATATTTTATCTCTCCATTCACACTACAATTTTAGCTAATAAAAACTTTTTATAAAAAAATTAAACCGCCGAAAAAACTGAAAAGCATTAAATAATAGGGAAACATTTTCTATTAGGCCTTGATTTACTCACTTCTTAAAGTAATTTTGGATTACCAAGAAATTTTAAGTCGGCGCCACACCACACAAGCAAATTCATTATCTATATAAAGCGCGATGCGCAGCGGCATACGTTTTTCGGTTGTTTCTTTGAATTTCAGGTAATTTAGTGATCTTTATTCGTTGATTCTGTGGCACCGACTCAAAATTTCTTGGTAATCCAAAATTACTTTAAGAAGTGAGTAAATCAAGGCCTAATAGAAAATGTTTCCCTATTATTTAATGCTTTTCAGTTTTTTCGGCGGTTTAATTTTTTTATAAAAAGTTTTTATTTTTTGCTTTTCAGTTTTTTTTGGGCTAATTTTTTTGACCCCAGCTAATCACCCTTCACAGGGTGGTCGCACCCCACAAGGTGGCCACACAACCTGGTGAAGGTTGAGGGACTAACAGGATGAGGTTCGATCACGACCGGTCGGTGAGGCGATTTGTGAGGGAGGCCTATGTCCAGCAGTGGACGTCTTTCGGCTGATTTTATTTCATTTCCAAAGATATTGTAAGTAGGTATCAAAAGTTATAATGTAACACGGAAATGCAACCTGTGAGTGGATAAATCGACCCGCCGACCAAAAAGTCACCCCTATTTTCCCACCCTTAGGGTGGGAATTTTATTTCCAAATTTTTATGGGACCAACTTCAAGATATACCCTGTCGATTAAAAAAAGAATTATCAAAATCGGTCCACACAGTAAAAAGTTATGCGTGATCATACATAAAAAAAAAAATATATATACGCGACGAATTGAGAACCTCCTCCTTTCGTTTTTCGTCGGTTAAAAAATAGCACCTTTATTCAAACTTGTACTGGTTTTGAACATGTAAAAGTAAACATATTAATATCATTCATCATCAAAAATGTAAAATAATTGACCGACGAAAAAAAAAGGAGGAGGTACTCAATTCGACACGTATATATTTTTTTTTTTAATGTATGATCACGCATAACTTTTTACAGAGTAGTCCAATTTTGATAATTCTTTTTTTAATCGACAGGGCATATCTTGAAGTGGGTCCCATAAAATTTGGAAATAAAATTCCCACCCTAAGGGTGGGAAAATAGGGGTGACTTTTTAGTCGGCGGGTCGATTTATCAACTCACAGGTTGCATTTCCGTGTTACATTATAATATAACTTTTGATACCTACTTACAATATCTTTTGAAATGAAATAAAATCAGCCGAAAGACGTCCACTGCTGGACATAGGCCTTCCGCACATATCGCCATACCTTCATACATCTTGTCGTCCCTGTAAACCATGTCGTCTGATCACCTTATGCGGTGAGACCACTGAACACCTTGTGGGAGAAGAAAATAAAAAAACCCTAAAATAACTGAAAAGCATAAAACAAAACTTTTTATCAAAAAATAAAACCGCCGAAAAAAAAACTGAAAAGCATAAAATAATAATCGAATTACTAAATTCTTAAAGTAATGTAGGGTATACCAAGTAATTTTGAGTCGGCGCCACAGATTCCTCGTACAAAGATCACTAAATTAGGTACCTT
Organism: Euspilapteryx auroguttella; assembly: GCA_951802225.1. NCBI lineage: Eukaryota > Metazoa > Arthropoda > Insecta > Lepidoptera > Gracillariidae > Euspilapteryx > Euspilapteryx auroguttella. Next base: position 5,393,208 of record OX637654.1, read on the forward strand.
AAATTTAAAGAAATAACCAAAATTCGTGCGCTGCCGCGCATTAATTTTTACGTAATTAAGGAATTTGCTTGTGTGGCGCGCCGACTTAAAATTACTTGGTATACCCTACATTACTTTAAGAATTTAGTAATTCGATTATTATTTTATGCTTTTCAGTTTTTTTTCGGCGGTTTTATTTTTTGATAAAAAGTTTTGTTTCAGTCATTACAATACAATATTGTTTCAATGTTTCGCAAACTATCCAGCGCACAAACCGCGATATTTTCGTTCGAACTCTAAAGTAATTGCGAGCAGTTGAGTGACCTGTATTGGCGCACATTGAGAAGCTGCTCACCCACACGACACAACACGTATTATTACGTATTGGAAGATAAATTTAAGTAAACGTAGACAACACGCCAAAGTCATCATCATCTCAGCCGGAAGACGAAGACGTCCACAAACATGGGCCTACCCCACAGATCTCCGACTTAGTCCGCATTCGCCCGTAAAACTTATTCCGCATTTGCCCGAAATGAAAAATAGCGTAAACTATGAAAATGCGAAGCTAAGATTTACTAAAAACCTTCATGCAAATCAACAAGATACGCGGTTCAAGTGACTAACGCTAACACTCTATCTATACTTACTAAGACAAAGTCAAAAATGTGCAGTGTTTGCTTGTTGAGTGAAGGAAACAAAAGAAAGCAACATTTATTCACAACAACTATGACACACGATTTTAATTTACGCACCACGAAGCAAATTAATAAGAAAAAGGGCATCTATCTACTTCTACTTCTACTATCTGCTTCTACTATATATATAAAAATTAACGTTGGTTTGTTAGTCTCGCATATTCATATTTTTTAACCTTTTAAGGGAGAAATGGAGGGGAAGTTATTAAAAACTAAAATTTATTTTCCATTTAAATTAGAAAGACACGATACGAAGTTCGCCTGGACAAGTTCGCCGGGGCTAGTTAATATTAATTAATTTAAAATTAGACAAACACATTTTATATTAAAAAAAATGGTTTGGTTTTGGTAACGACAAAGACCGAAAAAAAAGGAAGCAACATGCAAACTTCGTGAATCACTGGCCCTATTTATCGTATTTCAGGTAGAAATTAATAAGACGAAGCCAGCGGTCTCAAATATCTTTTAATTCTTTTAGTTCCTGTTTTGGTAAAATCCCAGTCTCCTTCAAATATTTACAATATTTCCTGTTTTTGTCTATGGTGCTATTACATTTTTTTCTAATTTTTAAAACTGCGGAACCCGTGCGTTCATCAGGCATTCAAATAGCAATAAAGTGCCTACGAAACCTAGGCTCGACTTTTATTAGATTTAAGTAAAAGAGACGAAAGCCCATAAAAAATAGTTTTAGTTATTTTAATAATATTAATTTATCAAACTGAAACCTTTCGAGTAAAAAAAGTAAAAACAACTTACCAATATAATTCTTCGTCTTTCTTTACAGCGAGTTGTAGCGACGTGTGGTGTTATTCATTTTGTGCAGATCCCCAAAGTTCAGTCTAGACTGTAGACCGGTTCCACCCACGCCCACGCCTTTTGAGATTTCTGCATCTTGCAATCGACCAGACGTAGGTACAAGTTTTTTTTACATTTTAAAGCATGTGGGATAATGTTCCTGGAGGCGTCATAATTGCATTATTTTTATTGATAAACGTGTGAAAAGAGAGATATGAGCAAATACATAAAGTGTTGCTAAAAACGGCCACTTTTAGCAAACAGTCAGTAGCTTTCTTTAGTCTTAAAATTAAAAGCTAGAAACAGTGCCGTAACAGAAGTGGAATACTGTTTCACATGTTTGATATTCTCCTTAGTTTAGAAGATATTATTTTTTTTATCGGGTGGCGCTACTTTAGCTGTGCTATGCCTCTTAAATTATGGATTCAAAATCTACAACTATATAATTCACTATTATAGCAGAGATACGCATAAAAAAACTTCTTACTTATATCTGCTGTTATAATTATGTTCAACATAAACGTCTTTAATTATATCCATAACTACGTATCGCGCAAAAACCGACAAATCTTTTAAAATTATTGGCACGTGTTTTACGGAAAGGGCAACGTATAGTAATGCTTTTCTAAAGTATACTTCTCTACCTGGAGTGTCGGGAAAGAAAAATGCTATATAAGTGATGATACCTTAGGGAACAAGCACGGTTTTAATTTTCTTTAAGTTTGCTCGCGCGGAAAATAAGTAGGTTCTGCGCATTTCTGCGTCACGTGTGGATTACTAGACAAAGAGCGGGGAGAAGGCAATTAAAGTTTAGATAAATAATGTAAATAGCATTTTTTTAAAGTGTTAAGAGTGCTGAAAGTTTTCAGCTAGATAGTAGAATGAAATTTTATTATATTTTATTGATACACAACACACGCCAAGTCAAAATTATTCGATTTATTTTATAGTCACCCTTGAATTCATAGCATATAACTTATGAGTTGTGAAATAATAAATTTTATTTGGACGAAGCTTGTGCAGATTTTTATTATGTTTGTTTTATATAATTTTGTATATTTAGTTTAGTTTAATTTTTACTTTTACATCCTATATTGAATAAATAAAAAAAACTTAGTTGAATTGTAAAAGAGATGTTTTTTTATCTGTAATTAATATATATTAGGTTCCTAAAGTATTCATTCTGTACTAAACTCTAAGCAGCACGATATTTTAGCTTGCTTTTCAGCAGCAGCAACGGCATATTTTTATGTTATCAAATTAAGTACCTTATAAAAATGTCTAAAAAGAAAGCGGTCAGTAACAAAAAAAATTTTCACACCGGTCATCATAAATCAAATGTTGAATGTATGAGAATGTCCAACTCATCCTATACCGATTTATATTCATGTAAGTAGATAATATGTATTGTATAAGATTGATTACTTTTTTATGATAAGTTTAGTTTCAGACGACTTGCAGATACAAGTTCAAAGGTTATTTAACTTGGCAAATAAGACGACAATGCAGTAATTACTTACTAGTGGCATTAGTGTAATGTTCCGGTCGGTCAGTAAGTATAAGTACAGATATTCATTACATAAAAAAAGTTCTGTTTCTGTCCTTTTTTTGCAGCGTCAACATGCTCTAGTTGAAAGTTGATTTCCACGTTTGGAATTCTGTGTTCACATTTGCGTTAATTTAATTTACTTTTCAGGTCAAAACGTGATACGACTCAAACCTGAAATATTTGCGAATTTTAAAATAAACTAATAAATTTAGAATGAATAAATCGCTCTGACGCAAAATTCATTGTTATATATCGAATGCTCATCTAAACGTTGAATCGGAATTTTGGATTTTGCTAAAATCTTTTTATTTTAGATTTGAGGCACATACAACTGCGCCTAATTAATATTTCATATAATTTCCTGTTTAATAAATATATAATAAATTAAAACAGAAGACGTAAAATTTCAGTAAAGGTAATCATTGACCTAATAAAACGAAGACTCACAAAAACGCGCTCGCTCGTGCAAAGGCGTTCTCATATTAAAAACATGCGATACTATGCAAAGCCCGCAAAGGGTAGCTCCAACAAAGTAATACTTAATTAATTTTGATCCGTCGAGAGCCGCGTCTTTGTAAGACTAAATAAAAGATTAATCAAATTTAGATTAGGTACCTATAGTTCTTATCAGCGAAAAATATTTTTAAGTGTACCTAGATTGGATCTAACCAAAGAAAGCACTCAATTTAAGACAATAATTGTGCAAAAAAATATAACTTTTACAAGAGTGAACAGTCGATCTCTATTCGTCATTTTCTTCGGTCATGAGCGGCTGCATTAAGGTGCCATTTATCATTTGCTGAGCCCGAGTAATGTGCCGTTGATACAAGGACCATTTCTCAAATCTTATTATACCACTGAACGCTTGTATTTCTGTTTCTCGTCTCGAAACATTGTTTACCACGGCCTCTTTTGCTTCCATAGACATTTCTTCAGTGATAGGATACATTTCAGCACGCCCTCAACTGAAATGCCTACTCAGGTATTTAATTGAAAATGAAATATAGGCTGCCCCGCGGTTCCACCCGCGCAGATTTCTTACAAACACGGAATATCCGTTTTTTCCCGTTCCCATGGTAATTTTGGGAATTTATTGATTACTGCTCCCCTAAACTCCCCAAGCAACCCACGTGCATAATTTCAGCCCGCTACGCCCAGTAGTTTTGGGCTCTGCGTTGTCTGTCAGTCAGTCAGTAACGAGAGTTTTATCTATTTTGATAATGATTAAAGGTTAGCTTTTTAACGAGTGTTAAAGTAGATAACTTGTTAAATTAGATATTTTTTAAAAGCTTCTATTAATATGATTATTATAATACTTTTTTTTATTAAGATAGGTAGAGGAGTTAGTAAAAAATTTTAGATTTTATAAAATTTGTAAATCTTGACGATCAATCCAGCAAGGCACCAGTCAATCTTTCTTTACAAACCATAAATCAATTTTATGAGTCTTGTCAGTAAGAATCTTTTTACAATTCTTACAAATTATTCGAACGTTCCTCGTAAAGTTAAATTAAAGTTCACAAAAGCTCCGCCGGTAAATATTTCCGCCAACATTCTAACCTAAATTCTTATTTTTTGGTTGCAATTTAATTTATTTATTACTTTTTTCCGTAAGTAATACATAGTTCTAATAAAATTATTTTAAATTGAATGTACCTTGCCACACAAATGGAAAACTTTATACTTTTCAGGATTTTTCAGCTTTCCAAATTGTAGTAATGTAGTCCTTACCTTATAATTTGGTTAACAACAAGCCTGCTGCCAATTTAAATTACAAAAAAGGTACTTTAATCTAATTTCTAGGAGTCTCTGTTTCTGAGCTGGAATGAAAACTGATTACGAGAAAATAACCTTCTAAATTTCCTGTCGCCGCCACGATAACAATAGGTACCATGAAATTGGATTTCGCGATATTTATCTCGGAGTTGTAGCTGACAGGCGGCCGCAGCGGCTGCACGGAGGCTTTTAGTAGACCAAGACGACTTCCATACCGCGGGCGTAGATAACCCACCGTTTAAAAGTTTTTCCTGTAATTTTTATCTATACTATCAATATATATAAAACTCTTCCGTTACTGACTGACTGACTGACTGACTGACTGACTGACAGACAACGCAGAGCCGAAACTACTGGGCGTAGCGGGCTGAAATTTTGCATGTCCTTAGGGATTGTAGGTGAGCACTAAGAAAGGATTTCCCGAAATTCCCATGGGAACGGGAAAAAAATTGATTTTTGTGTTTATCAGAAATCTGCGCGAGTGAAACCGCGGGGCAGCCTCTAGTTTATTATAAAGCTGTAACAGAGTTGCGAACAGCTAAAACTCATCTGATTTTAAGATTAATTTTTCTGTAAGTTTGTGCGTAATAAACAATAAAATTACTGAATGATTTCATGTATCTTAGGATTTGGAAGTATCATCAAAATCGATGTAGAGTTCCACATTTTCACCCAGATATTAAAAGCGTAGGCGGAGCCACAGGCAAGCGCTAGTTACTAATAATGAGGTTTTATGAACGACTTGAAATATTTTGTAAAATTTGTAATGGTATTAAATTTAATTTAACGTAGTGATTACGGAAGTCTTGATGCTCTAGGTCCGTTATAAAACATTTTGTCAGGAATAAAGATAAGAACAATAATAAAGTAGCATTTGGATACGAGTAATAGTTTTGTTTTTTGACACACTTTTGCAGAAAATATTTAAGCTTTGCCAAAACCAAGCACACTATTGCGGTATTGGGTTGCCTGGAAGAAATCGCTTTTAGTGATAAGGCCGCCCATTGCCCTTTGTAATATCAAAATTTACAATATATGTATTATTTTATGTTATTTATTTTTGTGTTTATTATGGCAATAAAGCGTTTTTATGTAATGATACTTTTTTTTTTCATCTAAAATGCAAATCTAGATTTCAAAATACCATTTTTAAAATCAGCGCTGTTGGTGAAAGAGCCGTCCCCGGGGTCGTTGGGTGCACGAGGCGGGGGCCTCGTGTAGTCATATAACGGCCCCGAGAAGGACGGCACCGCCACCGGCGCCTTCAGCAAATGCTGAGTTGATGCCATTTTGCACCAACTACGACACACTATACGCAACTTATTATTTAAGTATTAATTTATAATTATTTTTTGATTCATTAATTTGTATTTATTTGTTTTTTTTTTTACGTGTTTTGCTGTATATTTTGTGTAATTTTTATTTTGGTGTGTTTAGTTTGAGCAAATAAAAATGTATTTCTTTCTTTCTTTTATTTTTATTTCTTTCCAAGGCAAGCAATCAGAATACTAAAACAGTTAATCGACCCGTTCACACTACATTTCCGTGTTATGACCTTATTTATAACAAGAACTGCTCCTCTCACAGCTTCTTGGAATCCGAGCTCATTCAGCGACTTTTTTGGGCGCAAAGTATTCGCTGTAAAACGAGAGGGGCTGCCCTCATGGCGTTTGAACCATTCGCCTCGTTACAGTGAATCTTGGGTCATTTGTCAGACGTCAGCGAACCGGTTGAAATATGAGGAAACCTACGTATTTCTTTAAAATGTTTTTATGGGCTGGAAAAAATTCGGTGCTTATGTATTGCAGTGGGTACTACTAAGTACGACTTATTGATCTGCCTACAATGACTGAAAATAACTAACAAATACCGAATTATTATAATTTTGAATACATAAGTTAAAATAAACCTTGAGTTTTAGATATTATTGAAACCAGACATCAAGACCTCGACTCTGACACAGATTCCATCCAGCCAGGGAAAACGGGAGTCACTTAACTTCGTTATTATATTATGATTAACTCGAGATCTTGCTTTCTACGTTTGTTCCTTTTCAGCTACAGATTTCTCAGCTTTGAGGCAGTTTCTTTTAAATTTTTATTCAAAAATATTACATAATACATAATAAATATTAAATTTTATTCTCAATGTATAGACCCTAAAAATTTATTTACCTACATGTGTAAGCTCTTGAAGCCAATCGCAGGCTGCAAGCTGCAACAGATGCTCACTCACTATCCTAAAGTATATATAATTTAAGTAAAGGTCTATGTCATCACATGTAGCTACATTAAGTAATACTTATTATTTTTTATATAATTTTTGTACAATATTTTGACGATCACATTATACTTTGACATTTTATAATACAACTTTGTATGTAATATGAATATGATAGTGTGAAATAAATGAATATAATCTAATCTAATCATGAGATCAAAAATAATAGATTTGACCGTATCATACAGTGGTAGTGGCATGCTATGCGGTCAGTCAACTGGCACTCGCTACGTCACAGTGTGGTCGCATGCCACAATTAGACCACCTAGGCTCTCCTACTACTGCTGCTGTCCTACCACAATGTTTCCTATCTATCTTATTCTCATAATGAAAGAGACTACATTCAAGTAACAGCTTGTCTTTTACGTGTCTAGCATTTGAAACGTCCAAAGAATATGATTGAGAACCGTTAATGTAACAATCCGGTTTTTGCTTTCTGTGTTGATTTTCTAAGTTTTCTGCATTGCGGGTTTGTAACAGCTTTACTGTTGTGATAAAGGAGTTAATTTTATATTAGTTTAGGTAATTAATTAGAAAACCGTTTTATTTTAGAAACACTAATTTCATTTGAAAAAGACATCAATAAGAACAGATCACATTCGAATATAAATTTAAAATGCAATTTAAAGTTTAACAGTGGAAGTTCATGTCCAACCCGACTTGTCCCATTTGGTACCTACCACAAAGTTTTACTAGTTTCTCCTGCTCAGTAATAAAGTCTACAATTGGCAAGCCACTTTCCAACCTGACTGTATTTTCTAGTTTCTGTGGCATAGAGTTGTTCCTAGTTGTTTGGAAAACTCGGTTTAAAATGTAATTCGGTTTGGGATTGGAATTATTTTTGTGCAGTAAAGTGTGGCAAGTACCTTATAAGATACCATTCTTCTATTTATACCCGGGTAAAGTAGTTTAGTCTACTTACCTAACTTCAATTACGCTAGAATGAATACATGACTAATATTTGACCGTCAAAGGGACACGTTACCTATAATTTCTACATTCTTATAATAACAAAATAGTTTCAAACATGTATCAGATAGTTAACTAAGTAGGTACCTAAATAGGACTCTACAAAAAAAAGGTTTTATAAGGCTACAAGAAAATCAAATCAAAAAGAAAACGGACACCCTTTTCCTCTCAGTAAATTCTCGTAACAAAGTTTCTTTCGGACAACTTGCTTTGTGGGGAAAATAAAATGTTAATTGATTGCGCAGAACGCCGCGGCTGACCCGGCTTAGATTTACTCTACTTCTTAGAATTTTATGGCTCTAGTTAACACTAGCTAAAGTTAAACCGACTTTAACATTATTCGATTTTTATATAATTATACTTAAATTACATTTAAGAACATTTAATTTTATTGAATTTAGTTTTACGTATGTTACATTGAAAATTTAGAGTCAATATATTGTCACTGTTTCACAAATACTTACAATCAAACATTTTACATAACATCGTCTAATAATTTATTTTCAGGAACACAATTCGCTAAAATCAAAAATATTTTGCGGAAAATATAGCATCCAACTATCATTTTCTAAGAGATAATTGTAGATAAAACGTAAATATTCAATATATTTGTTAGGTTACTTATCTGTGACAAAGTAAAACTTTTTATATTTTTGAATAGAAATATTGTTCTTATACTTAATACATCCTTAACAATACTTTTATCTAATTTATAATTTTCAATCTAGCAGTTTTCATTAATAAATATAGATCGCGACGCACGTGTGGCATCGAGCGCGAGTCATGAACCGTGAAAACGCCGCGCGAGGCCGGCGCGCGCATGTTCTCATTAGGTACCATGGAACTTACATTACTTACTTATTATAAGCTGCCATAGTTATATGTTCTCTTACTCGAGTAAGAGAGTAATGAGCCTTCGTATGTTTATATGTTTCCAAAAAAAAAACACCAAAAAGCTCGCTATATAAACCGGTGTGGCACCGACTGCAACATTCTTTATATGTATAGTTAAATTACTGAAGTGAATAAATTAAGTCTTCATAGAAAAAGTTTCCTTATTTTTTATGCTCTCAATTTTTTTATTTATTTTTTTTTATTTTGGATTTTTTTTGACTCAGATTAAACAGATTAAAAGGAAAGTAACCAGACGACCTGGTGAAGGTTGCGGGAGGGTCGCTCACGACCGGTCGGTGAGGCGATTAGTGGGGAAGGCCTATGTCCATCGGCTGAGATCATGATTATTTACATTCATATAAAAAATACATATATACTATATCAGCAGTTTTCATGTAAATCACAACACGGCAATACAATCTGTTAGTGAATAATAAAGTCACCCCTATTTTTCCACCCTTAGGGTAGGAATTTTATTTCCATATTTTCATGGGACCAACTTTACGGTATACCCTTTCGATTAATTTTTTTTTAAATCGGTCTACTCTGGAAAAAGTTATGCGTGATCATACACTATAATACATATACATTTTTTCATCCATCAAAAACAGTACGAAACTACGAAACAAACAACTTCTTCCACCTGAACAGGGATATTCATGTATATGTACTTATTAACTGTTAAAATATATAACTTGTACTGTATATTAAAAGAAGGAAAAAAAGATCTCAGCAGAACCAAAATAAATAACGACGTTAAACGTTGATGAATTTAAAATATCCAACGTAATAAATACAAGATCCCAAATTTCGAGGCTCGGAAAACAACGATTTTTTATTATTCATGCTATTCAAAGAGAAAGAAAACAATATTACACAGGCATGCAAACGCTTTCAAAGTAGGTACTGTTTTCTGTCAAAGAATATAATCGCTTTTGCTTTCATATTAACTGGGGCGGGGAAATTCTTATCGTATAAAATTTTTTTGGGTAGGTTCCTAATAAATGAAGTATCTGAAAACAAATTTCTAAAATTTTGTGTCGCGTGACTGAGACGATTATCTCTGCCTGGTTTTTATGTAATTATGAGGCAAATACTAAACCCGGCTAAGACCCAGCGGTTACCGATGAACCGCCACGCCGCCGCCCGACCGCCCTCGCCGCCCGCCCATCCTCGCCCGCCGTTTACAAAGAGCTTGCCTATGAATATTGGGACTCTTCTGTGGAGGGCTCTTTTCGCCCTCAGCCCTGCACCGAGCACTCTCAGCTAGCGGGGATGTGTGTGTAAAGTGATTTTTATTGGAACTTTATGTCTGTAATGTGCTTGAGGTGCTAAGTATTACCTACAGGTAAAATTAATACGGATATAAAACTTAATTCAATAACGACGAATAAAAAATGGGATAGGAAAATTATATAATTTATTGAAATAGAAATGCACGCGTTTTTGTTATTTGGATGACTAAATTATATTGATTGCATAATTATTTTCATTTATTTTTTCATGATAAAAAGCTTTATAGGTAGATAGGAGGTACTAGACATTATCTTAAAAGATAATCATACAAAACTAATATAAACTAGAAATATACCGCGACATTATCCCCATGAACTACCGCAGAACACTATGATACTTACTGATGATGATGATGACCAACAAAGTTGAAATTGCAGACTGGATGTACGTGTGATAGCATAAGAAATATAGGAATTTATACTGATATTATTAACTTTAGCTATATAGCAATATGGAAGTTGTTGTGTGGGTGAAAAGTTTAAGGGGCAGTCAAAGGCTCTATGTTTCTCTATAGATAGTTTTGTAATTAAAATCCAAAATGTGGATGAAGCTTTGTCTTGTTTGTGTTACTATTTCGTCACGTCTGACCGTAGGCAACCTCTGACCGGTGACGCTAATTTAAGTTTCGTCGCAATTTAACTTTGAGTAAACGAACTTTGAAAGTTCTCTACTCGAGGCATCTGTTGGCTTTAATTCCACAAGATTGCTGCAGACTTTCGAATTTATTGCAAGGAAACATTAAATACTAGAATATAACTAAAATAATTACTATAACAATAAGTTATCTCTATATACATTTCTAAATATCTTAATATTATATTAAACATACAATATATAGAGGCCATAGAGACATTATACCTCCACCATTCGTTTTGAGTCATGTTCTGATATTTCTCATTCTCAAAACTCATAAAAACACTAACAACAACTCATTCGTAATTCGCAAATTCTTCGAATTTCGAACACGATAACAAGTCACGAGCCTCGTTCCGTTTATTTAACCCCCAAAACGTACGTATGAAGTGATAAGCTATCTCGCCCCCAATGCCGGCCGTATCGGGGAATGGTGAGTCTTCGATAACTCGGAAAATATACTTCGGAAATGCTAGCGGAAATCCCTGGAATAAGGTTCGTTATAAAGAAAAGGAGACGGTTGCAGTTTGAATACCTACCTTCAACTGAAAATTCTTGGAAAAGTTTTATTTTTCACTATTCTTTGTCGGGATGAATATAAATTTCTGAACTGGCATTATTCATTTTACTTGAGCTAGAGTTTCAAATACAGATCACATAATTTTATTTGGTTGCATAAATAATAAAATAAATTGTACCTAATAGGCGTTCGTAAAGAAGAAATTATTTCTAAAATAACTTAAGAGATAACATAATACAAAATCCTTTATAGATATTTCTGATTTATCGTCCGCATAGTAGCATTCCTTTGAGTTTTATCTCGGCGAGCGGAGTCGGCGCAGCGCAAATTATCGTGAACTCTATCTTCCTTTACACATTCTTCTCGTTGCCGGTTTTCTAATTTTTTTAGAATTTTATTACGTACATACGAAATGGTTTTGCCCGCCTACCTTTAATTTAACGTCAATTTTGCAATATTTCAGGTTTGCTTACTTTGGTTATAATCTACAGACGGCATGAGATACAATCATTTTTGTCAGATAATCTTCTCCGTTTTAGGAATTTGGTAAATAAAAAGATAGAACCTACCTCCCTAAAACAGTTCCAACAAACCAAATAATTTCTCATGTAAATAAATCGGTTGATTTTTACCGCAATTTAATAAAATAAAGCTCCTATGTGAAAATGTGTGAACATTCTAAGGAAAAAGATCTTTATTATTAAATAAGATTTGGTTTAAAGCATTGCACTACTTAAGACATCTTTCTTTAAAATGATCTGAAATCTATAGATAAGTACTACTTCAAAAGAAATTAAATGATAGGAACAGAAGATAGAAGAAAGCTGCATGCATGCCGACGCAGCCATAGCCTAGACTAGAGAAGTGCCATGACAAATATTCTAGACCGCAATGAGTTGGCCATTCTACACACAGGCCATTGTTAGCGGACAAAAGGGCCACTATATGAGGATTCTGCAGAACTTGGAAGAAAAAAGTTGCTTCCAGCTCTTTCCTAGCTCGCTGCGTTGTAGTATTTTTGACTATGTAGCCTAGTTTAGAAAGGACTAACTTAAGAAAGGGCCCCGTTATTATAAAATAAATCAGATTTGCATAAAATAGTTTAGGCGACTGAACAATTTTGACGAATATAAAAGGATAATTTTAAGATAGAACAATATTTGTAGTGTTGAACTTTTCTGTCACTGGCGCCCTTGAAAGTGAACAATTAAATTATTTATTATTATAAACAATTAAATTATCACTTACATTTTTTAACTGTTTATGTTAATTTTTAAGCTGTTAAAAGTTTCAGTTCAGTTCCCACTAAAGTGCGAGCAGTTAACACATTTTCATTGCATTGATATCGTAAAATGCTCAATCAAAATACGATACCCTAATAAGCAAACATCTTAAAACCAAAGTCTCAAGACAAAGCTCAAAGTACTAAAAATAAGTAAAAGAAAAAAACTTGAGCGCACTATCATCCATCACTTGGACGCCTCAAGTGCAATGTCATGTCGTCTGACTCATTAGACAAGTATAAGTGACTGGCAATACAAGTATTACATTATACTCGTATATTGCTTTAGTAGCCGCAGAATGATGGCGCTTTTAGCTTGGCTATCTTTATTGGAACTGGCTCTAGATTTTACGCTAGCAAACATTTATAGTCAAGCATCTGTTATGAGCGGGCGAGCAATAAGGGCTTGAAAGTCCCTAATAAAATTAATCTGATAGCGAAAATATAATTTTATTTCCAAACTTTCATCTAACTTAAGGATCAATTTGGTTTGATAACAGAGGTTATCTTTGTAAATAAAGTTAAGTATATCATAACATTGAAAAAAATAGTGTCAAAAAAAAATTCCAAAAGTTTATTTACCTACCTTATGATAATAGATATATTATTTTCTGATAATGGACAATGAATTCACGATACGATACATCAACTTACGTTTGTAAAAAAAAGCCGATATTTTTCGAAATTGTCGGTTATCGTTTTGAATTTAGGGTTTCCTTTTTGGTGTTCAGTGCCCTAAGTCAGTGTTGTATAGTTTTAAAAATACAAGGGAAAGCCTTCATTAGGGCGCGAAACGGAGTGAAACTAGCGCCACTTCGATAAATCATTAATATATTCTAAACCTGGCCAAAATAAAAAAATATGCGCCTTTGAATCCCTAGATAATCTTGCTTAGAATTTTTAAGACTCTGTTGTTTAGTTTTTGGATAATGATCTTATAAATATTCTTTTACGAAACTAATGTGACCCCTTTTGGCAACAAATGGGTTTTTACTTAGATTTGGAACCTACACAACAGGAAAGCTACACAACAGGGCCTTAAAATATTTAGCAAGATTATCGAGGGAGTCAAAGGCGAATATTTTTGATTTCTGCCATGGTTTAGAAGATATTATTTATTTATCAGGAGTGGCGCTAGTTTTACACCGTGTTAGCTCTTAAATAGCAGACTTACACGATGTATTCTTCTTAGTTTGTTGCTTTCTGTTAAAATAACTCCGGTTCATTTATGAGCGGACCGGTCGTTTTGCAGAGATAATCGAGCGTGACCGACAGACATACGGCTCTCACTAAATTATTGTTGTACACTTTTTAATTATATAGCCAATTAAACTTTTTTTTCTTTGGGAAAATTATAGCTTTTCTCTTTTTAGGCTTTACATTACCTTCCTGTCTTATTAAATTTTATATCCCGCACCCGGAAATGTACCTAATTTATAATACTGTTAACTTATTTCAAATATTATTTACATTAAAAGAGGCCTTAAACATAAACAGAGGCCCATACGATAAATACCTTAAAACTAAAAATACATATATATTTTTTTTTACTATTAAGTTAATAGCTAATAATTATTATTAATTGATTATCACTTATTATAATGACTGTATTATGAGTGTATATCTTGCGCTATTTAAAGGGCGCCGTCCGCGTAGCTACGCGATACTAGCGCCACTTTCAATAAAAAAATCATAGCTTCTGAACTAGGCCTGAAATTAAAAATAAGCGTCAATGAGATAGATAATATTACTTTGAATTTTTTAAGGCACTGTTGTGTAGCTTGTTGTGTTTGTTGCCTAAAGTGGCCTAAAGTGCCTTTTAGCAACAAACCGAATATTTCTGAAATCTATATCCTACACAACAGATTAAGATACATGGTTAAGATATTATTTTTCGATATAGGCATTGGCTAGTGTCACAGACGGCACACTCTAAAAAAAAACTAGTACACCAAGATTCATAACTCTATGCGATCAATACCCACGGCTACCTACACTACGAGAACAAATTCACTGGTTCTCATCTTCGGTCGCCTTGCAATGCGATGCGCCTCATATCATGACTCGCACTTGCTGCCCACTGTGCAGCGTGCAGTGTTCAGCTAGAACAGAACAATGTGCCCCGCCCCTATGGCCACGACATCTTCTCGCTGAGACGCGGCCTTTGTTCAAAGCAATGTCATCTGCAATGTTCGCTAACTCTACCATGTTACTTCTGCAGAGCACACACAAAAATTAAAGGCCTGTCCTTCACATCTCCCCCTAAAGTCGTAAAATAAGTCAAAGTTAAATACATTTTAAAATAACTCCACCGTATTTAATCAATAATAAATTGATATATTGATGTAACCTATCTTGCTCAAATGAATAACTATTTTGCTTACAAATAGTATTATTTTGTACATAATTTTTTAAGTAATTATGTGGTACAACTGGTGATAGTTACATAAAAGCAAAAACCAGGTATGGTAAAACTTGATAATATCAGAGACTAAAGAAGCACCCATATAATAAAAATGAAATTACCATGCGTCGTGCTTTACCCATAAACGCATAACGAAAACGACATAGGTAGGTGGCAACGACCCATCTCAGGAGCAACCCCCATTAACTGGCTAGACAGTAGGAATTCAATAACATCCACCGAACCGAGTAGCCCGATTTTCTATCTAATAAAGTAAAAAATATATCTATAGGAAACCAAAAATAAAAGGAAAAATCTCGAAAGCGCGCCGCGCAAATTAGAGGTTTCGTTTGATCAAAGTAATTAACGGGAGACCTTCCTGAAATCGAAAT
Organism: Euspilapteryx auroguttella; assembly: GCA_951802225.1. Taxonomy (NCBI): domain Eukaryota; kingdom Metazoa; phylum Arthropoda; class Insecta; order Lepidoptera; family Gracillariidae; genus Euspilapteryx; species Euspilapteryx auroguttella. The sequence goes on from OX637654.1 coordinate 5,408,675, forward strand.
AGGTACCTTTTGGTTGACTCGTTAGCTAGGCCGGGATTAAATATAAAATGAAAATGTTACTCTTTATTAGTAATTCTATAAACTTAATTACCAACTTTAAGACACACTTAATACAAAATTGTGTTTGTATGTACGCATTTTTTTTTAACGTTAAAGTTTTGTTAGAAGAGCGTTGTCTTTAAATAAGTACATAAAGGGACTATGTAGAATCCTCATTATTACACACACCTGATACACCACAGATCACGTCATCCAAGCAAACAAAAACTACATCGTCTTGTGAAATAAGGGATCCCTTTCCACATTAACTTTTGTTCGGAGGGAAAGAATTACGGACGGCCGTCAAGGGAAAGAAAGTAACAACAAACACAGTTTAACATAACGTGTTTGATCATACATTTTTGTTACTCGGGAGCGTGTTGTGAATATCGCACGCTTTCAGGGCTGTGTAACTTGGGAATATATTGGTTTTCTTAGCTCCCTAGTTTATAGTATAACACTTGGCTCCTTATATGAAAATGTTACAACGATCAGCAATTAATATAAATATTTTATTAATTTTAATACTAAACTCAATAATAAAGTTTTCTTGTAGCAAATTGAGTATAGCACGGTAACTAAATAAATCTGTTTTCAGCCAATTAACGCAGAATTAACTGAGTCGAGGAGCAGAACTTGGGACGGCGCAAATAAATAGCGTTCGAGACCGCGGGAAACTTCGCCGGCTCCGGGACTCGGAGACGAGGCGCGGTCGCGGCTCTCGCGAGCTCTCAGGCTTGGGGTTGGAATCAGTATCATCATAATCATTTTGTATAATTCATAACAAATAAGAATTAAATTAAAGAAAGAAATCAGTTTATTAGGTTTATTTTTATGTATGTAAATAAGTAAGTAAAAAACACAGAGAGAGAGCAGTATTCCTTGTTCTGTGGTAAATAATTACCTTTACATACCATATTCTTTTAACTGACCTAAATGTTAAAATACATCAGAATATTTTTCTTTAAATCCTCAGGAAAACATTTAGATATCGAACTAGGAACAGCGAGCGAAACCTCGCGCAAACTCTGAAATGGAGGAAGAGAAATAAAAACTCCTATATAAAAAGTAGAAAACGAAGTGGAATTAAATAGTCGTATCTCCGGGGTGACAGTGGGAATCCATCAGCGGGCTCGATTGGCGCGATAAACCCCCGCGCCCCGCGCCCCGCACCTCCCCGCCGAATAAATCGTAATTTGATCGCACCCCCCCGCCCCGGCAAACCGCGTAAGGATATCGGACCATTCGGATCTATTGACTTCCAGATTTTTATAGCTGTCTTATAGCGTGGATTGTTGTAGGCACATCAAATTATAGAAACTTTTTTGTTTGTAAAAATGTTAAACATTTAAATATTTTTTTATCAAAATGGTTAGGGTAACGTAAAGGAGTTCGCTAAATGCGAGCTATAGTTGGCTAAGTTTGAAGTGAAAGTAGATAATAGGTAGGTATTTAATTTATTTGCGTTATAATTGTTATTTTAGCATTAATTTTTTCTGAAAGCTAAATAAATTTCTATTAGCTTTTTATGTACAGTAACCCTAACTGGTAGATAATAAAAACATTCAAAAACGCGTATTCTGCGTTATGCGGGTCAACACTCTCGCGGGCACCCAGACAAATCCTTTGTACATTGACTTCCTATTTCTTTACAAATTATTAATAGCCCTATTGAAAATTACTTTAGTTAGACCAATTATTTATTAAGATTTATTGTTAACTAAATTACGTTTTATTGCAATCACTGCAACACTAAAATCACTAAATTTATTTCTTAAGGGGCGGTTGCGCGATGTGGTGATACGGGATTATTGTAAAACACTTGACAAATAAACCAGGATCAGCCTGTGAATTGATCTGAATCTGATTCCATTATTAATGTTAAATAATGGAATGCCATATCTTTGAAGTAACAAGTACCAAATTTGGAATTGATAAGTCATACGGAAGGTATTCACATGACTGAATAGGCCATGGTTACCAGAGATGTGACTTATCTAAGATAAAAGTATCTTAAATACAGATACAAGATACAAAATACGTATCTTCAATCTTGTATCTAGATAGGTTTTTTTAAATGCATTTTGTATCTGGTATTTAAATACTTTTGTTAGGTATCTGAGTATCTTGAAGATACTTTGTTTACAAAATACTTTTAGATTGGATTATGAGGGTGTGTTTGTGCATGGCGTTTTAATTTTTTCTTGTTAAAAGGAAAAAATATTGTTTCTTTGTATCAAATAAACTCTGTACATAACTAAATAGACCGATATTTAAAAAAAATACATTAGAATCCTGAATTATTCCTGACTAGCTTTCCCGGCGAACTTCGCATCTTGCCACACACACAATTTTATATGGAAAAAATTAAATGTCGTTTTAACTAACTTCCCCTCCGTTTTCCATATTTTCTCACCTTTTAAACCTTCCCTGGACTAAAACGAACATTTCAAAACCAAAATCAACGAAATCGTCCCGGCCGTTCTCGAGTTTTAGCGAGACTAACGAACCACGATATTTTTTTATAGATATATAGTAGAAGGAGATAGATGAATTAACAAAGCCAAAATTAGAATAGTCTTTTCTATATTCTATTATCAATTTCACATACAAAAAACACCCCATATGAGGGTTCACAGCCCCCCCCCCCTCAGTATGATGTTTTTTAAAAATTTTGGCAAAAAACAACCCCGCCTACTTTTAAATTCACAGTTAAAGAGCAGAGGCTCACAGAAGCTTCATTAAGGTCATGATCGAAGGTAAAGTAGTTAGGCTACCTAAGTTACTAAAAAAATAACCAAATATTGCCTTTACTTTTTTTTTAAGTGGCTGAAACAAAAAAAAATTTGTGCATTTTTTATGGTTTTTCAAAGTTACCACAAAAATATGCAGATGCTTTTTTTTATTTTTTTGTGTTTTATTGTTAGCTTTTGAGTAGTTATCCAAAATGGTACTAGATTTATTTCTTTACGTCTATTACTATTACTTCAGAAATTATCAACTACCAAAAAGACCCTTCGCTTTCAACTTTTAATTTAAGATTTCAGTTTAACCCATTTTTATCAAAAAATAAAGTCAATATTTAATTAATTTGTTAGTTATTTAGGTAGCCTACCTACTTAGCCTTTGATCAAGACTTAAATTAGGAGTCATTTTACGCGAACAGTGGCGCCACTCTAACTCTAACACAAAAAATACTGTTACGGTTACTTTGAAAAACCGAACAAAAGGCAAAAATATTTTTTTTTTGTTTCACCCACGTTAAAAAAAATAGTAAAGGCAATACTTGGTTATTTTGTTAGTAACTTAGGTAGCCTAACTACTTAGCCTTCGATCGAGACTTTAATGAAGCTTCTGTGATCCTAAGGTTGTGAATTTAAAAGTAAGAGAGGACGACTTTAAAAAAAAAAACATACGGAGGGGGGGAGGGGTGAGGCTGCGACCCCACATTTGGGGTGTTTTCGTCGATAAAATTGATCATAGAATATACCCTTAAAATTATGTTATAACTTTCCCGGACACACTGTATAATGTTGTTTGTCCAATATACGAAATGAATGCGATTTACTCTTTAAAAAAAACTCATAAAAAAAAGTTATGTAAAAAGTATTTTATCTATAAAAAAGTATCTTAAAGATACGTATTTTGTATCTTGTATTTTAGATACTATTTTAGAGAGGTATTTGCATCTGGTATCTGAAATACTTATTTAAAAAGGTATTTGTATCTTGTATTCAGATACTTTATTCAAGGTATCTTGTACATCTCTGATGGTTACCTAACCATATACTTTCAGTATCGTTGAACTAACCCGGTACCAAATTTCAAATCGATCGGACATAACGAAGTCAGTAAGATCCTCTCATCAACTAGGCTAGGTCTGACTGAACTGATGATCATCAAACGACAGAAAATCTGTTTCAAGAAACATGGCACACTCGGGATAAAATCATCTATGATACAAAAGAAAGTAAATATGTTTAACCTTTGCGAGCTACGATACCACAGACTGGTTAAACTTATGTATAACACCCCTCTCTTTTTACGTCGTGGATTAGAAATTACAATTGCCTCGTATTTAATGCCTTCAAAATACGAAACTGTCAGTAATTTTACACACATTTTTTTGTCTTTTAAGTTAGATACGTTCAGTGATTAGGTCTGGTAAATTTTGTGTAACAGACTTCAAATTAACGAGGTTGTATTTGCTCACTAGAAACTAAGTTTTAACGATTTCGGTTGACCACTTTATATTGTCAAAGTTTAGTTTAGTTTTGATTTAGTAAACCCATTTGTTGGGAAAGTGAGCGCCCAGACAATCAGTTTTCTAAATCTCATTGACAGTTGGTTTCCCTCCCAAACGGGATAAGTATCGCGAGTTTCCTGCTATCTGATACTTTGTCCACACAATCGGCATTTAAGCACGGTTGAGACTATTGAGGAAAAATATATGAACTTAATATTATAAGTTTTTCTTCCTGAAAAAAAGTAAAAATCGTGTATTGCAAAATTTAAACAATCCTATACTTACTCGTCGGGCAGCAACTGTTAGTGATACCAGTGTTTTGTATAGTATTTTAATAAATGCAACATTAAACTAAACAAAGAGCTGCAAGGGCCATTCGGTGAGCTACCGTTTAAGATGCTACTTCCAGTCTTATAGACCTAGAGGAATTAATCTCGATATAACTTTATTTAAAGATTTTGTATAAGATGGCCGAAAAGTATTTAAAAACATTTTATTAGGTATTTTAGTCTATGTATTTCACGTGACCAGTAATTTAGTTTCAAGCAGCACGAAAACACAAAAATAAGAGATACATAAAAGAAAACATTTTTAATACAAACAAAACTTTCCTGTATCGTACTGTGGAAAAAATACTGCTACAATAAAAGCCACAGGTGCAGCTGTCTACACCAATCGCATCTTCACAATAAACCTATAAACGAATTGGTTGCACACACATTGCAATAAAGAAGAAGTTTATGAAATCGCCGTGTGTGCACCAACCCTGGCGGCCCCACGTCGGGCGCCAAGCGGGGAGTGCGGGGGGAGGGACTTTAGGTCGCACCTGTTACTTTTACAAGTACATTTCTTGTTATTCATTGCCCTATGAACGAGCAAATGCTGACTGCGGAAATCTCGTTTTAATATTATAATGATCCAAACGCCCTATGATCAATTTTTCTCATTCGGCGTCTTTTAATTCCTGCTCTATCTTTATATCTATACCTATCTTATAGAATCCTATGTATAAAAAACTTTAAAGCGGTGGTAAAGTTAAAAAAGTAGCCGCCTTTCAGTGATGTTGAATGTAAAAACGCGTCCCACGTTAATTACGTGGTAATAATCCAATGACCTTAAAATTCTGCATTTGCAGTTTAATAAACAGGCAAACAAAGGCCCGTTAATGCCATTTGATTATCTTAAATCCTACAAGCCAATACCTCAGTAACAAGTACTTATTCTATACAATTTAATTTGTTAAACTGCACATGGAGTTTTTGCACATGTCAACTACTCAAATAGGTTTAGCTCAAGGCGTAACACCTGCAAAGATACGGTTAAATTTATTATTGTTTTTAAAACCGCTAAGGACGTATTTCTGGATTTTGCAACATAAGCTAAAACACTTATTTAAAAGTTCAGCTTTAAAATTTATTTCTGTTAAACTTATGTTAAGGTAGTCTCATCTTAGTCAAAATGTTTGCCCTAGACTGTATTGCCATAGAACAAGAACTATTTTGCAATACAGAAAAACTGCAAGTGTTACGCCGTCCTAGACCGCCACTGTACGTAGCGAGGTCGCTTACTACTTAGGTCTAACCGAACTGCACAAAAAGTTTATTTGTAAGCCTATTTGTAAACCCTTTTAATCGTGTCTTGGGTCGCCTGTTACGACATACCCAAAGACGTGATCGTAAAATATCATGGCAACAACAATTCTCTATTACCATAGTTATAGGGGAGAAAATCCGAAAGCACAGAATTTTAAATAAGAACTCCATTCCATTAAAACTGAGATCCTTGACCCTCCCTGGGCATTAGGTCGCGCCATATCAACCGACTAGACACCATCGCGGCGCCTATCCTTCTGAAATAGACACAATACATAATGTCTTTAGCCAAGCTAGGCAATACTCGCGTAGAGGCGTTCTTTTATCCGCCTGGCATGCTACCAAGTGTTTTCTTATTAGGTTTTTAATCCAGCCGTAGAAGTTATGGTACTTAAGAAACAGGGTCAAAATATTACTTAAAAACTGATTTTAACCTATGGTACCTACCAATTTCTGCTTTGTTTGAAGGGAACTATATTTATACCCCTGATCCAAAACAGCTTTAAACTGATAACTACTGGTATCTAGTACAAAATTTAACATAGGTATCCTATATGTTTTCTTAAAACGACGTTTCCCTAATCCATGTTTTACCCATTGACTTATAAGTTTTTTTAATGTAACCATTAATTATAATTGGTATACTGTGTCTTGTTAAATTCTCAACTGAGATTTAAAAAACTCAACGTTTTTTGCCTACGTAAAGTACCTACGATGGTTATCTTTTCACCCCAGGCGTACTCAATTTTCAAAAAAAAAAAGATTACAGTTTACCTTTTTTCGTTTTAATTTTTTTTAATAACCATTCCAACCGGATCCCGTAAGGGATCGCGAAAATTATTCTGGCCAGTAATCCACGACCGGTATTGGATTTTATTACTTTGCCGAGCAAAAGATTTAGCCCGTAGAACATCAGCACTATAAAAAATATATTTTACTGATTTTATTGAACTTGGTAGGAAAAACCGGGTAAAATCGATCCTGTTTCAACTTATTAATGATAATGTCCTTTTATAGATCCAATTGTAATCTTTAAAGTAAGGTTTGGAATCAGGTCAACGACAGAGTGTTATTTAAATTAATATTGATATGGGTTCTTAAAGCGTAAACACTACAAATAGAATGTCTGAAACCCTACCCCCTGATATGAAATACCCTATCAGGGAGCAAGCCACCGGTTGCTAGCCTTATCTCAGTTATCTGGGTCAAAGCCGAAGGAGCGAAGTTTCCACATAATTTCCGCATAATTGCATTAGCATCCCTCTTTTATTATCGAAGATGTCGTATTATGAATTAGACAGTGCCACAGTATTAATTTAAGTAATTTATTATTATTTAAGAAATTGTAGTTATTTTTAAATGTATTAATTCCAATAATTGTTACTTAGTTATCTATCGTAAATGGTTATAATTATTATTTTTATTTCCTGTGTAAATAGTACCATGTAGTTTGTTAAAATCTGTTTCTATGTAATATGTAGAATCATTTTTGATTACTTGAAAATCAGCGCTGATGGTTCTGCCCTCAGCGAATGCTAAGCTAGAACAATTTTGCAGCGGCAGCTACCTTGACTGTTACGTTTTAGTAAGATTTGACTTTGATTTGACTTGTGAATTACATTTTTTTTGTTTCAAAAAAAACCAGGCGTTATTACCAGGCGTAAAGGCCCTCCTTCGCGCGCGACATTTTGTAACCTCTGGTTTTCTTATTTAAATGTGAAAATTTTCATAATTAGTTATGCGAATAATTAAGAACATTTTCAAGGTAGTCGTGTACTGCTCGCCTTATTTAAATAGCTAATTCGATAACGTCACATTTTTCAACATTTCGAGTTGTTAATTTCTCACTTTTAAGTTAATTTTTCCACTCGAAAAATATTGCGAGTTATGTAAATAGCATAAAATTAAAATTTTCAACTTTAGAGATGTGAATAATTTTTAGTGGCACAGTCACCGTAGGTACTGCATAAGCTTATTACCAAATAACTTTTATCGGGGTATAAGGGTATTTTTTAGGTAAAATAGGGTATTCCGGTAAGTATTATTGTCTGAATAGCATAACAATGGTCTCGATTTCAAAAACTGAAAAGAAGACTGCAATCTTTTGCAATTGTTTAGCTTATTCTCGCTATGCTAGTAATCTGACGAGTGAACTGTTACTTCGCAAACTTTCTTGGATTCGAGTTAGAGATACATTTGGTGATCAGAATGGCTTTTGGTTTTTTAATGCATTCGATTTTTAACTCCTAAAGTAGCCTTTAATAAAAGTAACCTAAACCTTTATGTTTCTACCGGTAAAGGAAACGTAAAAGTGTCAGTTTCAGTAGTTTGTCTTAAAGGTTACATTGGAACCGTGACGTGGGCGACCACGGAAGCTGCCCGCACCCCGCGCACCCCCGCTCACACCCGCGCTCCGCCGCACTGGCCCCCGCCATCTCACTTTAAAGGTTAAGAGTGTGCAAATGACTGCATTTCAGTGCACTCTCTATATAATATTATATCACTTTTAATACGGATTTATATAAAGTACTTTGCTTTAACTTTATTTTATACGAGCTTTCCCGGCTTTCTTCGTTACGCCATAGAATATAAGATACTACAAAAGACTTGGCTCTATAGACTATGTTCTTTTGACTGCCCAGAATGGCCGAAAAAAACAAACAACAACAACAAACCACCTGTTAAAATATGTAAACAACGGAAAAAATATTGCACTTTGGGTTACATTATTTGAGTTTAGGTAAGGATACCTAATTTTTTTGAAAATCTAATATAGCCTATGACACTCGGGGTTAATGTAGCTTCCTACCAGTGAAATAATTTTTCAAATCGGTTCAGTATTTCCGGAGCCTATTCGTTACAAACAAACAAACATACAAACAAACAAATCTTTCCTCTTTATAATATTGGAATAGATTATAGGATAACGGTATCACTTTTATGTCGCTTATCGTCTCGTAGTAGGGAGGTACTTCAGTGATACAATTCGTTCCCTATCCTTATGTAAGTACCTATAGCGTTCTTATAACCTAAAAACTAATTGGTATCCCAAAATTGTAGATTGTAACTTTCTTAACCGATATTGGTATCCCACAAAGTACATAATTTTGCATGTAGGTTCCTTGGGGAATGTAAGTGAGCTCTAAGAAGGGATTTCCCGAATTTCCCACGGGAACGGGAAAAATCGGGATTTTTGTGTTTATGAGAAATCTGCGCGGGAAAAACCGCGGGGCAGCCTCTAGTTAATAATGAAACACTGAAAACTGTATTAAAATCCTGTAGATATACCGTATCGTTGTACGTAGGTACAGTGAGTAATGAGATAAAAAAAGGGTTCCCAAACTTCTATTTATTTATCAAAGCTTATTACTTAACTCAGTATGTAAGTACTTAAAACATAAATGGAATGTAGTTTTCTGAGTAAATGTTGGGACGCATTAAGGAACAGACTGCCTTAACATACAACATAACATAATGTCTATCAGCTTTTCTTTTTTATTAAGTTCGGAATCAATTGTTGTGAATGTTGCACGGAACCCTAATCTCGTTACGTCATCCAGCTTGTAAATGGATAGAGCACGCAGTTTGCCGCCACTAATGAAGTTTTGCTGCGGGAGATTGGTATTGGAAGCTTGGACGGTTTACAAGAGCTTCCAATTTTTTAAAATTATCACAATTATGAAGGTAATGTGGAATACCGTAATAATGGTAAGACTTTTTTCTTTCGCGTTTATTAGGGTTATACTTAGTCCAAATAAGGCGAGTTGTATCTCATTCTGTTCTGTAATAAATGTGTTTTTATATATGTCGTAGTAAGATTTGATAATTAGGTTTTTTGCAAAAAACTTAATTTGATATAAACATTACTTTTTTTTCAATCATCGTGACATAAAGCAGTTTTTTTTGCAAAAAACCTAGTATAATTTAAAAATTTGAAACCTGCCTTAACTCTGATTGGCTAGATTTATTGCTTGCTGGTAAACTCTTATTCTGATTGGTTCGTTAAAATATCCTTTGACGCTACAGAGAACCAATCAAAATAAGAGTTTACCAGCAAGCAATAAATCTAGCCAATCAGAGTTAAGGCAGGTTTAAAATTTTTCAATTATACTAGGTTTTTTGCAAAAAAACTGCTTTACGGCAGGATGATTGAAAAAAAAGTAATGCTTATATCAAATTATCGGGGTTTTCGCAAAATCCCTAGTTTTTTTTGCAAAAAATCTAATTATCAAATCTTACTACGACATATATATATAAACAGGTTGTTTTTTTTTGAGATTTCGACCCATGTTGCTTTGGGAAAGTTGTTAGTTATAGTGAGCAGAATCTCTCCTGTGATTTATTACCGCCTTGTCAAAAACACCCAGTATATAATATTGTGTATACCTTTATGTTCATAAACTGGACGAAACTACATTTTTCTTATAGGTACTTGCAATATTTTATCATCATAACTTTGTTTTGAAATAAAGATTTATTATTAAATTAATTATATTATTGAGACAAAATTGATTTGTGATCCTAAATTTATGTCCATGTGCATGTAATTAAAAATTACTATCAATACTTTTACAAAAATTTATACAAAGAAGTTTAGGCAAATCACACTGAGTACATCCTGCAGCTTGTTGACAGACTAAAAATAGTCGATTTACTATAAAATACCAGTAATTTAACAAAAAAAGGTGTTACCCACAGATGTTGGATAAGAAACAAAAGCTATTGGGGTGCGAGCGCGTGCGCGTGCGCACACCATCTGTGCTCCGCATGCGCGCCGGTGATTGTGGCCATTGAATTGTCTGCGATGATCGTAACGATGATGCTGCGATATTTATGTTTAGACAGCGATAATATTTATAAATTTATAACCCTGTCATGAAATTCTTAAAATAATTTTACTGTCAACTTGACAAAGATAGCCATTAAGTACAGATTATTTAAAATTTTACCTAGTTTGAACTCGGGCCTATATGTATAAAAGATGTATAATATAAAAATAAATAGGTACTGTACTCGAACATATATGTGCGAGTACAGTACCTATTTATTTTAGTTGAACAGACAAAGTAGGTATTTCTAAAGATGTAAAGATTGCTAGGTTTAAGTGCTGCCTACTATAGGCACAGCTAAAGGTTCAGCACTGTCTTCAATAAATTTTGATATATGAAAATAACCTCTTGAGAGCAAAGATAATTAATTATATCTGCGTCTAAGTCATCCTATCCCCGCAAGGAAAATAGTATCTCTATACCTCGATTAGTTGGACATTTTAATACAATACGATCGGACGGGCTGGACACGTCATATCAATTCATTACTCAGTCAAAATTGGTACAAAAATCTCTTGCAGAGCAAAATTATTATGACCAACAACTAACCCATATACTCATTCTCAATGTATGATTCAGATTCTATTTGTAGGTAGGTATTTCACACATCATTCATCATCCTCATATGACTTATTACGAGACCAGGTTAAGACATTACCTACTGTAACTCTTACCTTTGTCAAATTCCTATTGTTACCTTCATGGTCTTTACTTTGCTCAAGTAATGAAGTAGAATATAATATCATCCTTTTTTTAAAAGGGAATCAATCGCCTTCAAAGTCGAAGTCGGTTAAAATTGGTACTTTTCTGAAAACTGCATCAAAATCGGTTCAGCCAAACGCGAGATAATTGCGGACAAACATACATACATACTGGTCAAACCTTCTTTTTTTAAATCGGTTGAAAATTAGGCAATTGTAAGAATAATTTGTGGATTAATACATAACTCAATAAAAGATATAGATTTAGAAATATATTTTAGGTACTTTAACCGAAAAGGTAACGGATTATCGTTAGGTACTTATATTTTCAAATAACGTGAACTCAAACAAATAAGTCCTTTGTGATAAACGTTTAGGGCCTGCATCAGCCTCATGTTGTTAATTTTACCAATAAATAATTAGAAAAATATTGTTGTTAGCGCCTGCTGGATATTGAATTTTGAATTCGCATTTCCGTAATTGCGTCCGTTTCATCTCAATTCAGGCATTTTCTACTTTTGACATGTACCTAGGTAATTTAAAATTTGCGATGACAACGTAAATTAGACGACATGAATGACGTAAATCGATCTATAAGTAGGCCCTAAAGTTTTTTTTTTATATTGATTGTGTATTTTCGACAATGTGAAAACGTTGAACAAAAATATGCCGAGTTTTCATAATTAGTAAATACCTCTAGAGATAAACTTTTCGTTGAAAAAGCTTGTATACAAACCCGTCAAAAACGAAGAGCTACGAAGAATCTAATATAAAAAAGGACTCGTAAAATCTAACAAATTTAAAACGTTTTTCTCTCATAAAGAGGCGCATGTAAGGTGCCGAGCCTTTTATCACGTGTCGAGGTTAAAGACCCTCTCAAGTCTAGGAAAAGGTTCACACTAGAATATATAGGGAAGTGCTCGCCTTACCACCTACTCCTTTGTATTATGGGCCTACTTCATAAATTAACGCTTCGGCAGAAGTTTGAAGGGATCACGACAACAGTTTATAAAAAAAACTAGTGCACCCGGCGGACTTCGTACCGCCTCACCTATTACTATTTGGTCCATGTATTATACGAATACCTTCCACTTGAATCACTCCATCTATTAAAAAATAAACTGCTTCAAAATCCGTTGCTTAGTTTTAAAGATTTAAGCATACTTATGGACAGGCGCGCAAAGTGACTTTATTTTATACTATGTACTAGAGGCTGCCCCGCGGTTTTACTCGCGCAGATTTATCATAAACACATAAATCCCGTTTATTCCCGTTCCCATGGGAATTTTCAAAAAACATAAAAAATATAGTTTTAGACTCATTCGATTTATTTAGAAACAAAAACTCAGTACTTGAAGAATATAATGTATCCTTTCTTGGTGCTTCCCTACGGATCCTGCATTCTCAATGTAGACTCTTCTTGGGGAGCTTGGGCTGTAAGGACATGGTTTTTCAATGATTGTACATTGTTTTTAATACAATAGTTTATAGAATTTCATTTTTATATATTATTAAACAAATAAATAATAAAAAACTAGACTAAATAATTGATTTATACGACTAAAGCTTTTTTATCTTCGAGCTTTTGTATATCTTTACCGACCGACTTCAACGTCAGAAGTTTACTCCTTGTGCTGGTTTTACAAATATTATAATGTATTTACAGCAACTATCAAACAAGTTTGATGTAATATAAAAATAAGTATGTTTAAGTTACATGTACGAAAATTATTATTTTGCGCTAAAGCTCAACTTTCACGGAACTCGCCGTATGAGGATTTTATCAAAGAAACTTCCTCTAGATAAGATAAAGGTGTTTTTACACAAAATACTTAATCAAAGGCGATTCTCATTGAATATTAAAATAATACGTTAAAATTTAGTGGCCAGCCGCCATGACCCAGTGAGCTGGAAAATAGGCAGTAACGCCGAAGGTCCGGGTTCGATTTCCAGTGGTGTTGATGCATTTTCATAAATAATACTTATTTTTGTTTGTTAATGAGTGTGGTTTTTTTTGTAATAGTAATTCTGCTTACTTAATTATACCTTAGTGAGGGACTATACGTCTGATTAAGTATTTAAGATTCAGAGAGAATAAAATTTAATGTAATAATGTGAAGCTCTCAATCTTCTTAATTTATGGTTCGAAAATAATGTCAATCAAAGTCTGTTTTGTACTGTATTTTTAAATAATAATCACCTAATCGTTACACAAATAATTTCAGGTTGTGGAAAAGATGCCTTATATTCAGGCATAGGAAAACGCTCCACATAGTTTGCGTTAAAGTTTTACCAGAGTAATGCTAAGTATATTGCGTTCTTGACCAAACCGAGCTCTTATGAAATTGTTATGAAAAGAACTTTCTGAGAATACCTAGTTAAATATTTAAAAAAAAATGTTTATTGATGTTGATAGAAACCAAACGATATTTCGAAATTTTATTTATTTGCTTCCAAGCCACCATCTGTCAGACCACAAATATCGAAGCAATGTATCAGTTGATTACATTCAAACCGAAAACGGAACACAAAGCTTGCATTGGTACTTTTTATCATCCCTCTACTTATAATTTCAACAAGAAAAACAATAAATAGTTAAATAAAATTGAAAGTATCAGTATAAAAAGTAAAATATCACGAAATAATTAATACTTCGTTTTGGAGAAACCAGAAACTCGACAAGCAGCTTTGAGAATTAAAATCAATGATTGTTTGCATGAAGTGTACTAGGAGGAGAAAATTAAACCTCTCTGGAGACCTAATAATTACTGGAGAAACAAACAACTACCTACTTTAATCAAACGAGCCTTCAATCTTCTTTACAGAACAAAACGTCAAAGAAACAAACTATAGCGGCAGCGGCGCGGCGGCGGGCGGCGACAGCGGCGGGTGTTACGCGGCACTTTGGACGTGCACGTTATGGATACAAATTAACAAAGGGTATAGGTTGCTGGACGCCTTATATAACAATATTTTAAAGAGAAACAGTTTAATAACCATGCATGGTGAATATTGAAATAACACGACAACTTCCTTTTTTTCATAAATAATATTTGAAGCTGTAAGAAAATTATAGAGTACAAGATAACGTCACGGTTTTACCAATTTATCCATCCGAGAATTAAAAGCAGTTTTTGGGTTTATATCACAAGAGCCTCGTTGTAATTAAAATATAATGTAATGTTAAATTGAAAGTTTGCAAAATCCTTAAGGACTGAAGAGTCAGTGAGAAAATAACATTAAGAAAAAACCACAAAAAAATTAAACCTTTCCTTTAATTAATTACAACTTTTGTAATATTTTGTGTTTGCTATTTTTGCATTTGTTGACGGAAAGGCTAAATAGTCCCGTCTACAGTCTTAAACCTTAATTGATGCAAGAAGGGCGAAGTTCCCGGGGCTTGCTCATTAACAACAACAAACAAGTGGTACTGTATTTGCTCGAGTGGCAGTAGACGACTTTGGGACTAATCGGCTTTCAAGCGGTAACGCCTACCGAAAATTTTCACAAACGTCAAATTCTTTAAATAACTTTATAAATAAAATAATTTAGAATAGTTTTATTTAAAAATAATTAAGCGAATGGATTTACTAAAGTATGCGAACATTTTTGTTTTTTATAATATACAACATGTTACTTTCTAAATAAACATTTCGCAAAGTACAATGTATTTATTGAATTACCTAGTACCTTACTAAAGAACGTACTTAAAGTACAAAATATTACAGTCCTAAAAGCATATTAGCGCGTGAATTTATCGGAAAAATTGTCGCCAAAACGTAAGGGAAAACAGGCTTTTCCTATAGTGATTTGTCTTTCCACCCCTTAAGCCTTTCTGTCAGTTCCAAATAAAAACACTTTTTGCTAAGAGCACGTAGACTTAAGACTTACAAGTTAAACAGTCTTAATGCTTGTAATACAAAATATTGTTCAAAATACATTCCAATTAAAGTATCAGGCCCATTCGGTATTACTAAGTTGAAATACCAACAAATTTTTCTAGGTTACGTGTGATCTTTTATCCTTTCGGATATTTTCGAATTCTATTCATTATTTTCTAAACATTTCCAAGAAAGCGCAACCTCGGATATCAATTGTTAGCAGCGAACCTCCATTGTGTGTCTAGTGTTTGTAGCAAATATAAAATACCTGGATTCTTATCTTAGTATTCCGAAAGCGTTTGTTATTCAAAACTTGTATTAGTTGCGTGGGCAGGATAAAAGCGGGAATATTTTCAATTGTTGCTTACATTTCATATATGAGGAGAGAGCGGTGATTTATGGTACTTTCCTTCCTTTGTGAGAAACGGGCGGCTCGATACAAAACATTGCCAACTGGTGCTCATTACGGCCATTGATTTTTTTTTCTCGCAAACGAAAAAAGGAAACAACGGTTTTGAATTTGTTGAGTGCGATTTCAAGATCTTTTATTTAAATATTGAAGAAATATTTTATTACTAGCTTTTCCCTGGAGCACTACAATAAAAAACTTATAATAAAAGTATTGGTTGGTTGGTTGGTTGGTTTGGTTGGTTGTCTTTTTACGCAATATAGGTATGCAAACACAACCACACATTGGATTCATCATGTTGGCTTAGAATCCAAGAAAACAAAAAATAAGCGAACAAGTAATTCGATTTTGGTACACAATAGTCCTGTCCGTAGTCCCTGCGGCGCGGCGGCGGCGTCCCCAACGTTCCCGAGCCTACCAGCGTTTGGTTACTGCGCCTCGTTGGGCCTCGCTGACACAATACAAACAGCATTAACTATCACATTATAAGGTTGGCTAAACGTAGAATAGAATCTTATTAAGAGTTTAGAACCCATGACTTGTGCAGTTTCACTTTCCGTACTACAAAGGAAAATTTGGTATTTTTTTTGCGTACTAATCGTTCATCGTTATTTCAGTCTTTGTTAGGAAATGTTTTTTGGTTATATAAGATGAAATCGTTTGTAGGCATTAGCCACTATCGCTGATTATGAACATATTTTATATGTAGGAAATTTAAATAATAAACAAGATTGCAAAACATTGTAAAACAGCACAAATATTATAATTTTGATAGAATGCCTCTCGATGTTGCCTTAATAAAAAGTACAATCTTAGAATCAAAAAGTAGGTTCAAATACATCGTATTCATTGTTTATTATAATGTTGTTACAAAAAGGTTCAAAAGCTAGGGCGTCCCCGCACAGCCCTAATCAAAGGTTCTACCTTTTCATGCCAGTGCACGCGAGTGCCCGAGTAGGTAACAGGATTACCGACAAGCGATAAACTGACATGTTTTAGATATGCTGTTTATGCTATTTAGTTATATTTAGACACTTTAACTTAACACCTAATATATTACCTTATCTCAAAAAACACTTTATTGATTTGTATAGAGACTAATAATAGGATGATCAAACGAGCTCACCTGAGTGAAGTTCGATCATTATTGTACGAAGGCTTTGTATGAAGATGTATATTGTTAAACATGCAGCTTCTCCGAGTTGCTTGGCACCTTACGCGCTTTAAATCCTTCCCTATACTAAAAAAAAAACTACAATATTGATTGTCTATGGTCAAGCTGTCAAACGTCATTCTTTAGAGCCTTATTGAGCTTGATGACTGACTCACAACTTGGGTTACTTACAAATTGTAAAGGGCGGGCGGGACAATATACATCTTCATACAAAGCCTTCGTACAATAATGATCGAACTTCACTCAGGTGAGCTCGTTTGATCATCCTATTGTACATCGGCTTTGTATTCGATGTATATTGTTAAACATGCAGATGTTCAGAGCCAATAATAATATCTTAAAACAAAAGTTGTGAGGCTTCTATCGAAGATAACCCCTTCTAATATAGGAAAGGACAAACAGATTTGTTTGAAAACTTAATTAAGTTGTTTTATATATCCTTAGTAAAGGAACATGAAAATTTAATAATACATAAAAGAAAATTTAATAAAGTTAAATGTAATATCAAATGTAATCAAAACAGGGCGTATTAATACCGCTTCTTAACTAAAACAAAAAGATATCACATGAATAGAGTTGTATTATGTGAACCTCTACATAGTTCAAGACTTACTGGTTTAGTCAACTGTCTGTCTAATGACACACCTTTAGACTTGGTGGTTGCTAGATGGCTTGTGTTTGTCCTGCAAACACCTTAACTTTCAAATTTAAAATTAAATTATTCTACATAGGATACAAGGTGTCTCTTATTTCAAATCTCATATCATTATATTTATTAATATAGTATCCTATTCGCAAGAGGCGCAGGCAAAAAACAGTCCCCAAAAGGACAGACCAGTCCGCATAGCAAAACATTGTACGTAGCTACGTCATGCTACACGAGCCAGACTGCACCCTGCCGCGGCACGCCTTCGATCAGACCCATCATCGAAGCCAACGATGGAAGCCGCCAAGAGACGCACCCAAACAAGATCATCTTATTTAAAAGATTTTACTCCCTTTTACCCCAAAATAGCAAAATATTTTTGGTCCAGCATCCTATAATATTGTTGATGAGGTCACAGATTTGTGTCGTTTTTTGAAAGAATTAACAATGGGTTTTTTTACGAATGTTTTCTCAAAATCACAGAAGTTTTACAGAACAGAAGTTTTTTCACGTTCAAAAGCTTTGATTAATTTAATTTGGTTTACAAAAAATCTAAGACTCAATGTCTTAACAATATCAGTATAACTTTATGTATATTGAAGTCTGTATTTATTTAGTTCTAGTACTTTACTTTTTAAAAGTTAATACTTGTTCTGTGTAGCAGTAGCTACTTAAAGCTTGTAACATGACTAGTAAGTTAATACTTTTTCTGTGTAGCAGTAGCTACTTAAAGCTAGTAACATGACTAGTAAGTTAATACTTGTTCTGTGTAGCAGTAACTACTTAAAGCTAGTAACATGACTAGTAAGTCAATATTTGTTCTGTGTAGCAGTAGCTACTTAAAGCTAGTAACATGTTTTTTAACTGTCATTCACATTCACATTCAATACTTTAATCATATCTCATGTTTATTTATTAATACTTTAATCATATCTTATATTTATTTATAAATAAATAAACAATGACATTAATATGGCAATGGTGGTAGGTCTTCATAATATAATCATCATCCCCTATTTTAGAGCCACCATTCAACATAAAATCAAATTTATAAAAATTTGAAGCACCTGAATTAACATTCTTAGGAGGAATGTCCATTTATATGGAACAAAAAACAAAGAATGGATCATTGTTATTTTAATTATTGTATTGAGTTTGCTCAATGCTCACCGCTGAGGACTCAATTATAATTTCTACAAATGACAGTAGTGGTACTGATATTTTAAGCCGGCATTGCTGGAGCATATCTCTGTTTCTATATTATCTGACAATGAAGCAGGTCTCTGAAAGGTGAAGATAATAATTAAGAAAGGTTTCTTTCAGGGTGTTGCAAAAACCAAAAAATAATCCATAACAGAGAACCAAAGTTGTGATGACCATCATTATGCTGGTAACATAGTTAACACTAGATACAGTAAATCAACATTCCAGGATTTTTGTTCCAGTTTCCAAAATTCACCCATGCATAGCAAGAAGCTGGACAAGCTTCTACTAATGTTACATATGAAGTGTCAAAAGTAAGTAAATTGCGAAAATTTTTAGGTTTTGCTGGGCATAAGAATACTGAATTTAAGATGTTTGACTAATTGAATCATTGTAATAATGAAAAGAGTTATTAAAAACTTGCAGCCTAAAGAAGCGAAAAGAAAAGGTTTGTCAGAATCATAGGAAGTAGAAATTAATTTTCTCTGCCTACCCCTATGGAAACAGGCGTAGCGATAAGTATGTTTTTACCTATGTATTATGTATGTACATATCAATGTACATAATATATGAACATTTATAGAAAGTGTTTGGTCTAAACAGCTTGTAAGTACTCAAAAAACACACAACTGTTACAAATACCCCTTGCTGGCTCAAAAAACTTGGTACACATTTGTACCCAAATTCCATGTATTACATTCTAATGCTGTGAGCGTAGCAAATATGAGAGTAAATGTGATAATTAGATGTGATAATTTTTGTTAACTCTTCATGCATTTGCATTTGTCTGTACATAATATGTATTTGCATAAAATTATATTTTTTCCATATATTTATAGAATAGATTTAAAAATTTACAAAATAAAGGCTTTATTGATGTAAGAAAGCTAAAAACCACTTTCATTATTTAAAGTGAAACTGTACACATCCATAAGGATGTGTCTGGAACTCATGTAAGTTTTATGTAAAAATCTTAATCTTAAATTATTTAAACCTCTAAATGTCCTGTGCAATAAACTGTACATAGTTTGTATGCATTTGAGGGTAAGTATACATTCGACGTGTAAATATAACACTGTTATAAACTGATGAAATATTTCAAATAAAATAAACCATGATCACCGTTTTGGTACTTAGACATGATTTTTATATAACTGACTGGCTTGATTGTCACACTTTTAACAATCTGATTAAATTTTTGACTATATCCAGTACTTAATTTATTTAATGATGGTACTGTGAGCAATGTTAAAATATTTTCAATGGTTTTAATTTAACCATGATAGTGTTCTTGAATAAATTTTCAGAGTGTATTGATGGTACTCTGGGCAATGTTAAAATATTTTAAATGGTTTTAATTTAAACATATTACTGAGTTCTTGGACAGATTTTAAGATTCTATTGAATGAAAAGGTGTAGTTATACCCTTAACATACAGAACCCAAAATAAACAAATTATAACACAGATTTTTCCTTTAGCTTAGGAAAAAAGTGGAAATAAGCTTGCCACCATGGCTTACCTCTATTTGTCAGAAGGAGCATGCCGCTTAGACAGGGCTGCGTCTGGGTTGTTAGGCTGTTGCCTGCGAAACCCTATGGTGGTTCTAGTATTGGTAGTTCCTGGCTACCAGGGGTTTCATGGGTTTTCCCCATACAGCAGTGCAAACCAATATGGTAGTAATGGGATGGCCTGATAAAGTTTTCCCATTCAGGGTTTGCAGGTGGCTTTTGCATATTGATTTTTGCATTGTGGTGACTAAATTGTCATTGTTGCAATCTTCTGCTGAAGATCATGGCCAAAATAAGGAACTTGTCCCGCAGTACATCATTGACTAGATTCAAAGAATGGTTTATCTAGATTAGACATGGTAAAATTTATTCTTGCTTTTGTTTGAATAGAATGCAAGACAGAAAAGATCCTGACTGCATCGCAGTGGGGATATAAGTTTCAGCTGGTCTATGTTTTAACTTACTTTTAGTGTTGTAAGAATTTTTCCATAGCATGGCGGGTCCCAAAACAAATTGATTTTGTTTATTTTCAATTTCTTATACTTAGTTTTCTGGGAAAAACTCGTCCAAAAGTTAAGTTTTAGCTTATTTCTTTGGGCCAAATTAAGGTTGTTGGGGAAGTAGGTGTATCTTCCTCAGTGTCACTGATTGAACCTGAATGTTATGCCTACCTGTGTGGTAGTACATTGGTAGTATTAAATTGCTACGGAGAAGATAAGTTATCTCCTTCCTTTGCTCTATTGGCATTTGTGCCACATGTTGATTGTGATCCATCTGAGTAAATCTTTGTGATTTGACACTTAAGAAATTGTAGAGCACATCCATGTATCTCGTACACAGCCTGTGTCTTGTTCAGAAGACAAAAAATATTTTGAAGACAAAAAATATTTTGCCGCCAAAATGTCTGCGCATCGCGTGCGCGTGCTTCGCCCTTATCAAACCAATAAACGGCTGCTTTGCCAACGAGCACGTCGATATATCGCGTATATCACCCGTGTCAATGTGAAAGGGCTTGTTTGTAAAGGCATGCGCCAACAAACACGTCGGTATATCGCGTATACCACCCGTGTCAATAGAAAGGGCTTGTTTGAAAAAACATGCCAACATGACACATTGTGTCATATGAGGTCATTGGTACGTAACCAATGTAATTTTTAATTATACCAGAAGAATTCTCATCCTGCAGATCCTGCTTCGAGAAACTTCCGAAGCTGACGTCCTTGTTGCAGGTTTTTTATTTCCCTGCATTCCACAATTTTCGGATCTTGTTCCGATATATTTCGAGTTTCCTGTCCTTTGACTTATGTTTTTGTACACATTTTCGTGTAGTTTTGCTGTTATTTTCACTTATTTTAATAAATCGAAACTATTTTTTACTAAAAAACAAAGCGCCGGTAACCACGCGAACACAAAGAATGACGTTTGACAGCTTGACCATAGACAATCAATATTGTAGTTTTTTTTTTAGTATAGGGAAGGATTTAAAGCGCGTAAGGTGCCAAGCAACTCGGAGAAGCTGCATGTTTAACAATATACATCGAATACAAAGCCGATGTACAATAATAACTTACTTACCTTTACGCGCATCTAGTGATAAGAGACTTGCTGTACATTAGCCGATAAACCTCATTAGGTTTAAGCTTAATGTTTAGGTAATTAAGTACATGTAATTTGAAAAAAAACTTGAATAAAGAACTTAAAAAAAAAAACATCATAAATAAAAGTACATGTGTAACATAATACTCTATTACATGAGAAAAAATTACATCTTCTTTAATAGTGACCTAAATAAACATAATACATAACCTAAAAAAAAAAAAAACAAACAAACGTTTATCACTTATTTTGTTATTGTAACAAATTATATTCAATTGTTTTGATCAATCCTAAATGGCAAAACAATTAAGATCAAGTTTCGCACAACCTTTTTCATCTAAAAATAAAGGATTTTCACGAAGATAAACAAAACATGAATCTCGTGGGTGCGGGTTGAATGAATTTACATGGAAATAATAATATCTGGTATTAATAGTTCCGTGGGCGCTCGCGGCCTTCAGTCTCTATATAAAGGTTCTGTACTCGATGCGCTAAAGCCTAGTTCAGGGCTTAAAATTGTTATTGTGTTGTGTATTACGATAATTTTCTATTGAGAGCTATCTGATCGGAGCATCTCATGATTTATTTTTAGTTTAGTGTGGGAATAGTCTAAATATAATGCTTGTTGTTAGAGCACTTTACAATGTAGATTCGTTTCAGACATTGATGAAATAGATTGTCATCTAATGCAATCAATAAACTTAACACTAGGACTGGGTATACCAATTTTATGAATTATTCTGGATGATAAATGGGATTATTGTCCTTATTAAACAAAAATAAATACCTTTAAATAATATAGGAACATTTATTTTTAGTACGTTTACAAAAAGGTAATCTTGAATTAAAAAAAAATTAAAAATTTTATGCAACTTGTAATTAATTTTACATTGCGTTTCATTTCAACTCAGAAAATATTTTTTTGACGGTTATAAACTTTATGTCGACTTTAAAGATAGACTGCAATCAATCAATCAATAGATATAAAACTCTTCCGTTACTGACTGACTGACTGACTGACTGACTGACTGACTGACAGACAACGCAGAGCCGAAACTACTGGGCGTACAAAGCTGAAATTTGGCATGTAGGTTCCTTAGGGAGTGTAGGTGAGCACTAAGAAAGGATTTCCCGAAATTCCCACGGGAACGGGAAAAAACGGGATTTTTGTGTTTATGAGAAATCTGCGCGGGAAATACCGCGGGGCAGCCTCTAGTATAATATAAAACTCTTCCGCTACTGACTGACTGACTGACTGAATGACAGACAACGCAGAGCCGAAACTACTAGGCGTACAAAGCTGAAATTTGGCATGTAGGTTCCTTAGGGAGTGTAGGTGAGCACTAAGAAAGGATTGCCCAAAATTCCTATGGGAACGGGAAAAAACGGGATTTTTGTTTTTATGAGAAATCTGCGCGAGTGAAACCGCGGGGCAGCCTCTAGTTTTAAATATAAAACTGCATTGAACGAGTTTTGTAAGAAGCCGCCGCATAGTACCTATACCTACTTCTAGATCGGGCAGTCTCGTGTTTATGTCGGTTTCAACGTACAGATATCAACAAATGTTTGCTCAGTACTGAGCAACAGATGAACTTTATTTACGATTTCACGAACCAGGCCTCAACCGTAGCACCGTAGCACCACGTAGGTCAATGTGACGTGCTACGACAGCTACGAGGCCGCTGCCGTAGCGACCATATGTTCGTAGCCATGCGGCCGCCGATCGATATCCATGCACTTACAGACAGACTTAGCAAAGCACTCACCGTGGTCATCTTGAAGTTTAGCTTCCTTTGCAACGCCGTCTCTAGATGCAGCGCCATTTCGCCAACAAACAGTCTACTTTATGACTATAAAATCACTACAAACAATTATACCGGTATAAGAACGAGATGCCGTGTTTAGCGTGCTGGATCGCGTGGCTCACGCGGCCATTTTAGCCGCTTGTCAAAGTTAGTACCGGCGTCGGCCGCTTGGAGCGCTGCGGGCTCAATCGTTACGACTTGCGCGAAAATAGTACCGAGCGGCTAGCGCGGGGGCGGCGGAGTTCAACTTGGGATTTGTATTATTATATTTAGCTCGCTAACACAGGAATTGCAGTTTGCACTCAGTTTTCCTCCTTATTCAGTTAGGAAGGGTGGCGCTTAATGATTTGAATTGTGTTATTGTACTCTCCAACTCTCCGATATCTTTCAGAAGTTTTTCTCGGATGATTCTTTCCACAGTTTATATTTTAGTATTGAATTATAAATCTAGAAAACGTAGATATGGTACCAATCTATATTTTCCTACAGTAAGATTTAATAAAAAATATTTTGTGTTTTAAACAAGTTTGTAGTCAAGCGCCTGATGGTCTACATTTTATATATTGTATTTAGTATTTCCCTTGTATTGTCGTATGTATGTATGGTATTTTTGCCACGTGCCATAAACCTTTTTATAATGACGTGCTATATAAAAAGCCTATTAAAAACCTGAGCAGATTTAATTCGCTCAGGGTGAAGTGGCACAATGGGGTACATAAAGGATGCGGCTAAGTATATATTTTGATTAGCCTGTAATATTTTACGTAGCAGACATCAAAAACGTATTACACGCAGCCATAATTTGCGATGTCGAGTTGACGCCCTTACTACTGTATCGCTTTACTTTTTTATTTCGAAAAGATTTTCACCGTTAACTAAAATGTAATTTTAATTATTTACCTACTTGGATGCGATAATATCAAATGATTCTACAGAGTCTGTCCGTTCATGGTTTCTCTATCTATCGTTCTATGTTACCTATGCATACTACTAACTAGAACTTCAATGTTTGATAGGTAGGTACATATTTTGATATTCAGAAGTTTTTGTAGCCGAAAACAAGATGAAGTTTGAATATAAATGTGGATTTTATTTAGGAATCCGTAGTAACTTACAAATTGACTGAAACGCGTAAGTCCTAAAAAGGAAATTCGGTCTCAATAAATTATTTACTGAAAAGATTATATTGTAACGTGCATACCTAGTCTGAAAAAAAAATGCTTCCAAGGTTATATAAGGTTATACGGTTAAGACGAACTTAAATGCCAACATTCTTATAATATGTAGATTATACAAAAATCGATAGTAGACTTTCAAACGTACATTTTAATTAAAACTAAACCCGTAGTACACAATTCAATCTGAGCAAACAGTGAGTTTGTCATTTAGAACTACAGTCGGAGCGGCAACGACATCAAGTTTCCGCTCACACGCCGCATGTTGCGCTGAGAGCATAGTGATAATGCTACTAATGATATTAAAATAAATAATTTCTTTTTTACAAAAAGAGACCCGCCTTCAACGAACTAACACAAACTTATTCTGAGAACTTCTTCTTTTTGAAAGTCGGTTAAAATAGGTACTAAAACCTTCTCCTGAATGTAACAAATACATTACTGAAAACCGCATCAAAATCGGTTCAGTCAAACGCGAGATAATCGCGGACAAACATACATACATACATACAGGTCAAACTGATAACCTCCTTTTTTGAAGTCGGTTAAAAATAGGTACTCATGTAGGAATAGGTATCCCTATGGCCGTAGCATAATCGGTCGCGAAGAAGTACACACGGAGAACCACGTGAACTTAGGTGAACGTAGAGCCGCGTGGCCCTAATAAGGGCCCAAGACGAAATTAACGTCAAACGTCATTTTTCGACTTTTCTCAGGATTCAGGACGGACTTTGCAAATCTCCGGATTTTAAATAAAACACAGGATGACAATTCTTATTTAGATATTCATTAAAGGAAAGCCAACTAAAACTTATATTTTGAGAGAAAATTCTCAAACTGTATAAAATCTCAGGACTTTTCAATGGAAATTTGGCTTTATCTCCGGTTTTATATTTTATCGTCTGGTAAACTAAAGTAGGTATTTAAAGTAACATATTTCTTAGATAAATACCATCAAAACCAAGCGAGGTAATTCCACTAAGACCTCACCGCACTAACGGAAACAGTTTGCAGCCTCGCGCTTACCTCCGCCAGGCAGACGGACGCAACTACAGAATTACACGAGATGCCGCCGCACTACTGTGTTCACTTATGAAGCCTATATTATAGGCCCTATAAGATCCACTGACACAAGCTTATTCCACAATCTTTAATATAAAAATTATTTGCTGTTAGTTTGTCTCGCTATAACTAAAGAACGGCTAAGCCGATTTAGCTAATTTTTAACCCCCGAACGAAAATTCCGAGAGGGGTGTTATACGAGAGCCGTGTGTATCTGTCTGTCTGTGGCATTGTAGAGCCCAAACGGCTGAACCTATTTTCGTTTAGTTTTTTTTGTATCATAGATAATTTCAGGCCGAGTGTTCTTAGCCATGTCTGATGAAGATCTGATCTGCCGTTTGAAGATGATCAGCTCTTGAATAATGGATGAGAGGATCTAACTAGCTTCCTTATGTCCGATCGAGTTGAAATTTGATACCATGTTACATCTATGATATTGTAAGTATATGTTAAGGTAACCATGACCTGATCTGCCGTTTGAAGACGATCAGCTCTTGAATGATGGATGAGAGGATCTAACCACCTTCCATTTGTCCTATCGATTTGAAATTTGGTACCGTGTTACTTCAATGATATTAAAAGTATATGGTAACGCAACCATGATCTTTTTGAGATGATAAGCTTTAGTTCTAGTTAAGTTGATGAGGGGTCTGACCGGGTCGGGGGTTTTATTTTTTTTAATTTGAGTTATGGTTTTGAAATATTTGTCGGAGTCCAAGGAAGTTTTAAACGGTGGTAACTATTCCACGTGGTCAAAGTTGCGAGCATAGCTAGTTTAAGTATAAAACCCTCTTACATTTGGCTTCTTCCCCATTCGCCTGAAATTATTCGCCCAAAACATTAAATGTACCCATTCGCTAGGAGAAGAAGATACATTAGTTATTACATTAGCAATGATTAAAAACTTTAAAAATGTTTAAAGATTCTCTTTTGATTATCGTCTAAAATTAAAATGTTCACACCCACCGAAATAACCACGTCAATGTAACTCAAATACTACTTCTGTAATAGAACTGGCTACAGAATAGGAACTGTATCTAATAAATGAAGTACAAATGGCAGCAGTATCCGCAAATAGAGAGCAACCCACACGCCCCATTAGGCCTTCTTTGGCAACAAATCTTTTCATTAGGCATGTATCACACTATTTTTACAATGTTAACTAAGTTAGCACCATGCATAATTCCTCTTCTTTTAAGACCATTCTTTAGGGATTTTTTGCTTTTTTTTAATATAGGAGCTCTTACGATATCTTAAAGCATTAAAAATTGAAATTTGCGTGTAAAAAATACCTTATCATGCTTAGTGATCCATACAGTACTGATAGTTACAAGCAAGACATTTGTTTTTTATTTTTTAAGTAGCTTCTTAGCTTTTCCACTGATGAGCTAAGGCCTACCTAAGCCTTCCAATCCTGTGCGAAGTTAGGCTGCTGGTCTTCCGTCTGCAACAAGAAACTCGCTTGTACTCTCGCTTACTTATAAAATAATATATTAGTGAGTACCGGCCCTTAGAGTTCGCTCATTTAGAAGAACTGAAAGACCGCCCTTCAGCGAGAGTCGAACCCGCGACTCTTTTGTCTTCGCCACATTTGTTCATCCCCGCCAAGAATGGCCATTTCACTAATTGCGAATCTGCCATTGTCTTGTCAAATTGAACGTGAATTTTTGCATTTGCTCAAAAGAAAGGTTCGTTACTTATATAAAGGTAAATTATTATTTACGTTTCTACATATTATGTAGCTGTCTTTTTTATTTTTTTACAAATTAAATCATTTTTATAACAGTTGACCTTAATTATATTTGGTTATGTGTCTATAGTTGCAACACTAGCCAATTATAGCGCCATACATAATAAGCACATGAAAAATTCAATCAGGTCCAATCCAATCATGAAATTAAACATTTTTATGAAAGAATATAATACTCTCTCTCTCTCTCTCAACTCTCTACAAAAGCTAACAAAAATCTTCAAATAAAAACATGAACATTGTAAGCAATAGGTAGCCAACAATGTCGTTTATTGTAGAGCCGAATACCCAACAAGACAATAATAACAAGGCAAAATCCCACTCGGACAAGCTGCTATAACCCTGCGCTGCGTGCGGTGGCTTGCACTCACAACTTTGCAGTGCGATAAAAATTCCATCATACGGAGCACACGGACTCGCTCCTCCCAACTTCACCTGAAATAATGCCTCGAATGTTTACAAACTTTAGCGTGAAACTGAACGTTGGTGGAAAAAAAAGGTAAATAAAATACACCGTTTTCCCGTCGCTGCGAACCGCGACGATAGACTTTTGTTTAAATAAAATTAATGATTTAAATAAATACAAGAATATTTTACGCAATATTTTTTACATAATTTCACATAAATGCCAATAATTCTGCCAACAACTACCTATACCTATTATTCAATCAAAATTATGTCGAAAGATAAGTTTTTTATTGTAAATGACAAATTTTAGCAAAACAAAATCATAGTAATGGATATTCGCAGTTTAATTACGATATTATTAATTTACAGACACCGCAGAGTGCAGAGGGGTTTATCATCAGACACTCAGGCCCCAACTCTACTATAAAATCGGGGAGGCTCGACTTGCATGAAATACTACCTACTCTATATAAATTAAAAGTAAATAGTTGTTTCAAGCTTAGAACCAATCTGGACTGATAGACTAACGCCTGTCCAAGCTAAAAAATAAAATATATAAAAAAATAAATCAGTCCATTAATTAAATACCGAAATACCTTTACCTTCACAGTAAAATTAAAAACCGGTCACTTACTGGTAATACAAATAAAACTTGTCTTACCTATTTATATGGACCACAACAATAAAACAGTCTGCTACAGTGAAACCTGACGCCCCTGGTTTGAAAACTCAAATATTGCAAAGAAATATGACCTTTCCACTTTTTTCATATATTGCGTGATTTTTACACAATTTGTAGGTACGTAGTGTACCTCGTCTCAGAACTGAGAAGTAGACTTGGCGCCCTCCCCTCGCTCGCCCGACCACTCCTATTGTGTCCGAGTAATGAGGTGCAGTTATTACATCAGAGCCACTCTGTTATCGCTACACGATTACCCGCCAATAGAGCTGATTCAACTAATTTGAGATGGCTAGTCAAGTTTCTGTGATGCAATGTTTATTGATTACATTCTAATTACATTATTAAATTGTTTAATATAAACCTGCCGCGGGCGCCGGCGTTAGAATGTCGCCCTCCCCTCTCCTCCCGTGGGAGCCGTAGGACCCGGCTGAGGGATAGCACCAGAAGACGGGCAGCAGCGTCTTCTGGTTTATACAACACCATACTGCGCTCGCCAACCCGCCTGCCAAGCGTGGCGAGTATGGCAACCCCCCCCCTCATGAATAGTCAACATGTGCCCAGGCCCCTAGTCCCCGGCAGCCCCGCTATTCCTGACCACGGTAGCGGTCACGGTAACGGCGGGGCAAGGGGTGCTAAGAATCCCCGGACGGTCGGCTACCACCCCTTTAAACGACAACTGGCCCTGGCAACACACAACGTCCGCACTTTGAGGACTGACGATATGATTGTTGCGCTGGAAGAGGAAATGAGCAGGTTACGGTGGGATATTCTAGGGCTATCAGAAGTCCGTAGACAGGGACAGGACACGATAACCCTGAAATCGGGTAACCTGCTCTTCCACCGGGAGGGCGACCAACTGTCCCAAGGTGGTGTCGGGTTTCTCGTCCACAAGTCCCTCGTTAGCAACATTATTACCATCGACAGTGTGTCGAGCAGGGTCGCATACCTAACACTCAGAATATCTAAAAGATATTTGCTGAAGGTCGTTCAGGTCTATGCACCGACCTCGACACACTCAGATGACGAAGTAGAGTCTATGTATGAGGACATTAGTCGGGCCATACATACGCATAAAACTCACTTCAATGTTGTTATGGGGGACTTCAATGCGAAACTAGGCAAGAGAAGCGAGCATGAGTTGAGAGTGGGGAACTTCGGTTATGGGCAACGGAACCCTAGAGGTCAGAGGCTGGCCGATTTCATGGAGAAAGAAGGACTCTTCATGATGAATTCTTTCTTCCAGAAGCCACCTCATAGGAAATGGACCTGGATGAGCCCTGGTGGTTCTAGGAACGAGATAGACTTCATCTTGACCGACAAGAAACGGATATTCAATGATGTCTCCGTGATTCATAGGGTAAAAACCGGCAGTGATCACCGAATAGTAAGAGGCACATTGAATGTGAACGTTAAACTTGAACGGTACCGCCTGATGAAGTCTACGCTCCGTCCTACCCTCGCTCAGATCGAAAACCCCGAGAGCTTTCAACTCGAGCTCTCTAATCGCTTTGATTGTCTAGACGACGCATCAGTGGACGAGATCAATAACAGGTTCGTAAAAACTGTCCATACGGTCGGATCTAAATTCTTTAGGACTCGCCGTACCGCTAGAACTCAGAAACTCTCTGAAGACACCCTCAAACTTATGGCTGAACGACGCTTGCTTAGACTGCAGTCTCCCGATGATGCTGCGTCATATAGGCGGCTCAATAGGCAGATCTCGAAGGCCTTGCGACACGATATCCGTGTCTTTAATACTGCGCGTATTAAGGATACGATAGAGCGAAATAAAGGCTCCAAAGTGTTCGCAAGAGATATGTCTGTTGGGCAAAGCCAAATGACCAAGCTGAAGAGGGATGACGGCAGTATAGCGTCGACGAAAGCGGAAATTTTGAGGGAAATCGAGAAGTTCTACGGACAGCTATACGATTCGGTCACTAAGCCTGTTACTAGTGCGGCTAACGACCCTAGAGCCAAACTAACCCGACACTATACCGAAGATATCCCGGACATCAGCCTGTACGAGATAAGGATGGCCCTGAAACTGCTTAAAAACAACAAGGCACCGGGTGAGGATGGAATCACGTCAGAGCTTCTGAAAGCGGGTGGAACACCGGTACTCAAAGTCCTTCAGAGGCTCTTTAATTCTGTCCTACTCGAAGGGACCACGCCTGAAGCATGGAACAGAAGTGAGGTGGTGCTTTTCTTCAAGAAGGGCGATAAAACCCTTTTGAAGAATTATAGGCCCATCTCGCTTTTGAGCCATGTTTATAAGCTGTTTTCCAGGATCATCGCCAATCGTCTCGAACGAAGGTTTGATGACTTCCAGCCTCCCGAACAAGCCGGCTTCCGAAAAGGCTTTAGTACCATAGACCACATACATACGCTGCGGCAAGTTATACAGAAGACCGAAGAGTATAACTTGCCGCTATGTCTAGCGTTTGTGGACTATGAGAAGGCCTTTGATTCGGTCGAAACATGGGCGGTGCTAGAGTCCCTCCAACGATGCCGGATTGACTATCGGTACATCGAAGTGCTGAAGTGTTTGTATAGCAACGCCACCATGTCTGTCCGAGTACAGGAACAGAATTCGAAGGCTATTCCCTTGAACAGAGGCGTGAGACAGGGAGATGTTATATCTCCGAAACTGTTCACCGCCACTTTAGAAGACGCCTTCAAACTTCTAGAATGGAAAGGGCAGGGCATCAATATTAACGGCGAATACATCACTCACCTTCGGTTTGCTGACGACATCGTAGTCATGGCAAGGTCGATGGAGGAACTCAGCACGATGCTCGAAGGCCTCAACCGAGTCTCCCAACAGGTGGGCCTTAAAATGAACATGGACAAGACGAAGGTCATGTCTAATGTCCATGTTCTGCCTACCCCAGTTATGGTTGGGAACTCGGTTCTCGAAGTTGTCGACGAGTACGTATACCTAGGACAAACCATCCAGTTAGGTAGGTCCAACTTCGAGAAGGAGGTCAATCGCCGAATCCAGCTCGGATGGGCGGCGTTCGGGAAACTACGCAACGTCTTCTCGTCCAATATTCCTCAGTGCCTGAAGACGAAGGTATTTAACCAATGTGTGCTGCCAGTGATGACATACGGTTCTGAAACGTGGTGCTTCACTATAGGGCTTATGAACAGGCTCCGAGTAGCTCAACGAGCCATGGAGCGGGCTATGCTCGGGATTTCTCTGCGGGATCGAATCAGAAATGAGGACATACGCAGAGAAACCAGGGTCACCGACATAGCCAAGCGGATAAGCTCGTTGAAGTGGCAATGGGCAGGTCATATAGCCCGCAGAACAGATGGCCGCTGGGGCCGAAAAGTTCTCGAGTGGAGACCACGGATCGGCAAGCGCAGCGTAGGACGTCCACCGACCAGATGGACGGATGATCTGCGCAAGGCTGCGGGTCCACGCTGGATGCAGGCCACCTGCGATCGGTACAGATGGAGAGCTTTGAGGGAGGCCTATGTCCAGCAGTGGACGTCCTACGGCTGAAATGATGATGATGATGAAACCTTCATAAATTGTTTGCGCCTGTAATGAAAATTGTTAGAATAAGGTAATACTTTTAGATTAAGGTGTTACAAAATACTTAAATTTAAATCGGGTTGTTTTTTTTAGTTTTTATAGAATACCCATACGGTAGAAAATCAGCCTTTGTTCCCAATTTTATTTACAAATTACTATAAAAAAAGGTTTTGCAAGCAAAAAATTGATTGAAGTAAGATATTACGACGTACTATAATTTTTTTTTCTGATTTTATTTACAGGCATTAGGTAATTATACAAATATAACTCTTATTGATGACTAGTCGACCGGCGAACTTCGTACCGCCTACCTATTACTTTATTGTGCATTATTATACTTATAAAACTTCCTCTTGAATCACTCTATCTATTAAAAAAAACCGCATCAAAATCCGTTGCATATTTTTTAAGATATAAGCATACATAGGGACAGACGCGAAAAACGACTTTATTTTATACTATGTATTGATTAATCCTTTAACTCCTCGGGGAGCATAGGGCCTCAACAGTCTTCCTCCAGACTTCTTTGTCCTGCGCTCTTTCTTTGGCGTCGGTCCAGGTCATCCCTGCCGCCCTGAGTTCTGTCATGATAGAACGCTTCCAGGTTTCAGCGGGACGACCCTGTCTTCTTCAGCCGCCAGTAGGGTTCCATTCTAAGGCTACTCTGCTGATGTTTGCTTCAGGTCTTCTAAGGCAGTGGCCTATCCATCCCCATTTTCTTTTTAGGATTTCGAGTGAGATGGGCCTTTGATTCGTTATCTCCCAAAGTTCCTCGTTAGAAATAGTATTTGGCCAGAAGATCCTGAGAATTGATCGTAGGCATTTGTTGACGCATACTTGAAGTTTGCGGGAGAGCGCTTTCGTGACCTTCCACGTGTAGCAGCCGTAGAGAAGTATAGACTTTACGTTGCTTTCGAAAATCCTTAACTTCAGAAATCGAGAGATATTTGTGTTTTTCCAAACTGGTGATAGTTGGGCAAATGCACCTTTCGCTTTCTTAATCCTGCTATCTATATCTTCATCCGTTCCTCCTGTAGGAGTGAGCATGCTCCCCAGATAGCAGAATTTCTGTACGTCCTCTGCGTTTTTGCCACCAATCTGTACACTGCTTTGGTCACATGACGCCGCTCTCAATGACACTGTTTTCTTGGCATTGACTCGAAGGCCAGTGCCTCGGGCTACATTTTGAAGCTCTTCTAGCCTCCCCTGTCTCCATAGCGTCCTAACATTCCAGCAGCAAATTCGAATCCGTTGTTTAAAGCCAAAAGTCGTCGTAATAGATCGGTCCGTATTTATCTGTGAGGTTTCAGTAATTAATTTAGTGCTTCAGATGAGTGGGTAATTAGCCCACAGCATCCTAGACCGATGGTGGGGCTGCCACCTTAGACCTCAACGGCCGAGGTCCGCCATCATTTCGGGTAGTGCGTCCCTGCCAAGATTATCGGTTTTAAGGCGCCGATTACCCGCCTTTCGCCCCTGGTCCTTAGCAACTGCGATCTGAACGTGATTGGTGGTCATGCCGTAAGGCATGGTCGCAGCAGGTCCCGGAGAGTACGACTTGGACGTGGACACATTGAACTTGCCAGTATCTGCATTTCTTGAGTACTTCACCAATAAAGTACTGCAGCGAGTGCACTAGGCATTTTTTAGAGGAATGCAGCCTTAGCATCTCTACAAGCCTCACCTAGACTCTTCTACTGACTTCACCCTCCCTCCTGACATAACTCTTATTACAAAAAGATAACTCTGATGTGCTAAAAATATACGTTTTTCTTGTGGTCATATTTTTGATACTTGATAGGTACTGATACTTATTTGAATAATAGTTGGTTGCTTGAAGGTTGGTTGTTTTTGGTTGCATGTTTTGAGTAATTTTAGCATCCTTTGAAACTAAAAAAATATAAAATACAATTTATAACTATGATTGCAAATAAATGACAACAGACCATCTTAATTTATTCAAACAGAGTTCCTATTATAAAATTAAATTAAAATACACGACTGTAGCAGCTGCGTGCGACTAGAACTTCGTAATCCATGAGAAAATGCACCATCAGTCAGAATTAACATCAGATTTTACACCAACTTTATAACAAGTAAAGAACAGTACATTTCTGAAAAGAATAAAATAAAGTACCTTACCCTACTTAAATTCCTGGAAATGTTGTATTTTTGGGCCGACTACGGGGTTGAATGACCCCTTTAAAAGCACGCGCGATCTAGGGTTGCCAGTCAAGTGCTTTGCACTCACGTATTACTCAAATATTTGCCTGCCTGCTTTTCCGAATCGAAATAAAATATAGTTTTCCTTTTAAAGCATTATATTTATTTTTTATTCTATTGGTAGGAGTATGAGTATATTTATACAAAAAATTGCGTGTAACTTTTTATTTCAGAAATAAAATAACAGTTTACTTTTAAGATAAATCTCAGTTTATTTAACAATATAAACTTAAAGTTTATAAATATCCTGTAGTGCAGTAGGTTGCGGCGCGCGGCCTAACCGGAAGCGGCAAAGTTCGACAGCCTCCGACTCTCGGAGCAACACGGTTTCATTCATCCAACAGAGATAGGACCTTTCAATACCAGCTTTCTAACTAACTTCGAAGGCTCTTCTCCAACTACAGCCGCCTCTCTCACTCCTATGAAAAATTTGCTTGCTGAAGCGAGATGAAGAACTGAAATCGATAATGTCTGGTCCCGCCCCCAAGATCAGGCCCCAACTGCGCTTCCTAGCAGGAAATTCGATAAAATAAAACTGGTAGAAATCATTAAATTTGTGCGTTGGTGTTAGGAAAACTTATTTTAAGCACTCAATTTTCACTATAGTGGTTATGTTTTAAGATTACAATTTTTTTAGGTTTGTTCTGAGGTGCGATTGTTTGTTGGGAGGACTTGCTTGGCCCACGACCCCACGTGGCCGGCACGCTCCAATGTTTACCTGTAATAGCCAGGTGACTGCTCCGCGCCGCACTCTACGCTCCACACTATTTATACGTTCTACGTGACTTTCGTTAACAGATGATTTTAACGGACATAGTGCTTTTGTGTATTTTGATTATTCAACGTTAATTCATAAAGAAATCAATGAAGATAAGCAGGGTTTTACGTTTTAAATGGATTAAGTTTATTCAAACGTAAGCGTTTAGGTAATCATTTTTGATCCTTCAGTTAAAATATGATTCGAATTTATTTTAACTCAGAGTTAACATTAAAAAAATGCTTGCAAGAAAGCATGGCAAACGCCTTTAGCTTACGGTTTATAAAGAAAATCAATACAAGAACTGAACTCCACACATCATCTGGAGAATTCTAATCTCCAGCATCCTAGTACACAGAGTGTAAACAGGCGCTAGCTCGCTGAATCTAGAGCCCGCGGCGCACTACGGGAGGAATTTTTATCAACCGGCGACGCAAGCAACTCGCTACATTTTATTTTTGCGTCTCATAAATATGGAACTAGTAGGGAACACAAGGAATACACAACATTTTTATGCAAACTTATCTGAAACTATGCATAAGTAAGCGGGGAAGGAAGGACCAATCGCCCGCGGCTTGCAGGGCGTCGCCGATGATTTCAATGTTCGCTCAATTTTAAAACTTTACGATGGTGAATCAAACAAAAAATAAGTATACAGACGTAGTAGGCGTTCAATATTGAGAAATAAATTGCTCTCATAAAAACTGTTTGATGTTATGTTATAGTTTTTCAACTAGACAAAGTTAAAGTTTTTTTAACAATACTTATAAGTATACGCTGTGGTGAAAATTTGTTATTTTAGGACGGTTTTTCAGCCAGTTTAGGGCATTTCTTATCTATTTTATTGGTACCTACCCCTATCCGAAATATGAATAACTTTACATACATTTAGAAAATTTCACAGCGAACCATAAACTAGCTTTTCTTATTTGTGTTCAAACATTCATTTGAGCTGCTTAATATCTCCACCGAAATAGGGGAAAAATTAAATTAGGGAGTATTTACGTTAGTTTATGAATCAGGATTCATCAACATAAATTCAGCACCGACCAACCAGAACGATGTATTTTAAATGGAATCTATACGCATAAAAATTGTCTATGTTATGTCCGGAAGGTTTTGCACGACATGGTTTTTACTGTCCAAGTTTTTAGTTATATCACGAAAAACCCTATCTTACAAAACTTCATCATCATCATCATCATTTCAGCCGTAAGACGTCCACTGCTGGACATAGGCCTCCCTCAAGGCTCTCCATCTGTACCGATCGCAGGTGGCCTGCATCCAGCGTGGACCCGCAGCCTTGCGCAGATCATCCGTCCATCTGGTCGGTGGACGTCCTACGCTGCGCTTGCCGATCCGTGGTCTCCACTCGAGAACTTTTCGGCCCCAGCGGCCATCTGTTCTGCGGGCTATATGACCTGCCCATTGCCACTTCAACGAGCTTATCCGCTTGGCTATGTCGGTGACCCTGGTTTCTCTGCGTATGTCCTCATTACAAAACTTGGCTGTGCTAAATTGGATGGTAATGATGCACATCTGAGTAACGAAAACATCTTATAACTCGTAAAGTACTCTAGTACTATTTTTTTCCATTAAGTACTAAATAGTAGATATACTATAGTATACTCGTTAGAATTCTCATCTTCATATGACGCGTATTTACGAGATTCCTGGAAATAACCTCAAAGTCAAAACTTGGATTTACTTAATTTTCAGTTTTTCCTAGATTCAGGGAAACAAAAGTTTGTTCATTGCGAAGTACTTTTTGCGTAGATTTATTTCTAATACATAAATTTTATATTAGCTGCTATTTTGGCTCAATCTGAAGGTGGCAGCTGCAACGCGGCCACCAAAAACCTCTTATATCTCTAAAAGTACTCTAGTACTATTTTTTTCCTTTCAGTACTAAATAGTACTTATTCTGTAGCATTAGTTGCCTTAAAATCAAACTAATCTGAGCTGGTGGCCCCGGCCCATAGTATGAGACTTAGTTTGTCTGAGTCTGCAACGCATTTTATAAGTACAATACTAGTTCGGTTCTTCTTAAATGGTTCAAGACAACGAACTTTCTCGGCGCAGTGTGAAATTGCGTCACACCGATGCGGCCGAAGCATCGAAGTCCTAAGATGTGGTCGCAACTTGGCCTGCCAATAGTTTCTTGTTACTGTAGTTGGTATACGTTACACACGGGTCTACATATGGCGTTTAAAACTTTAGTGCAGTTTCAGCGACGTAGACACTCTAGAATAATATCTACAGCATTATTAAAAACATTATAATATATTGGAATGAAGCCACACAAACATCTAGTTCAGTATTACTCGTTTCTTCTTGGGAAAAAATGCTTTAGGTATGTCGCATTTTTCAACATTCACAAAACATCATTTTCAACGTTCGTAAATTTTTCAAAGCGGATAAAAAATAATTGCTCAACTAAACGTAAATATAGTTGCAGTACGGCATGTGTGGCCCTGTTCTCGATACAGCGACGTCTGAAGTCTGGCTCGTGGCAGTTTTGGGGCGGTATTGATTCCTCGCATACTTGTGTTGTGTTTGACTTTTAGGCAATGTGTGGGAACGTCTTCGTTGCTTGAAATTGTTCTGCTTTACTGAAGTTGAGTTTATTACTTGTGATATTTTCATATTTTAAGTATATACCAAATTTTTCATTATTATGTAGAAACTTTATAATTTATTTAACTTTATGATTTACTATTTCATTCAATGTCTTAGGTACAAATTCATTTTGATGCCTACGTCTTTCTAGACATTACGTACACGTGCACAAACTCAACTTTTTTATTTTTCGTGTTCTAACTAACAAAGTTATATCTTTATTGGGACAGCTCC
Organism: Euspilapteryx auroguttella; assembly: GCA_951802225.1. Classification (NCBI taxonomy): domain Eukaryota; kingdom Metazoa; phylum Arthropoda; class Insecta; order Lepidoptera; family Gracillariidae; genus Euspilapteryx; species Euspilapteryx auroguttella. The sequence goes on from OX637654.1 coordinate 5,446,756, forward strand.
GTTGTTTTCTGAAAAATCGAATGAAACTTAATTATGATAATGCGCAGCACACAACACGGCAATTCATGAAAACGTTATTGCCAGTTGATTTACTGCGGAATGTTAAATAAGTGAATCACCAGTATTTAACGCATAATGAGATGCTTTTCGTATTCATTTATATTATTTCTGAATAATCAATTGGCGTGGCTCAACTAAAAACAGAATTATTATTTAACAATTTTGTATTGAAGAGTTTTTTGTACAAATTTTTAAATGGCGATTGGCGTAACTAGAATCAAGCTCTATGTGCTCAATGATTTATAGAGTCCACTTATTTGAATGTCACTTTAACGTTATAAAACATGATTTTCAAGGAAACTAGAAATCTTTGTACAATAGTATGCAAGAATATATTCCAATCTTCCCTTCGCAACTCCTTTAGTAAAGCGGTTACATTCCGCACCGAGGAATTCTACTCTACCGATAACTAGTCAGTTATCCGAACTCGAACCTGGAGCTACAGGTAGTGGTATAGCGGCTTGTGCCAGTTTATCGAATTTCTAGACGCTAAACCGCCTTGGGCCACGGATATTTCAATTTTATAACTAAATAGATTGTTACTAAGTTACTGCATTAAGAACTCTTTAATAGAACGTGTAAGCCTATACTATATTTTTGTAACCAATAAATTTCATGCATGACCTTCGTCTCCATAAAATTTGTTCATTGTATTCCTAAATATTAATATTTTCTGAATTCAATGCATTTCAACAGCTTACTCATAGCCTTGTATATTTCATGATATATTTTCGAGTATATATAATTTGTTATTATTAGGTTGTAATCTTAAGTGTATCCTATCCTAAAATTATTGTATTTCATTTGTGTGTGCCTTTTGTAAAACAGTGTATTTCTTGTGTTTGTAAAAAAGAAACTTTGATATTTATAAAATAACATGTGAAAAATCAGTTACAACACGGTAAAAATACACAACATATAACCTACCACTATGATATTGAAAAAAGGGTTAGTTTTACTACAAATTATATATTTCTTAAAACGTTTTCTTTCCTGCATAAAACTTTGAAACTATATGTTTTCTAATAAGCTTCAGTTACCACCAGCTCCATTTAAAGTTTCAAGTATCGTCCACCGGCAACTTTCGCGCTACCGCGGCCCATTTATCGTATCCCTACTATAACAACATCCAGAAACGTGGCAATTTCCCTGTTTACAAAACGAAACAAATCACCCTAAATGCGCCGCAAGTTTGCTGCATTGCGCACGGCCATTCGTTATACTTTGCTTCGCCAAGTTATGAGTTGAGGTTATGCTAATTAGGTCCAAGATTAGTTTGTAGTCAAAAAATATCAGGCCATTTGTACTGCAGCAAAAGTATTTTTTGTAATTTATTTAGGCTTAGGGTAACTTTTAACTAAAAGTTTTTTTGAAATTATAAGCCTAAGTAACTGTATAAAATTTCAACTGTACCATAGGTTTCATTACTTTTTATGACACTAAAAGGACGGTATGAAAATTGTGACCAAACTATCTACTTATAAAATTTTAAACATATGACCAGGACGAAATTTCTTTGATCTATAAGGTCGCCTTTTATCAACTAGCCCATGTATTTGTAACTGTATGTTTTGTACAAACAATAGTTTAATTAAACATGTTAAGGTGCAAGTAAGAACCACATTATAAACTAAAAGGTATAGGTAATAAAATGAACCAAAAATCGTCTTTTCTTCCCAGCATGCAGGGCATTAAGCACACCCATTACGGCTGGCAGGAGAGGATCCGCCGCGTTCACCTAGTCGCTAATATTCATGAGACATCTCCCCGGCGTGACCGGAATACATGATCAGGTGATAGAGTAGTCCATTAGACGGTCATTTAGCTAGAACTTTAACTTTTAAAATGAGTCAGAGGAGTAAGAATCGCAAAAATGCTCATAGGACGTCCATTTCGTCATTATGATTAGATTAATTTTAATTTATATGAATATTCGACATGATGAGATAAATATAAATACAGGGGTGTCATATAACTTTTAAATGTTATCGTTTTGCGTTTTGGTCATTGTTCTTGTCTTGGCCATACTGCGTGGTGACTATAAATAAGAAAAGGCTCTAGATGGATATCGTTATAGTGAGTCAGCATAGCAAACATGTTGAATATTTAAAAATAAGAATCATTCAAAACTTTGTCTGCTTTCTAATGCATCACATGGTTTTATGACTAAGTACACTGACTATATTTATTTAACAAACTAATACTGACTCATATCAATCAATATATATAAAACTCTTCCGTTACTGACTGACTGACTGACAGACAACGCAGAGCCGAAACTACTGGGAGTAGAAAGCTGAAAATTGGCACGTGGGTTCCTTGGGGAGTGTAGGTGAGCACTAAGAAAGGATTTCCCGAAATTCCCACGGGAACGGGAAAAAACGGGATTTTTGTGTTTATGAGAAATCTGCGCGGGAAAAACCGCGGGGCAGCCTCTAGTATTTAATATAACACAAACTGTGTAGAATTTCCGAGGCACAAGAAGAGTCACAAATTCCTCACAAGTAATCCACACCGCCTTCGCATATATCCAGCTAGATATAACGACGCGACGCTCTCCCTTCCCTATTATGATGTAAAATGAACCCCATCCATACACCTACATAAAGATTTATTCCTGTAACTGAGCCGGCGACGAGACAGTATTTCCCAATTATCGTTTAAGCGCCCATTTATTAGCATCTCGTCAGTAAAGTACTAATGTTTTGCTGTGTTGTTCTCGCTTTGATTTCGTATTCGGCGCCCTTGCTGTAAATTTAAATTTTTACGAGTATTATTTGTTTTTTTAATTTAACAGAGAATTTTTAAGACAGGGCATTGCACTGAATTCTTAAAAAATTAATGGATCGAAATTTCCATGATATTTATAGATTTATTACATTTACAGCACAAATTATTTCAGTGACTGTATGTCATACATATATCAAGCATTATAATACCTATTAGTATGCTTATTATTATTATTATTAAAATAAAAAATTAATATTTTATAGCTCGTAAGTTATGCGTGTAAAGCACGAACACGATTACGATTACTACGAGTTAATTGGTTAGTATGGATTTCTTTTTATCGTTACTGACCAAAGTTTTAATAAAGATAAAAGGCTATACTTCAAAAGGTCTTCGACTACTTAGATAGTTTATTCATATTTAGATAGTACTTCTGAGTGGCGATACCCTTTTTGTCAGCCCGTTAGTCTAAGGGACGGGACTATGTAGTTTAACATGGTTATGATTTCATCAGTTCCATAGCTAAAACTAAAGGTACCTACGCAAAAAAACCGTGCAGTTTAAACAGATTATTAACATTGCATCCCTCGCAGACGGTAGGACGATGTTAGAAAGCCAAAGCCCATACTAGAGTCGGTCTAAAACGTTTTTAAGTGCAGCATTACCGTTGCAATTGCGCCCATCTGCCGTTTTTCAACAAATATTTGTTTTTTGTTTTGCTTTTTGCGTCTGAAACAAACAGTTTTCCATGGTATTGCGCTGGGTGCGCTTTTAATTGCTTTGAGGAACGATGCATGGAGGGGAAGATATATATTTTTTTGCTTTTTTTATCCTTAAATAACTAAAATTATTAAGTATAATGTTAAATGCCTAGCTTTTAATCAATTAACTCGCTAACTGTTGAGTGATCTTTACTTTGTCAACGACGACGGTAAGTATGCCAATAAACTATTATATATATAATATTATATTATAATATATTAGTCTCTCAATAATCTGTCAAATTCAACAAACTAAGCAACATATATGTTCATTTAGCTTCATACATTTGTAAATATAACTCTTAGGTAAGTATTTAAATTAAATTAAAAAAAACTAATTAAAATAATAAATTATGTACTTTGCAAAGTAACTACGACTAACTTTAAGCAAAGTCATTAAACATGTCAAACTCTGTAATTAAGCGCGAAAAGCATGCAATTAACCGTACGTCGTCCAGTACAAAATGTCAAAAGAAACCATTTTGGCGTAGGCAACAATATTGTATTGCGTAGGCTACGCTGTGCTTCGCTGCGCTACGCGAAGCTACGCGCTAGTTCCGTACTTATCGCGAAAGTTTCAGTCGGCCGGGGGCCGTCCGACGAACGGTAGGGCTGTAAACTGCTATCTTATCGTACCTTGATTAATATTTACTTTAATGACAATCAATGTAACCTTTTTCGTGTTTTTGTTTAACTTTTAAACTTTAAATAAGTAAATAAACATAATAAAAACGTTTTAAACACTAAACCAGAAATTCTTATTATTTCAGTTTATTTAGCCGTTAAGATAATAATCAGTTGTAAAAAAACTTTTTAAGCAATTCGTTAATATCTGGTCTGGCATAGCACAACCATTTACTTATTGAGTATACCTAGTATTCAGCTGCTGCAGCCGATAATACCCTTCCTAGAAAACTACTAAATTGACATCAAATAATAATAGAATAAAGTCAAGAGACGTTTTGGCAACCCTAAGCAAGGGGGGCGCTGCAGTATCGATCGTGTACTGCACACGGCTGCAGCGCTGTCTTCCGCAGATCAGGCCCTTATCGGCCGGAGCGCCGCCGCCGCCCGTTTTAGTGACGAGAACGGTTTGGACCGGTCGTTTAAGATTATTCAATTAATTTAGACAATATACGTACCTATATATAAAACTATTCCATTACAGTCTGACTGGCAATGTACAGGCCAAACGTTTTAGGCCCAGAAATAAGGAACACGTTTGAGTATTTAGGATTGCAGTAAGGAAGAACTTGTTAAAAGCCTAAGAAAAAAACTGAATTTATTGTTTAGAATTCATGTAGCTGGCACATCTAGTCGATAGTAAAGGTATGGGATTGCTTAGAGAAAAATGCGTTAAAACCTCAGAGTAAGGAAACCGCCGCGGTTAAAACTCTGTTTACTAACATAAAATTTTTAGTTCATCGATACCACAGAACAAGGAAGATGCTCATCGATACACACTACCTAAGCTATCAGACTAGCCATAGAGTAAAACTAGACTAAAGACATTATGGATTTATATAGTTACATAGATAGGAAACACCTGAAGATAAGCATTTATTTTTGTTATAAATAAGTAATATTTTATCAAACTACTACCAGAGTAGAGCACTAGCGGCTAGCAGACATGCCTCACCCGCGGCACGCAGTGCAGACACAAATATTGAAGTTCACGGGTGACTTGCTGAGCAAGCTCGTTCCGAATCTTTCGCTCGTCAGCTGTTCCTAGGTAAACAACGAGTTATCGACGAGCCGCCTTCCGTGATTCGGTTAACACTTTCTGAATAGTTTACACACAAACTTTGCAAATTTATGTTTGGAAAATATTTTCAGTTCCTCTTAGTTTTTGCCTCAGATGGATCTAATGCCTAAAGACTTTTAATATAAAGTTTTATTTTTGATTTGATATTTCATTAATTTCCCAATATGATGGTCATATCCTATTTTAATCACTTAATAACTACCTAGATATGATTTTTGATTTATTTCATTTCGACACTTACTTTAATTCTAAATTGCAACCTTACAGCCTAGTTGGGTGTAATTTAGATCATTTAAGATACGAGATACACTAAGAGTAGGTACACCTGTTATTATTACGTCTTAACCTATAAGACCTATAATAACATGTGAAGTCTAAGTCTAACTCGACATAAGAAAAAATATATTATAACGAAAGAAGAAGTCGAAAGTTGCGGGCGCTCGCCGAAAATATTGTAAGCCGCACTCGTTCCGCCCAAATTAAATGAAAAACGAAGTTCGCCGACTAAAGTTGCTCACTCAAGTTTCAGCCGAGTGTTGCATACAGACGACGCCCTCCCGGGCGCAATGAATCCAGACACCCGAGTTTAAAACTATACAAACGTTGTTTATAGTAACGATTTAAGTTTTAACAAATTTGTTAGTTATGCTTTGTAGTAAGATTTGTAAAGTGATTTAGCGAATTCACGAGTTCGTTTCTGTAGTAAGCGCAAGACCGTAACTGTTTTAAGTTTAATAAAACTTTAGCTTATTTCCATAATATTTCATCAAACTATAAAGTCGTACGTAACCACAAAACAAAAACGTAGTTTTAAAGCAAAGGCAAACTCGTTAAGATCCAAGTCAAAATGTAAGACTAAAAGCAATACTAATTCAAATGTATATAATAATATGTATTTAAAACCACGAGATTGATTTGAGCTCCAATATTGAGCTCAGACAGGATCCTATCCTATTGCATATCTTTGCACATAATAATATTATTATCTAGCGTCACCGTTGACAAATTAAAATTCCATCGTCTTCCGCCATGGTGCCAAGTAATTTTGCACACAAAATTCCTTATGAATTCATGCAAGTAAATCTTTATTTGAAACACAATAAGGCTGCCACCAAATGTTGCAGTTCACAATGCGAAATCGATAAAAACCGACAAATACAGTGAGAACCAAATGCTTTGGAAATACGCCAAAGGCTCTTGACCTCGGCAAAGCTCAAACTGTCCAAACCGGTACACAGGCAGATTCATTCGCCATTTATTAACATAATTCCTAGTACTAATTTAGTTATATTATATTATCCATGAAGTATATTATATTTAATTTATTAATGTTTCTAATTACAAATTTATAATTAATGCCATCGACCATCCCAAGCTAGAATTATTCTCTCTCTGATTATATAGATGTTTGAGTAGATGTTTGATTTTTGTGTCAAATGTAATTTTTTTAAATAATAACAAAACAGCAAAGAGAAAAGAGAAATTTTTCCAAGAAACAATTCTTAGCTTGGAAACAGCACCATAACCAGTTAACAGTCAAAGCTAAGCAAGCAAAATTCAAAACTTAATACAATACGCAATTGAAGGCTTGGCAATATTGCTAGCAACTTGGAGCTCAGCCAGAGTGGATGTAATAAAAACTATATCTACTAACAAAGACAATGTTGTTGTAAGCTGTAATCTCAATATATTGTTACAATACAAATCATATTCGGATAACAAAGAGCAATATCTTTCAATAACATCGCTGCTCACAATACTTCGAAACAAAGTTGCTATCTTTTTAGAATCCAGGAAAACAAATGTAACCTATACTATATACGAATACAGCAAGTGGTACGGTACATATTTCACTGCGATTTAGTAGGTAGTACTTTAAGTGTTACTTAAAATTTATAAATAATTTATTGAAATATATAACAGACGGTAAATGTTAAATTTACCTGATGTCAATCTAGAGTTTGACCCATTATAAATGAAATACATGCAAAGTGGGTCAGGCTTAAAACTTATCCAAGTGGGTACGTACTGGCTAAGTTTGCGGTAACGAAGATCTCGAAGAGAAAATTGGACGCTACGTAGCAGTAAGTGCTTCGCTTAACTTCAAAAATAACAACAGAAAATGAATCGCCGCTCTGAGAGGCGCATCAAGGAAAATAATGGCCAAATTCCGTCAACCGCACGTTTCAACTTTATAGATCCTACAATAATCGGGGCATATTCCCCATTTTTCGGATTTAAAATTGTCATTTTGAACAGCCAAAGTTTTCGATGTTTCTAGAAGTGCTTGGATGGCAGCCAGGCCCGCGTGGAGGGTGCTCCGACGCGCCTCCCGCCGCCGTTAATTGCTACCAACTATGAACTGTTCCGCAATTATTCAGTAATAACGAGCGAGTTTTTCTGGGCGCAACTTGTACGCGACGAAATAGCTGTAGGATGGTGATGAGGGCCTTTTTTTAAATAGACTGATAAGTACGCTGGGTACTACATTATTGCGTTTCATTATTCATTATGGGATAACGTAATTGATACGGAATGGCCACGTAAAGCTACTATTTCAGTTTAGGTTGATAACAGTTTATCTAATTAAATGTTGCATAAAATTCGTTAGTGACATATTTTTTTTAGAAGGTAGCAGACGCAAGGTAAAAACATTACAATTGAGAAAAATGCGAAGAATGATACTTTCCCAGAAGGGTCTCGGATTGGGCGATGCGATTACCAAGTCGTCGTAGACAAAAGAAGGTGTCTAGACAAATTCATTATGATGCATTTCCGTTAAAATAGGGGCTGTTAGGGGTTGTATTTCGTTTTGGAAAAGTTAGAGACAAATTTTCAAAAGTTTCATATTTTATTTTTAAATTTAAACTTACTTACATATTAGTACTTATTCACTTAACAATTTGATGGACAGTTCACAACTTGTGGTTCAGAACATCTGGAAATACAAAACGGGAACTGGTAGACCTAGATGTTACCTAAGGTAGGTAGGATCTGCTAGTAAACAGTTACCAAGGATCAAGAATGATAAAAGATTTTAATAAAAATCCATTTTTATACTAAGGAAATCCCTTAAACAGCTCCATTAGATGACAACGTGCTGTGGGGGGTGTTAGAGTAGGTAGTATAGTATAGACTGGGAGGGGGCTGATCCACAAACAATTCCCGCGGATATTGGACGCCTGATGCGTTCGGAAATGCCTGCATCCCGGATCCCGGTGCCACTTGCTGTGTGAAGCGGGACACTCGCTTACATTTATTTATTTGTATTATTTTATTTTATGGTCTTGCCAAGTACTAGAAATAAATAAAGTAAAGTATAATTTCAATCGTTTGCGTTTTCACAGTTTTCAAATTGTTTCGAAATGATAATATTAAGAGTCTGTTCAAAGTTAAATAAATATTTTTTGTCAAAATTTTAAATCTCACACCGTCGTGCGCACATAAACTGTGCATAGTTTGTATGCGTTTGAGGTTAGGTTACATTCGGAGTCGTATTAACAGAGTTAGTACTACGTATTTTGCAAAGTTAAGATACAGCAGCTTTATATTTGCACAGCATCCAATTTGAACACACATGTAGAGCATAATGGATCGCGTGCAGGAATAATAGAGTGGGCCGAGGGCGGGCATCTGTTGCGGTCAAGGGATCGTCTAGGATACGCCAGCATCCTCCCATAAAATATACAATGCTCTACTTTAACGATATCAAAGTTTCTGTGAAGGTATCTATATACTTACACAAGCAAGTTTTTTTTAGCTTCAATCACAAAAAAATATCCTAGAGCATTTTGGTTCTGTTTCATAGTAATCATAGATGATTTTTTTTTCAAGCTACCTATGTTCTATAAAAAAACTTATTTGGTATGGTGAGCTAACTGCTTAAAAGTTAGTTAGGTTTATCGGACTTTTTAGATAAGATATTCACTAATTAGTATGCGCAGGTACAGTGGCGGACACGGTCGGCGTAACACTTCCGGTTTTCTGTATTGCAAAATAGCTCTTGTCCTTTGGTAAAACAGTTTAGGGCTGACGAAACCATTGACAAATCTGTTACGGCTCCTAGTCCGCCACTGTACATACATATATAATTATTAATATGACTATATGATAGCATGATGCTGCAAAGAGCGGCATGGCATGTTACATACTTTCAGCGTTGCCAATGTGTGGGGAATTCCCCAAACTGCGGGGAATCCCGAAGTGATTGGGGAATTTGTGAGGAGAGGCACTGTGCGGGGAATATGCGGGGAATTTAGCATTTGACCAATTCAAAAAAACTTTCAACCAAAACATTGTGAACAACGAATTGATTATTTACTATAATCGTTTAAATTACTGAATAATAGCAAAATACAATAGTGAAAATGTATCATCCCACCCTACATCATTTAGTTGAAATTCCTTAGTATAGTCTTTGCTAATGACCTAGTTGATAGTATTTGTTATGTTATGTATACCTATGTATAAGTATTTGTTTTATTTTAGTAAATAAGAAAAGTTTTCTTTTTTTTTTCTTTTTTTGGTTTTTGCTCGAGTAAGTTAAATTTACACTTTATTAGTTCTTACATGTATTAAGCCTGAACATAAAATAAAACCGATGGAGGATTTTAATATACTTACCGTTGATTTTTTTAAAGTGATAATGCGATTTTTTAAGTGTTAGTCATTAATAAATGGTTGATTTTTAAGTTTTTTCGTAAATAGTTCAGTTCATTGTGTGAGGATTTTGTGGGGAATCAGGATATTTTTCTCCCAAATTTGGGGAATTTGACCAGTGATCTTGGAGAATCTGGTAAATAGCCATTGGCAACACTGCATACTTTGTAACTGAGTTCTCGAAGGGTTTGGCCAGCATCCAACGTGCGAGGCTTTCTGCGCCGTTTGATGCGTCCTCCTTGCTGCTTCTATGAAGCGGTTTACTTACTGCCAACTTAGCAATGTAGTCTTTGGAATTGGAACAAGTTTAAGTTTAACCTTAATAAATAAAAAACCCAAAATAAAATAAAAAAAACTGTTGAATTGGGCCTAGATGGATGACGGACCGCGTCCGAAATACATACTCCCATCCCAACCCCCAACCAACCAACCAAACCAACCCAGTATTCCGCTATTGACCCCGGTAAAATTTGTTTGGAAGCGGCATCTATTGAAAAGATTAAAAACCATTTTGAAGATCTCGTCTCGACTCGACATATCATTATGTACAGTGACGAATGTATGTATGACGAAACCATTGACAAATCTGTTACGGCCTCCTAGTCCTTGACTGTACCTATAATGGTACCTATATTTTAATTTTAAATTTCTAGTTTCTAGACGAGAATAGAAACGTCAACCTCTAATAACAACTAGGTAGTTTTTCCTGCATCAATCAATCAGTCAATCAATCACCAAACATTTTTTTTTTGTGTGTCTTGCAGGTTAGGTTGGTTTAAGTTTCTTCTCAAATTTTTGAGATACTTTTTCTTTTTATTAAATTTAATTACCTACATCAAAGCAATTAATGTAGGCTTATAAGTGTAGATGGAGGAATCCAATGAGAAACGGCCACAATTCGGCAATAGATTTCTTGAAAATGCTGACGAAGTGTTCAAACATAATGCGTGGTAGGATATCTCTATTAATAAGGCATTGCTTTATAAATAATAATACTGTTAGCACAGAACTAGAGAAGACAAGACACAGAAAGAAACCTGCTGGTGGATCCCGCTTTTTACTAGACCCAAAACATGTTTTTCAATATAATGCTTGGTAATTTGTGTTATACTTCTAACCATGTATCAAACAAATTATAAAAACAATCCTGCTATATATAGAAGAGTACTTATCTAACATTTTCAATAAATATTTAACTTTACAGGGATAATGTCCAATGGGATGAAGAGCAAGAGAATTCAGCCAAGCAGAAAGTTGAACAAAACTCACAAGTTACCTTTACTGATGACAAGCTAAAGAACTTAGAGGAAAATGCTGACAAACATTGGGATGCCTTTTATGATATTCACACAAACAGGTAAACATTATTGAATTTAGCTGCAGGATAACCATAGCCACTGACATAGCTCATTGATTTGCAAAACTTAGCAGGCAATGCGCAGTGCACCTAGTTTGAAAAACAGTAGAGCAGAATAGTTTTTGAATGGTGAGCATGCACTGCAAGAAACAAATTAAAGTAATTTGAAACATGGTTGTTAGACAGACTGATGGAGTTTTATAGAGCACACTTAGTGTAACTAGACTGACACTCTAGACAGCTCATTTTTGCGAGCATAGCCTAATAAAAATACTGTTGTCTTCCAGATTTTTTAAAGACCGTCACTGGCTGTTCACTGAATTCCCTGAACTTGCACCAGACAACAAATCAGCACCAGTAAGGGTATTGCCAGACCATGATCAATCAGAACAAAATGTACCAATGGTTCAATCAGGAGAAAAACGTTTCATCTTTGAAATTGGATGTGGAGTGGGCAACACCATCTTCCCAATACTGCAGTATAGTCAAGACCCCAACTTATTCATATATGGATGTGATTTTTCGTCTAAAGCAATTGATATAATGAGAGAAAGTGAAATGTATGATACAAAAAGATGCAATGTGTTTGTGATGGATGCTACAGCAGACAAATGGAATGTTCCATTTGAAGAAAATTCCCTTGATATCATTGTGCTGATATTTGTGTTATCAGCTATTGAGCCAGTTAAGTATGTGCCTTTTTAATATTATAAAAACTTAACTTTGAATGTGGTTTTAAAGATGTTCTTTATCAAAAAGCTTGTAGCCGCAAAAGTAAATAAAATAACTATAAAGTAGGCTAAATATGAGAAATTCAATTGCGCTAGTTTTTTTATGAAGCTTGAAGTATTTTTTTAAGTACTTTAAGTTAGGGTAGTAAAGTAGTAGTAGTTCACTCGTAAAGAGGAATTTCAGAGGATGCCAAAAGTGTTGTAATTCTGATAATCTTAGGATATAGGTTAAGCTTCTGGCTTCAAAAATAGTTAAGCCCCTTAAAATACCTTAAAATGCTGGTAGATGGCTTGGCTCTGATTTCGCATTTTATTTTTGATTTCAGGATGCAATCAGTGATAAACAAAATTCACCAACACTTGAAACCAGGTGGTCTTGTAGTATTCAGAGATTATGGACGCTATGATCTCGCTCAACTGCGATTTAAAAAAGGTCGCTGTATATCTGACAACTTCTATGCCAGAGGCGACAATACTATGGTCTATTTCTTCACCCAAGAAGAAATAAGTAACATTTTTAAAACAGCTGGTTTTATTGAAGAACAGAATTTAATAGACAGAAGATTACAGGTCAACAGAGGTAAAATGTTGACAATGTACAGAGTGTGGATACAAGCTAAATATAGAAAGCCATTGGAATGATTTTAAATTATACTTACAACAAGTCTAGTGTTAAATAATAATGCAATAAATGTAAGTATATTAAATTGATTCATTATTTATTTAGATTGTTACTGAGCATTGTCAGAAACATTTTAGTAAAACCATGTCTCGATTACATGTGGTTAAATTTTACAATTAAAAAAATATATCCTATAAATTAAATATTATTACAATTATAAAAAAACCAGCCAATAGGCTTAAAAAAAACATACATTTATAACGACATGAATTGCACTTAATAACTTTTTATCTCCTACTGGAACGTGAGTAGGTAGGTAGCATTTCAAGATATTGCTAAACCTATCAAACTTTATTATAACTGAATCTACAAATCTTCGAATTTGAAATAGTAAGGTTTCACAAACTCGTTCATTACTTTCGTAACAACTTTCGCTGGTGGACCAACCCAAGAGATCTTTATTTCCTTAATCAAATTGGTAAGGAAAATCTCTATTTCCAATTCAGCTATCCTTCTTCCAATACAAGTGCGTACACCAAAACCAAACGGCAGGTAGACCATTGGGTGCGCGTTGCCGTAGTATAATGGATCAGATTTTTCAGCCAGCCATCTTTCTGGTATAAACTCGTCCGGTCTTGGATAGTATTTTTCGAGTTTACAAAGATATTCGTTTGGTGCAATCACCTCGACCTGTAGATAAGGGTTCACGGCTTAAAATATCACTTAAACAAATTGCGTCATGATAATATGTAAAAACATTAAGACGCCGTGGTTGCTCGACATGTAACTTAAACTTCTGGGTAGGGACCCATTTTTATTGTAAATTCGACTATAGGCAGTAAGAAAAGTTGGTATGGTGGGTTGTTTGATTTCCTGGCTACCTCTTAATTAATTTTAAAGCCAGCGAAAGTTAAAATGGCCTCCAATCAAAAATACACGTTAAATTTATCTATAAAGAAGTTATTTAAAATAAAGGGTTTTAAAAGTATACGTACCCCACGAGGCAAAAGGTACTCATCTACGACATGGTCCTTGCTCAGCTGCCGAAGGTTAGCAGAAACCACAGGATATATCCTCAGGGCTTCCTTAATGCAAGCTTTAAGATATCGTTTGGGTTCAACTCCCGATAATAATTCTTCGCGCAGTTTGTCCTGTTTCTCAGGGTTCCTTGCCAGATGATACATCACTCCCATTAGTGTGAAGGACACCTGGAAACCAGGACCAGGAACATGTATGTGGTATAATCTAGTGACTAAAACGGGTGGTATAAGTTAAAGTAATCTAGTGACTAGAACGAGTGGTATAATTTAGTGACGTGACCTTTATTAACTATGTTTATCACGATTCACGACGAGTGTAAAAATAAAATGAGTTTTTTTTAATATTTCGACCCATGTTTTTTGGGGCAAGTCTTTAGTTATGCTGAGCTGAATCCCTCCATTTGTTTATTGCGTCCTTGCGCAAAAACATCCTGTATAAACTTTGCTTTCCCAAATTTTCGACGGAAAACAAAAGAACTAAACAAACAAGAACTCACTGTATCAATACCAGCGAAAAGCATATCGTTCGCCATCATGATCGCTACTTTCTCGTCAATGTCAAGGAGCTTCTCGAGAATGCTCTTTTCTTCATCCGCCACGGCGCTGCTACGGCTTTTTATTTTCTTTTGTGTCTCTTCTATGTACATTGAGCTTAGTCTGAAAAATACACCTTCGATTTAAATAGGTAGGACTTACATTACATTATAGAGCGCTAAGGAAAGTTCGTATTTGATTCGTATAGATAAATTAGGGATAAATGTTTGTTAAAATTATTATAGTAGGTTTTAATTAATTTTACTTACCTATGGTTTCACAGTAGGTATAACGAAACAGTATTATAAACTTACTTCCACTGCAAATCATAGGCCTTAAGTATTTTCTTAAACGATGGCGTTGGAAAATATCTCCACGGGTTTGGTAAAAACTCCAATTTGTAAGACAATTCTACAATATCTTTGGCACACTTGATCAATTTGGCAGCTGGGTGATCTGAGTCAAGGTTTTCCTTTAGGCATCCCAGGCGAGTACCTAGGCCTATGTAGCCAATTGACTCTAACGAGTACTTCCCGAGTTCGTCGTTCAATACAGCGTTAAATGCAGGATCGTCTTTAAGTTTTTTCAATCTGTAAATTTTATATTTAGGTAAGCATACTTGATAATGGTATTTCGGATCAATATCCCTTGCTGCGAATTATAATATAGCATTGATAAAGCTGTTTATTGCAACAGAGCTATACTCCTGTAGATATAAGATAAAAATAGCAAATGGAAATGTGGTGTTTGTTTGTTGGTGCGCGCTAAACGGCAAAGCTACTGCCGAATTGAATGTATTTTTTTTTTATTTAAAAATGCAGCAAGTTAAAAAAAATACAATTTACTAAAAAGTCAAAGAGTTCCTGTCTAAGAGCGTGCAACGCTAGAAACCAATAAACTTGTCGGGAATGGAACACGGTCCTCGAAATACGTAGTCACAGTCGACATCACACTGTGCCCACTAAACCAAGGAGACAGAATTAATTATTGTCGATATTTTAGTCGTTTGATACCTATATAGGTATCTTCTTACCTCTGAACCATTTCCATAGCAATCTCTTGAAGCGCGGGAGCGTAAAGTTTGATCAGTTTTATCTTAAGTAACGCTGGGTTGACTTTCGTACGGAATTCTCTCCACTCCTTCCCTTGTCTGGAAAATGTTAGTCGAATATTTACTATAAATAGTACCTCATTTGTTTTTTTTTATTAAACCTAGGTAAGTAGATATATGCCAGAAGTTATACATGCATAGTCCCACAAAACTATTTAAGTAAACAGTTTGTCTACGGGATCAGCTGAGTCTCGACATAATCACACTGCAATACTAGTGAATTAATTTCGCACACTAAGGGTTAAATTAAGCACTTACGAAGTAATAAGTCCTTCAACTTCTTGATAATTTGACTTCCTATACACACGCCTATAATACTCCATGTTCTCAAAACCAGGCCTCAAAGGTGTATCCTCTTGGTTCCTGTAGACCTGGTCGTAGAGTTTGGGCTCGAAGATGAAGACCATTGCGCTCCTTGCGAATATGCCTTCTAATTTTACTATAGGACCGAATTTCCGATGCAACAATTTTGCTAGTTCGTACATGCTTAGCTTTGGTCCAATAGAACCTGGAAAATCAAAAGGGATCCTTAAGTAAGTAAGTATTTTTAATGTCGACCAATTAAATAGGTAGGTATCGCACTTACTTAAGTAGCTAAATAAAAAACACGAAACAATTTGAATTTCGCGCCATACCGAGAGTTACCACCTTAAGTATATGTTTAAAAATATGCAACGGATTTTGATGCGTTTTCTTTTAAATATAGAGTGATTCAAGAGAAAGGATTATATCTGTACATAAGTACATACCTCAGAAGCATATCACTGTAAGTCGCAAATCGTGATTTTACAGGAGAGCGCATTTAAGTTTGAAATCGCATGTTTTTCAACTTTAGACGCAAATAAAATCAAAAGCAGACACTATCAAAAAAACAAAATCAAAACGAACGAAACCCCAAAAATCACCAGTACACCCCGTCAGCTGATCGAAACAATGGAGGAGAAGTGCTGCAGAAGCTGAAAATATTTTTTTGGACAAATAAGATTATCGATCCAAGTTGCAAAGTATGGAAAGGAAAATAGAATATCGTTACTATAGCTTACTCTATTTTATAGAAGCAAACTAGTGGGCGCACCGCGGCTTCGCCAGCGCATTTTCCCTAGAAATATCAATATCCCCATTTTCCCTGGAGAATTTCGGGATAAAAAGTGGCCATGTACAGTGGCGGACACGATCGGCGTAACACTTCCGGTTTTTCTGTATTGCAAAATAGCTCTTGTTCCCTGGTAATAAAGTCTAGGGCTGACGAAACCATAGACAAATCTGTTACGGCCTCCTAGTCCGTGATGTACTTTCTCCGGCTCTAGACTATCTATATACCAAATTTCATTTCAATCGGTTCAGTAGTTTTGTCGTGAAAACGCTGAAAACAAGACAATTTGTCAATGGCCTTACCTATCACCGGAAGGAAATGATGGAGACCGCCAACTATCGGCAACGGTGTCAACCCTGGCATAGAGTCCATGCTCTTTAGACCGGAACCGGAAGTTGTTGCACATTGTCGATTTTTTTTCCTGTTTCCAAATTTAAAAATATTATAAGTACCTATTTGCGACGAAAATAGTGATTTTACATGATAAGCACACTTTATAAGCAAATTTTATGAACCCTCTTTTCGTGACCTCAAGTTTCCTTGAAAAGAAGACCTACTTATAATAAAATAAACTTGTTCTACCTAGTTCATAGTTCAAAAACAAAATGATAACAAAACAATCGTGCCGTAAGTCGTGTGGTATGTTAAGATGCTTTAGGTGTTTCGGACGTCATAGCGTTACAGACGATGCAATATACTAAGTAAGTTTATACTGACCTTGAGAATTTAGATTGCACTGCAAATATCGATGAACGATGGATACCCCTGAGCATTTTTTTTATTACCTTTACTGTACTAGCGGCGGTTTCCTAACTCTGAGGTACTGACTTACTGAGTGGAGATTCTATAATTTTATAAGTGTTAGAAATTGCAACGCATTTACCTTACCTACGTAGTTAGCAACTTTTTTTTTGTTGTCTGGTGTCGGTGTCGGTGTCGGTATTCTATTGGGTAGGTATATTTTGAATTTTATTTTAAGCTCAAAGTTGATGGCTCTTGCATGTAAACCTAGATGGCGTTATGGCGTTTCTAGACACACCTATTGCTCCTTATTACTCCTGACCACTTAAAGAAATGATCACAAATCGTAAAACACGTAAAACTTTAAAGCCTTTCAAATTAATTGTGTATTAAATTCGTTTATTTAACATTAACTTAAGTTGAAGAGAACAATGTTTTTTTGAAATAAAAAGCGTCACTTACGCCATCTATATTCGTCATGCAGGAAAGGACGGTAGGATTGCTAATAAAAAAGTCTGTGGGCCATAGAAATCGTAACTCTGTGCATGTGTAATCTTTAAATAATAAGAGATTGATTTTGTGTCTGTGTCTACTTTCTGTCTCTCTCTCTTCTCTGTGTTTCATTATGGATGGTTTGACTGTGATTTACCTTCTCTATGACTGTTTTGTTTGGTTGGATTGTTGTAAGGTGCTGTGGTAAGGTGGGGGTCGGGGATTCAACAATTTGATAAATATATTTGGACTAAAATAACGTGCTAGAAAATGTAATTTTATAGCGGTTTCTTCACCTAACTCACTCGAGATATCCGTGCTTTGTCAAAATACGTTTAGAATTTATCAATTTAATTGTGATTTCTCTTGTCTGTTTCTTCTTTGTCACAACAAAAAGTTTCTGTTATGCCAATATCGATCCATTACGAAAGAGGAATTTCCCTGAATTCGCCTAAATAAATTAGTGTAAGTGCGTTTATTACGGAAGTAGGACGAAGATTATAATGTTCTGTGTGATTAAGCAGTAAGTGCTCGTGCGTGGTCCGCTGTTTCGTTACGTGAACGTGCTTAGAATAATTTGTTTACGTCAACTTCTTTCATGAGCTCTAATTTGCCTAGAAAAGCAATAAACCGAAATAATCTCTGCTCAAAGCTTGATGGAGTAGGTAAATGAGTCGTCCAGTTGTCGACACCACACTCGGCTACGCCCATGTATTGTTGCTCCTTTCTGTGAGTATTGAATCTGCTTTGTTACAAGTAGGTAGGTAGTCTATGAAAGGCTTTACTTTCAACTACCTACCTACATCTCAGTTAAAGATCTAAAGTTAGTAAAAGGTGCATGAATTATTATGTCGGTTAGCTAATTTTTTATGCAATTGTACAATTTATGATACCTATTCAAAATGGCAATACCTGAGTTAATATTTGATGAAATTTTGCTATTAACTCGCAGTTTCATTGGATAGTTGTTCGTTTATACTACTAAACAATAAGTTTGCTCTACTTTATGTCAAGGGCCTTTTCTTTGCGATCATGCCAGTAAGGTGTGACAAGTGTCATCCTAATGTTAGAAAGTCAAGTTCAGGGTGTGATTTGACAAGTTTAGTAAAGTGTGCTGGGTCTACAGAGCACCAAGTCAGCGGTTGATAACATACTCTTATTTTCCCTTTATTCAAATTTGGAAAACAAATATATTTTTCAGCTCTCAACTGGGAGTTGGGATGGCGAGTATGAGTTCCACACTCATCGAGACTGTCTCCATCAACTATGAGGACTTCAATGAAAGCTTTCTCACTTGCAGCACCTGCTTGTGTGAGTTATTACTTTTTAAACCTAACATTACTTTAAAAAAATAATGCATGCAACTTTAGTCCAAAATAAATTTAAGTTATAATAAATTACATTAAAAAAAAGACTGGTTATGTAGATTCTGTAACTTAAAAATTTCAGTGGCTGCAATGATTGCCACTATAATATATTTATTAACTCCATGCAGGGGGCCAAGTTTCTTAACTAAAATACTAATTGTCTTGTTAGCGACTCAGTTAACCATTGCTGTTTTCTTTGAGCGTGCAACAGATATTACCTTTGTTAAAGTTTGTTTACGAATTCGCTAACAAGACAATTACGAGTCACTCGTTTTTAGTTAACAAAATTGGCCCCCTGGTTAGGCTGAATTTTATGACAATCAACTCTACATGCTTTGCTTTACATACCACTAGAGGCTGCCCCGCGGTATTTCCCGCGCAGATTTCTTATAAACACAAAAATCCCGTTTTTTCCCGTTCCCGTGGGAATTTCGGGAAATAATTTCTTAGTGCTCACCTACACTACCTAAGGAACCTACATGCCAAATTTCAGCTTTGTACGCCAAGTAGTTTCGGCTCTGCGTTGTCTGTCAGTCAGTCAGTCAGTCAGTCGGTCAGTCAGTCAGTCAGTCAGTCAGTCAGTCAGTAACGGAAGAGTTTTATATATATTGATTACCATGTTGAACATATTCCAATAGGGTCATAAAAAAAATATACGTGTCGAATTGAGTACCTCCTCCTTTTTTTTTCGTCGGTCAAAAACCTCAAATATTTGAAGTAATCAGTGCCTACCAGTTGTCCAAGTTCATGACTCAACACATCAATCTTACCTATTAAAAAAAAAAAAAACTTTTTGAATTGAAATAAAATAAGAGTAGAACAGAATACACTTTATTAGACGCATTATACAAAGCTCATTATACAATTTAAGGTACAAATTTGATTTGACGCATTTTACAAAGCTCATTATACAATTTAAGGTACAAATAATTGCATGCCATGGGCGATCGGTAAAAGCGATTTCCTTTAGAGAAATGTGTTTTATGCAAAACAGAGTTCAATGACTGTCTTATCTCTTGTGTTGAAAATTTGTTTTAAAGATAAGATGTAGTTTATATTACTTATCTTGTTTAAAAAGGCTGAGCCGTAAATATCTTGCACAATAGGCTTAACAAGGGTTCGGTATTACGTGTGTGTTAGATAAGATTAGCCAACAATGAATCGACCTCTCATTACAGGCACATACGACGGCGGCGAACACACACCCAAACTTCTTCCGTGCTCCCACACCGTCTGCCTCCACTGCCTCACGCGTATTGCCGCGTCGCAAACTAGAGAAGCGGGCAGTTTCCGCTGCCCCATATGCCGAGAGCTCATCACTATACCGCGCGGGGGCGTGGCCGCGCTTCCGCCCTCGTTCCTCGTGAACCAGCTCTTGGATCTCATGGCTCGTCAAAGAAGGGAAGTCATCCCGCAGTGCAGCTCGCACCCAGGGCGAGAGCTTTTATTCTGCGAAACTTGTGATTGCGTATTCTGCCGTCATTGCGCGGATGGGCCGCACAGCGATACGCCGTGCGATCATACTGTCGTTCCCTTCTCTATAGCTTTGAAGCGTATGTCTGAGATATTGTTGTATAGAGCTAACGAGTGCTTGAGTAAGTTGGGCTCGGCTCGGGAGGCGGTGGCCGGCGAGCTGCGGCGGCTGGAGTCGGCGGCGTCGGCGGCCGAGGACGCCATCGACCGGCACTTCGCGGAGCTCCGCGCGGCGCTCGAGAAGCGGCACAGCGAACTGAAGTCGGCCGCGTCCGCTGCCGCCACTCACAAGCGCAAACTACTTGAAGAGCAGCTCAAGTTGATTGATGCTGAGAAATCTAAGGTAAGTTCTGGTTTAACACAAATTGTCGTTGTGCATTAGAATCTTGAGAACTGTGTAACTTTGTTTGTATGTTCCGTTTTAACTCTTTACATTTACAGGATGATATTTGCAAAAGGTAGGTACACTTATTTCTTTTTAAATTTGCGAACGATTTTGCAGAATGGTTTATCGATCATTTTTGATATTATCGTATATTTTTTCTTGTTTCTTGCTTTTAGCTGAAAGTTCTTCTACTATTGCTTTAATTTTTTATTTAAATTCCAGGTAGAAGCGGAGTGTTCAAACCTGCAGCAGCAAGTAGAAGTCCGGGAAGTGAGCAGCCGCGCGGCCGCACTTGGAGCCCGATTGGGCGACGCCGCCTCCTTGGCTGAACCAAGAGAAAACGCGTTCTTGGCAGTTGACTTTGCCCATAATGATGCTCCACAGAGATTTTCTGAAGCCCTCTGCGAGTTGGGCCGGGTCAGGACAAGTACTACCTTCCCTGGCTTGTGTACTCTGTCTTTAGGTGAGTCTTTTCTGTTATTGGTTTTATACTTATGTTACAAGATCAAAATTTCGCATAATGTACAGTGAAGTATGACAAAGAAAAAACGCATCCAGCTATCACATTTACAAACATATTCACTACGCTCACAGCGTATGATGTAGGGAAATGTTAGTACACATCTGTACTGTACCCATATGAGCCAGCGGGAAATGTTTTTGGAAAAGATGTTTGTGGTTATTGCGTGCAAGCTATTATGGACTTAACACATGTATGGAATTTTGCAAGTGACTGTACCTATTATTTATTTGGTCTTGAAATATTGTCGTGGTGATTATTATGACATTTACTGCTTTTCCCAATGATGACTTCAAACTCTCTAAGTGATTAGTCTGGACTAAAAAAGGGGCTAGTTTTATGCCTCATGAAGTAAATATTGCGTGTAGCTGAGAGCTGCATAATAGTATTATGTTATAGCGTTAGCATTGATTGGGAAGAAACTCAAGCTAAGTGGTTGATAGTCTGAATTGGTCATCGTGTAGATTCGCAATGCGTGTGCGGGCTGGAGGTGTGCGTGACGCTGCGCACGGTGGACTACCACGGCGAGGCGCGCAGCACGGGCGGCGACCCCGTGTCCGCCGCCGCCACGCTGCAGGACGCGCCGCTGCCGTGCCGCGTCGAGGACCTCGACTGCGGCCGATACAAGTACGTCCTACCCTACCCTCCCACCTGCACGTACTATACGTCTCCGCCGCCGCCACGCTGCAGGACGCGCCGCTGCCGTGCCGCGTCGAGGACCTCGACTGCGGCCGATACAAGTACGTCCTACCCTACCCTCCCACCTGCACGTACTATACGTCTCCGCCGCCGCCACGCTGCAGGACGCGCCGCTGCCGTGCCGCGTCGAGGACCTCGACTGCGGCCGATACAAGTACGTCCTACCCTACCCTCCCACCTGCACGTACTATACGTCTCCGCCGCCGCCACGCTGCAGGACGCGCCGCTGCCGTGCCGCGTCGAGGACCTCGACTGCGGCCGATACAAGTACGTCCTACCCTACCCTCCCACCTGCACGTACTATACGTCTCCGCCGAAAACGACAAATTAGCAAAGATCAGCATGCGCATTATCAATTTGAGTGTACTGTAAAGCAAAATTATACCACCTGCACTTTCAACACAGTATTTATTTTTGTTTGATTTAAAGTTATAGGAAAAATTGCCATATAATTTAATGATGTGTGGGCAAGTGTAGGATATAATAAGGTGGTGTGGTGTGTTGTCAGGATCTCGATGCGGCCGTGGGCGGCGGGCGCGCTGACGGTGCGCGTGGGCGTGTTCGCGCGCGGCGTGCGCGACTCCCCGCTGCGCGCCGACGTGCTGCCCGCCGCGCCCGCGCTGCTCACGTGGGGCGCGCGCGGCGCCGGGCCCGCGCAGCTGCACCAGCCCGTCGCGCTCGCCAGGTACTGTCCACCTGTCGTGCTGTCGTGCCCGCCGACGTGCTGCCCGCCGCGCCCGCGCTGCTCACGTGGGGCGCGCGCGGCGCCGGGCCCGCGCAGCTGCACCAGCCCGTCGCGCTCGCCAGGTACTGTCCACCTGTCGTGCTGTCGTGCCCGCCGACGTGCTGCCCGCCGCGCCCGCGCTGCTCACGTGGGGCGCGCGCGGCGCCGGGCCCGCGCAGCTGCACCAGCCCGTCGCGCTCGCCAGGTACTGTCCACCTGTCGTGCTGTCGTGCCCGCCGACGTGCTGCCCGCCGCGCCCGCGCTGCTCACGTGGGGCGCGCGCGGCGCCGGGACCGCGCAGCTGCACCAGCCCGTCGCGCTCGCCAGGTACTGTCCACCTGTCGTGCTGTCGTGCCCGCCGACGTGCTGCCCGCCGCGCCCGCGCTGCTCACGTGGGGCGCGCGCGGCGCCGGGACCGCGCAGCTGCACCAGCCCGTCGCGCTCGCCAGGTACTGTCCACCTGTCGTGCTGTCGTGCCCGCCGACGTGCTGCCCGCCGCGCCCGCGCTGCTCACGTGGGGCGCGCGCGGCGCCGGGCCCGCGCAGCTGCACCAGCCCGTCGCGCTCGCCAGGTACTGTCCACCTGTCGTGCTGTCGTGCCCGCCGACGTGCTGCCCGCCGCGCCCGCGCTGCTCACGTGGGGCGCGCGCGGCGCCGGGCCCGCGCAGCTGCACCAGCCCGTCGCGCTCGCCAGGTACTGTCCACCTGTCGTGCTGTCGTGCCCGCCGACGTGCTGCCCGCCGCGCCCGCGCTGCTCACGTGGGGCGCGCGCGGCGCCGGGCCCGCGCAGCTGCACCAGCCCGTCGCGCTCGCCAGGTACTGTCCACCTGTCGTGCTGTCGTGCCCGCCGACGTGCTGCCCGCCGCGCCCGCGCTGCTCACGTGGGGCGCGCGCGGCGCCGGGACCGCGCAGCTGCACCAGCCCGTCGCGCTCGCCAGGTACTGTCCACCTGTCGTGCTGTCGTGCCCGCCGACGTGCTGCCCGCCGCGCCCGCGCTGCTCACGTGGGGCGCGCGCGGCGCCGGGCCCGCGCAGCTGCACCAGCCCGTCGCGCTCGCCAGGTACTGTCCACCTGTCGTGCTGTCGTGCCCGCCGACGTGCTGCCCGCCGCGCCCGCGCTGCTCACGTGGGGCGCGCGCGGCGCCGGGCCCGCGCAGCTGCACCAGCCCGTCGCGCTCGCCAGGTACTGTCCACCTGTCGTGCTGTCGTGCCCGCCGACGTGCTGCCCGCCGCGCCCGCGCTGCTCACGTGGGGCGCGCGCGGCGCCGGGCCCGCGCAGCTGCACCAGCCCGTCGCGCTCGCCAGGTACTGTCCACCTGTCGTGCTGTCGTGCCCGCCGATGGAAAGGAACCTTTCTAAACAACTAAATTTTTTATAGAATTATCTAAATATATAAAACTCAAAGGTGACTGACTGACATAGTGATTAATCAACGCACAGCCCAAACCACTGGACGGACGGGCTGAAAATTGGCATGCAGGTAGATGTTATGACGACGTAGGCATCCGCTAAGAAAGTATTTTGATCAACTCTATGGGGGTCATGGGGATAAAATTAGGAATTAAAGTTTGTATAAATGAATAATAATACTTCTTAACGCGAGCGCAGCTACGGGCAAATGCTAGTTTTATAATAAAAATGATTCCATGAATACTTTCAGATGCCCAAAACGTCGTGAGATATACGTACTGGACGCGGGCAACTCGCGCGTCAAGGTGTTGGACGACGAGACATTCGCGTTCAAAGCCGACCTGGTGAACGAGGGGCTGGCGGGCCGCAGCTGCACCGGGCTGGCCGCCACGCCCGACGGCGTCGTCGTCATCAACTGGAGAACCAAGACTTTGACTGAGGTGACGCTTCTCTCAGTTTAGTTAACCCTAGCATTGGTTCAAAGCCGACCTGGTGAACGAGGGGCTGGCGGGCCGCAGCTGCACCGGGCTGGCCGCCACGCCCGACGGCGTCGTCGTCATCAACTGGAGAACCAAGACTTTGACTGAGGTGACGCTTCTCTCAGTTTAGTTAACCCTAGCATTGGTTCAAAGCCGACCTGGTGAACGAGGGGCTGGCGGGCCGCAGCTGCACCGGGCTGGCCGCCACGCCCGACGGCGTCGTCGTCATCAACTGGAGAACCAAGACTTTGACTGAGGTGACGCTTCTCTCAGTTTAGTTAACCCTAGCATTGGTTCAAAGCCGACCTGGTGAACGAGGGGCTGGCGGGCCGCAGCTGCACCGGGCTGGCCGCCACGCCCGACGGCGTCGTCGTCATCAACTGGAGAACCAAGACTTTGACTGAGGTGACGCTTCTCTCAGTTTAGTTAACCTAGCTTTCGCTTGAAAATAGCGAAAAATTTTCGGAAATGGGGTTTTTCTTATTATTTTTTTATTTTATTTAATCATTGTTCACTCAGTTTGGATTGACATTAGAAAATTTCTCCATTATGTACCTCATCACATCAGTCAAACTTAGTCAAAAAAAAACACCGTTATCTGAATAAAAAAACTATATATAAAATCCGATCACGCCATGTTCCGCGGGTTAGCGCATGAGTGCACCGATCGCCGCATTAGTGTCTAGCTCGGGGCTTACAAAATACAAAACTAGCGCCATTCAATAAATAATTAATATATTCTAAACCAAGGACGAAATAAAAAATATGCGCCTTTGCTTCCCTAGATAATCTTGCTTAGAATTTTTAAGGCTCTGTTGTGTAGCTATTAGGATAATGATCTTAGAAATATTCTGTTACGTAACTAAAGTGTCCACTTTAGGCAACAAACTGTTTTTTTTCTTAGATTTGGATCCCGAAAGCCACACAATATGGCCTTAAAAATTCTAAGCAAGATTATCTAGGGAGTCAAAGAAGCTTATTTTTATTCTGACCATGTTTTAGTTAGAAGATATTAATTATTTATCGGAAGTGACACTAGTATCGCACCCTTGAGGCCTGTCCACCGCTGGCCCGTACTACTCAGGCCTGATACCGTGTTAGCGCCGACTGCCCACCATGCCTCACCATGCCCCTATTCCGTACAGATAGGTCTGGACGGGTCGACGCTGCGCACGCTGCGGTCGGCGCGGCTGGAGGAGCCGGTGGGCGTGGCCTGCGCCCCGAGCGGCCGCCTCGCCGTCGCCGACAACGCCGCCGGCCGGGTCTTCGTCTTCGACCGCCACGGGGAATTGCACTTTTCGGTAAGATACTCATTTTACTCCATAATTCCGAACGTAATATGTTACAATATTTTTTATCAGACACTAGGCAAACTTCGTATCGCTTTAGAATATTAGTGATTATTATTAAAATAAATACCAAAATACTAATGACTTGGCTGTATAGACTATATCATGCCTGTCCAAATTAAAATACAAGGTCAGTTTTTTGACAGGAAAAAATGGAACAGTTCTATGGAAAAAATTAAATTGGTATTTGAACAAATTTCCCCTCCATATTTTCCCACCTTTTAAACCTTCCCTGTTCTACTAAGAACATCTCAAAACCTAAAACAGCTAAATCGGCCCGGCCGTCGTTTTAGCGAAACATGCATATAAAACTTTGAATATGTATATGTTTTTTTTTTCAGATCGGAGACGGAGAGCTTGGCCTGGTAGGCGGTCTGGCGATGAACGAAGATATCATAGTGGTGGCCGACACCAGCGTGCGCGTCTACGACTCGCGAGGGAACCTACAACAAACCTTAGCTCCTATACCGAAAGGTGGCTATTGCATGAATTTAAAGTTTCTATGATTTTTCACTAGATGGCGCTAAAAGCGCGTTTTATCAAATTATTTTAGTTTTAAATTTATTAGAAGCCTTTTTTTGGCAAGTTATCGATTTAAATAAAGCTATTCAATTATTTATGTTAGTGTAATGCATGAAACAAATTAAAAATTTAACCTATTATGAGGATAAACGACGTAAAATCAAAAATTCCTGCATCGCACCATTGAAGAACGTAGCTAACTATATATAGCATATTAAATGCAGTGTAAGTGTACTTGCTTCGGCAGTACATATACTAAAATTGGAACGATACAGAGAAGATTAGCATGGCCCCTGCGCAAGGATGACACGCAAAATCGTGAAGCGTTCCACATTTTTTGGAACATTATAACACGGTTACTTTTTTATCGTGGAGGAAAATTTAAAGCCCGGTAGGCATAGTTATACAGGCAGGACTGTTTCCTGAAAACAAAATTGAAAAATAATGAACCGTGTTCAATTGCGGTACTTCGAAAGTTTTTGTAAAAAAAACTAAAAACATTGTGTAGCATCAGAGTATGACCTAACCTACGGTGGCATAGCTGGTGCCAGACGAGTCAGGGGGTGAAGGGCAATGTGCAGGAGGGTCAACAAGGAGGCCATCGGCCCTAAAACAGATTTTTTATTCTTTTTTATTTTCAGAAAAAAACAAAAGTCAAAAATTAGTTTTTTTTAATAATTTATTCGAGTCATATATCATGCAAAGACTTTAAAAGTTTCCGCCACGATAAAAAAATTACTGTGTATATGTGCATATTGTGTGCGGCATCATAAATAAAGCACTCAGAAATAAAAAATAGCCGACTGTCTCTTTCCAAAGGCCTATGTGCATTATTTTCGGTCACTTACTGTATATGTATATTTTGTTTATGTTACGACCATACCTCTTGATAATGATCCTGTACAAATACTACCACAAACATCGTTATATTTTATGTTGTAATAGCTGAAACAGCAAATTTCGTACCGCCCCCTATGTCAACCGAGGATAGTGCCGGTAGATTCCCAACAGTGATTTTTTTTTATCGGTTTAAAAAAAGAAAAAAGAAAGAAAGAAAGAATATCCTACTACTATTATAAAGGCGAAAGTTTGTAAGTATGGATGTATGGATGTTTGTTACTCTTTCACGTAAAAACTACTGAATGGATTTGAATGAAACTTTACCACAATATAGCTTATACATCAGAATAACATATAGGCTACAATTTTTGAGGTTTCTAATGTGAGGTCGTAAAATTTTTGAGGTTTCTAATGTGAGGTCGTAAAAAAACACATTTTTTGCGCTTACATTGCAAACGCTGACTGAATCCTACAAGATAGATCAAAACAATGTACTACAGTATTGTACAACTTAAAAAGGTCTCCAAAAAAGTCCGTGATGTTTATCTCTTAGGAATAACCCACAATAACCATTTTTTATCCTTTACTTTGTACGAGAAATAATGGCTTATTTACGAAGCGATTTTAAGCAATACAGTATTAATCCTTATCCAATTAAGTATCTTAAATACATTGTGCATTTAATAAAGATCAATATGGCTTTTTACAGCATGTAAATTAAATAAATATTTTCGAAGATATCACAGATTTAAAATGCAGAGTCATAGCAATTTCGGCGATAAATACCGTTTCGGTGATAAATACCGGCAGCGGTGCCAGGCGAACGGGGCGTGGGGGGAGCGGGGTAGGTGCGGTGGGGAAGAAGTGGCTCATCGCTGACTGCGCGACCCGAACGCGGGCAGACGCGTGAGGGCAGACGTCGTTGACGGTTGTGTCCGTTTTGCGAATTTTCAAGGCACTAGCGATTTGATAAAAACGTATGGTCGCCTACTTCAATATCAATATCAATCAATACATAGTATAAAACAAAGTCGCTTCCCGCGTCTGTCCCTATGTATGCTTAAATCTTTTTAACTACGCAACGTAAGTTGATGCGGTTTTTTTTAATCGATAGATCTATTCAAGAGGAAGGTTTATATGTATAACAAATGCATAATATAAAAGAGTAACACGGATAATTTAAGAGGTTTCTAAAGTGATGTCGTAAATGATTTTTTTTGAGCTTACATTGCAAACGCTGGCTGAACCCTAGGAGATAGATAAAAATAATGTACCACAGTATTGTAGATCTCAAATAGCTCTACAAAAAAGTCCGCGATGGTATATGTCTATCTCTTAGATATAACCCAAAATAAACATTTTTATCCTAATTTTTTTACAAAAATAATAATGGTATATTTTCGATGCAATTTAAAGCAATACGGCATTAATCCTTATCCAATTTAATACCTTTAATACATTGTGGATTTAATAAAGATCAAATAAAGATGGTTACGTGTAAATAGTTTAATAATATTAATATTAAGGTACCTACTAACATAGTTTTAAGATTATTAACAATTTTATGGAATTTTATTTTATGATTCAAATAAATTATTATTATTATTATTAAATAGTCGTTTACAGCATGAGATTCAAATGAATATTTTCGAAGATATAACAGATTGAAAATTTCCCGATATGCGACACATGGCCAATGATGGTCTTTGTTTGCAAATGCGACAGGCGTTCTCCTTAGCCTTATTATTATACCTAAGCTTTAACTTTTCCACGGCAGAGCAAAGGCCTCATTCCTCCTTTTCCACACTTCACTGTCCTAAGCAGATTCCCACCAGGCTCTGTTAAGCGCTTCCAGTTCGTCGCTCCACCAATCGTTTTCCGAAGCAACCACGTCATCTCTGAAAGTTTTTCAAGACCCACTCAGTGGTGTTCTTAGCCCTAAGATCGCAGTTTATACAAGCGACATGGCTGGCCCAGTCCTATTTTTTTTTTGCCGCTTTTTCAACTATACATTCACTTTATGAGTTCTGGCGCGCAGTTCGCTGTTTCAGACTTTATCCATTAATCACAGCACCATGCGAGTTCCCAATATGCCATGCGGTATATATGTATGCACTCCATATTGCCCATAGATCGTAGTTGACATAAGCGACATATCTAAGACCAAAGTAGTGACAAACTGTTTATAGCAAACAGACACAGCCTGTGGCACTGAGCTTAGAGGGGAGCCGGCGAAAAAATGACATGCCCTCCCTGAGAGGAACAGATAGGCTTGGGAGGGACAGGACACTGGATGTCGATCATCACAATTCTTTCCAAATTGCCACTACGGCCACCGGCGGGTTTTGGTGGCTGTGAGCCCCGAATACCGCCTTCGCTCCCCGCGCTACAAAAAAAGTGCAAAGATCTTTGTCCCCGGCGGCCGTCTTGGCGCTTTTGGGAAGAACCCCGGGCACCACGCATTATAGAGTCCGAAGTCCTTCCCACGCTCAGGTGCTATCAGCTTCGTGCTCGGGGAGGGCATATTGTTCCCTCCCAGGCTTGCCTTTGGAGCTGCGGCGGCATAGTGCCACAAGCTGTGCCGCCGCCCATCTCGGGGCCGTTTGATAAGTGTGTCGGGCCCCCGTCCTTTACACCCACGACCTATTATTTCGCCTGGACCCACAGGACTTTTCCCACCAGGCCCTGCCGAGCGTCTATACGTCGCTCCATCGTTTTCTGGTGCAAAGTCATTTCTTGCCATGTTTCGGAACCCACTCAGAGGTACTCCATGCCCAGAGATCAGATTTTTTACGCGCGACATGACCAGCCCAGTCCTATTTTAATTCAACCGCCTTTTGAGCTACATCTAATTTGAGTTTTGTCATGACCAACATTTTGTAGCAAGTAGTGGATGTGGATCGTGAGAGAATTGCATAATACCAACTTTTGGCCAAATACTCTCCTTACAGGCGTGACAGAATTAAGAAGTCAAAAGACGCTTTAAAAACGCCTTGCGGAGCTATTGTGAAGGGACTCATAAAGGCGACCGACCTTTACTCTTATGTCTGAATCGAAAACTCATGAACATGTACATTTTCCCCATCCTTACCTACGCAGCTCAGACTTGGTTTTTCAATGTCATTCAAAAGTCTAGGCTTAAGGTCTTTCAGATAAATATGGAGCGAAGCCTTATTGGGAGTTCGATTGGTTGATACATGAAAACGTATTTTTTTTATTTCATCGTGAAAATAGGAAAACGTGTTCTTCAGTGTTTGTAAGTAAGCTATAACAATGGATTTTCAAAAAATTCTACGGGAGCGGTAAAACAGAAAGTTTTGAAGGTATTAAACTCCTAGAGCTAGAAGGTGAAGTAGAAAATAGATTACCAAAATTCACATGGGAACAGAACATTAGCCTCTACACTATTTTTATTTACGTAGTTAATACTCCAACCAATTAAAAGTAGTGCAACACGCTACTATCAGTATTGGGAACTATGAAAATATAAGTTTCTTATGAACGGTGCAGTGTAAAAATGTTTTTTTGGAGTTTCCACGTAAACTGAAATATGTGTACTTACTAATTTTAACTGATATAAGGACAAACCGCTTGAAATTTTTATTTTTAAAATATGTTATGTTTAGGGTGTATGGGTGCAATCAAAAATTATTTTCCTAAATTCCTGAATAAGTCATCCACCAGTTATTTCCGTAAATTATGAAAATGCGCGTGCGAAGCTGCGGGCAAAAGCTAGTACATTATACATTTAGTTTAGGTTAAATACAATATATACTTTTAAAGTCTATCCAATGCTAACAAAAAATAATCGGGGTATATATAACGAATACGCAACGACTTACCGTTTTGATCGACGTTATTTTGTTTTCCTAGAGTTAGCTAGAATACTTTTAGAAAAATATAACCTTCATCCGGTTATCACACGACCTATCCTATTATCGCCGGTCCGGTGAAGGTCGTTATATTCGGATTCGCAGTTTCCTATGCTTCCTATTAGTTCACTAGATGGCGCTTTAAGTTCTACATCGCGCTATCGTTGTTTTGCGGGCTGAACATAAATAGTATTTTGTTTTCAGTTTCATTAACCGATTTTGATGAAATTTGGGATTTTTGGGCCGGTGCTGTTAACGCTTTACGTGTTAATAGATCCGCGTAATTTTACTACAACCAACATCCACGCGCTTTCTCCGCTATGTTCATTTCAATTCTTTAAGAGCCAGTTTACAGCGATGCTAGCGCCATTCGCGAAATAAATTAATATCCTCTAAACTAAGGCAAATATCAAAATGTGGCACTGTATGACACTAGATAATGTAGCCTAGTATTTTTTGAGCACAGCAAGGAGTCCTAAGTAAAAAAAAAAAAAAACATAGATTGTTGCCAAAAGTGGCCACTTGTAACTTGTGACTTTGTAGCTTTCTTTGGTCTTCAACCTAAAAGCTGTACAGAAGTGCCCTAAAAATACAAGGCTACATTATCTAGTGTCATACTGTGCCACATTTTTAATATTTGCCTTAGTTTAGAAGATATAAATTTTTTTCGCGAATGGCGCTAGCATCGCTGTAAACTGGCTATTAAATTCATTCAGCGGATTTCGATGCGTGCTTTTTTTTAGAGGGTTAAGAGCCAGTTTACCGCGATGCTAGCGCCATTCTCGTAACAAAATAATACCTTTAAACTAACAATATCAAAAATGTGGCACAGGCCTTCAACAAACTGACACATACATAAACTGAAAACTTCCTCTTTTTTATGTCGGTTAAGACACTAAAACCTTCTCCTGAATGTAACAAACACTTCTGTGAAAACCGCATTAAAATCCGTTCAGCCAAAGTCGAGATAATCGCGGACAAACATACATTTTGAAGTCGGTTAAAAATTAATAATGACGTTGTTGTTTATTAATTCTCCCATTCTGGGCGGGCTAAGTAACATATCCATACATTCGAGTTTTTAGTGGGTAGGTAGTGTAATAAAGATCGTGTAAACTTATAGTTTAGTAGATGATAAAGGTGATCATATACTTACAGGGCGAGGCAGTTACGGGGGCGTGGCCATAGAAGCAACGGAGAGCGGGCCGCGCATCGTGTGCGCGCGCTCCGTGCGCGGCCGCCCGGCGCTGCTGGTGTTGGAGGTTCGTCACCTATCTCTATCTCATACATTGCTCTTACAGATGTTTCATCTCATATCTATACAAAGTTTGCCGGATCAGCTGTCGAGATATATTACTGTAATTGTCAGGTGTCGACGGGCCGCATTTTAGCGTGCAGCGAGCTGGCGGAGCGGCGGCCGCGGCGCGTCGCCGGGCTCGCGCTGCTGCCGGCGAACCGCGCGCTGCTGGCCGACCTGGCCGCCGACTGCCTGCGCCTGCACCGCTACTGGTGACGTGACCGGTCAGTACACACACACTCACACACACTGCCGCGCGCTGCCGGCCGACCTGGCCGCCGACTGCCTGCGCCTGCACCGCTACTGGTGACGTGACCGGTCAGTACACACACTCACACACACACAGCCGCGCGCTGCCGGCCGACCTGGCCGCCGACTGCCTGCGCCTGCACCGCTACTGGTGACGTGACCGGTCAGTACACACACTCACACACACACAGCCGCGCGCTGCTGGCCGACCTGGCCGCCGACTGCCTGCGCCTGCACCGCTACTGGTGACGTGACCGGTCAGTACACACACTCACACACACACAGCCGCGCGCTGCTGGCCGACCTGGCCGCCGACTGCCTGCGCCTGCACCGCTACTGGTGACGTGACCGGTCAGTACACACACTCACACAAACACAGCCGCGCGCTGCCGGCCGACCTGGCCGCCGACTGCCTGCGCCTGCACCGCTACTGGTGACGTGACCGGTCATACACACACTCACACACACACAGCCGCGCGCTGCCGGCCGACCTGGCCGCCGACTGCCTGCGCCTGCACCGCTACTGGTGACGTGACCGGTCAGTACACACACACTCACACACACAGCCGCGCGCTGCCGGCCGACCTGGCCGCCGACTGCCTGCGCCTGCACCGCTACTGGTGACGTGACCGGTCAGTACACACACACTCACACACACTGCCGCGCGCTGCCGGCCGACCAGGCCGCCGACTGCCTGCGCCTGCACCGCTACTGGTGACGTGACCGGTCAGTACACACACACTCACACACACAGCCGCGCGCTGCCGGCCGACCTGGCCGCCGACTGCCTGCGCCTGCACCGCTACTGGTGACGTGACCGGTCAGTACACACACTCACACACACACAGCCGCGCGCTGCCGGCCGACCTGGCCGCCGACTGCCTGCGCCTGCACCGCTACTGGTGACGTGCCCGGTCAGTACACACACTCACACACACATAGCCGCGCGCTGCCGGCCGACCTGGCCGCCGACTGCCTGCGCCTGCACCGCTACTGGTGACGTGACCGGTCAGTACACACACTCACACACACACAGCCGCGCGCTGCCGGCCGACCTGGCCGCCGACTGCCTGCGCCTGCACCGCTACTGGTGACGTGACCGGTCAGTACACACACTCACACACACACAGCCGCGCGCTGCCGGCCGACCTGGCCGCCGACTGCCTGCGCCTGCACCGCTACTGGTGACGTGACCGGTCAGTACACACACTCACACACACACAGCCGCGCGCTGCCGGCCGACCTGGCCGCCGACTGCCTGCGCCTGCACCGCTACTGGTGACGTGACCGGTCAGTACACACACTCACACACACACAGCCGCGCGCTGCCGGCCGACCTGGCCGCCGACTGCCTGCGCCTGCACCGCTACTGGTGACGTGACCGGTCAGTACACACACTCACACACACACAGCCGCGCGCTGCCGGCCGACCTGGCCGCCGACTGCCTGCGCCTGCACCGCTACTGGTGACGTGACCGGTCAGTACACACACTCACACACACACAGCCGCGCGCTGCCGGCCGACCTGGCCGCCGACTGCCTGCGCCTGCACCGCTACTGGTGACGTGACCGGTCAGTACACGACGTTAAAAATTCCGACATGGGCTAAAATTATGTTAAGCGGGCGCACGCGCGGGTCCATACAAAAGTTCTTCGTCGCAGACTCCCGCGTGGGCACCCGTCGCGCGCGGAGCTCGCTATCGGTTTAATAGTATTAGCGACATCGAATCAGCAATATTATTTCGAATTGTTCGTATATTCGACTCTACTATATTTAACTTATTGGGCATGCAATCAAATACAAATACAAAATTGTTGTTTTTTTGTCTTTTCAGATTAGACTGAACTATTGGAGTCGAAATGCCATACGCGGCGAACGGTAATCGAATTTTCATGCTAGTCTTTTGTTAACGAAGAATCGAATTGTTGGCCATAGCGGGACGGAGGGGAGGCGTGCGAACCAAAGTCACTGGCGGGGGAACGGATTTGCAATATATACCTAATTATACTATCTATATACACAATCGATAACATCACAAATTGTTGATATTTGTGTCTAGCCGATCCCGCAGACTTCGTATGTCATACGAATTAACACGACTATAGGCTTTCTGAACAAATTAGTCACCTTAAGTTGCATCTAATTCCCACTAGTTATATTGTGAAAGTGGAGCAAACATCCTGTATCTATCTGATTTTTGTCTAATGTGTATCCATTCTCCGGCCATTTTTAGCCATATTGGGTTTACTTTTAGAAAACGTTCCCCCGTCAGCTTTATATTATTAGTTTTTATGTCCATATATTATAGTACTTACAGTATTTATTTCGTGTTTAAGTTTCAAGCGGTATTTTTTCTAGTTTACAATGTTTTTGTAATATCCTTTTATGCACATTAATGTAGTTGTATAAAGCAGTGTGATATAAACCTCCTGTATTCACCTACCGGTTAAGAATATGCAGTAACATTTATAGAAGCTTATATAAACTTATGGCGTTAACAAGACAAGAGCCACTCCTCATAAACATCCAAACTCCCAAACTAATTAATGTGTTTAAAAACTAAATAATGAACTTATTTTAAAGTATTAAAACGTTACTAAAAAATCTTTGAAGAAATCTAAAGATTAAAAAAAAACCTACGGCAAGATGTAACTCTAAAAACATAGTAGATTGACATTTGACATAATATTTAAGTTGATTTTGTATGATAGTGGCACATTTTTTTTGTCTTGTTTGCGCTTAAAATATATATTTTGGTCACGAGTAGACCTGTGGTTTGAGTGGTAGATTTTGCAAAATAGGAATTTATGCGAGAATATCAGTAATGTATTTCTTTCTCTGCCTACATTTTCCTGATTGCAAAATCTACCCATAGTCGGTAAGATAAATGTGCAATTTGAAATGAAGCCTTATGTAAGATTGGCCCCTAAAAAGAAGTGAAAGAAAATTATGAAGGTCGATTGACAAAAATTTTAAAATTATTTGATTCTCTTTGGTCTACTAGTCACGTTAAACGGCATTTAAAAAACTACTTAAAAGTCACGACTTATATTAAACTCTTAAAAATGAAAGCACTCAAATATGAATCTCAAAACTAGAAGACTTTAGAAATTTAATCTTAGAAAATGGTTGATGTTTTTTTTAAATAAAGGGCACTCTTTATTGATACACTTGTTAGGCATCTGAAAATTCAGCACGAAATTTTATGTATCACTCTTGTTTATTGCTCAATTTAAAAAAAATCGGCATATCACTTTTTTGCTTCCATTTTGGTAGAAGTTGTTTGACTATGACTTAAAATATTAAAATCATACAATTTTCATTCATGTCACGATCATATACACTAATGTCCTATTTTAAGGTCATTTTTGTAGAGAATAGTTTTAGTGCCAGACAATACTTATATCTATAACCTGCTAGTTTGCATGCAAGTGCACTAAATTCGTAAGTAAATACAGCTATACGATTTTTCATACTTTGAAAAGATTGTTGCAGGTCATGTCAATACTTTGTTCGCGCTAAGTTAAAGATAAAGCAATAGGTACCGGGTAACGTGCCCTAATAAATCATCCATTCATATAGTTATTGTAAACATAAAAATACAAAAAAACAAAAACATTACTTAAAATAATCGATCCTTAAGAAATGTACATGCAAATTTTCATGAGGCTTTTATTCTTTTCATGCGTCAAGCGTTTTTCCAATTATAAACTTATTCATAAAATGAGAATCTGTTCATAATAATGTGATAATTGATTTTAAACCATACAGTAAATGAATGCGTAAACTGATCTACAAGGAGTGCACTAACAAACTTAGTTTTAGATCTAGTCTGAGTGAGGTTAATTGTAGTCACCGAAAAATTTAGTAGTGATTCCGTAAAGTATAAAACTAACATCTCTGTTATGACATGTTTTTCTAGTCCTGACACTTTCTTCTGAACTTAACTGGCGTTTAAGGGCATAGGACAGGTTTTACATGTCTTAAACGGAATGTAAATTTTAAATTTTTAGATGTTATTTGAACATAATTTAAAAGTAACAGTTATAATATCAGTAACATGCCCATTTTGCTTTTGCTTAAATTTGTCCAATGGTAAATTGTTCATTAACTTTAAAAAGTAATGAAGTTTTTACTGTTTGTTTAGTTTTAATAAGGAAACGTGTTATAATTATAATGCAAGCTTATGGTAAAGTTGCTACAAACTTGTTGTTGGATGTGTATCTATACTACCCCCAACGAGAACACCGGTTGTTGGAAAGCGATCTTATTCAATATGTATTACTTATCCAATTTGGCTATCGAATCGTGATAGTGAATTCGTTCCATCTTTAAATTCAGATTTCTTTAGGCCTGTAAAATAAAACATTTGGATAGCAAAATAACTATTCAAATAAGAGTGTTATTAAAATATTATTCAAAAAACGCAGGTTTTTTGTTTCCGATCTGGGTGTGATGTTTATCTCTGTATATGTTTCAGGCACTTTAGATACATATTCTACCTAGAGGAGCTCTGAGTGTGTTGCGTTATTATTATTATTACTCCACAGAAGTCGCTGCAAGCAAGTCTGTATTTTTATAACCACATATTTCGCATCCCTAAGTATATTTACAGTATAGCTGGAACAAGTCTCTGCGTAGTGATAATTTACTACATTACTATTTAGGTTTATGTTAGGCTAGCCTACTTAGGATTTTGTGGTCAAAGTCCATGGTCACACACACGACTAATAGTCGCGTCAATTACTTTTGCGGTCGTGTTGTATGCGTTTTTAAGGCCAAAATATTGTAACTCGCATTATGTTAGATTTTGCACACTCCTACTAACAAACAATTCCTTCTTAGCTTCGTATTATAACAGTGTCACAAAGTCCAGTATAACCCGCCACTGCCTGTAGCCTCTTCAAGCTATTAAGGTTCACATCTTTATTATGTAGTTCTTAAATAATGGTTAAAATGTTTACCTAAATAAATCAATAAATTAAGTTTAATCTGTAATCGTTGTGTTCGGAATTAGATTTTAGAACTCAATCTCGTAACTCAGAAACGCTGAATAATGATAATTTACAAATTAAGTGATCATGTTACAAATAACCTGCCTGTTAAATACAAAGATGTTAACGTTTTCTTAAAAAAAGATGGCTCTATATATTTTTCTTCACAGATCGTATTATATTTTGCTGTAATCGAGACACTATTTTTACAATCTGTCATGGAATTGAATTAGAAACTTTAGTTTGGTTGGACGATGAGCTCGTTATTTACTTAGATCTAAAATTGCATTTATGAAAGCTGTGAATCTGTACTTAAAAAAATTGTCACCGAGTATCTCAGTGTGTTGTCAACTTGTCACTTTTGTGAGAAACACAATAAAAGATTAACTTATAATAAACTGGACTTTATTTATTCTTAAAATGATGTAGTTAATGTTAATTTAGAGAAACTTAGTTTATACAGAAAAAGGTATCAAAAAATAACTTGTGAGATTTCAACAGTCATATTTTACCGAACAGTCATTTTTCTTAAAATATACTTAATGTAAAAATGAGAAGTGGGTACCTGAATGTTACATTTAAAATTTGTATGTGTAGTTAAACTTAATAAAATTAAAATTTATCGAAATGCATATTACAACTAATACAGTTAAAGATTCGAAATATATAACTATGGTAAGTTGCTGTTACTGAAGATGTCGTTGTACCTAGCTTTATAATAAAATAAAACATTATATTGTGATGATAAAACATTGCTACCGTGACTATATTAATAAATGCACAACAATGACTATATTGTTTGGTAATGGCGTTGTATGGAAAAATTGTAACGTTTCCATTGTATGGGAAGGTATGACTAGGAGCAAATAATTTACTTTGAATTGAAATTCAAGCAGCATCCCATCAATGGTTGGAGGTTGATCACTTCACAAATCTTCTTCTTCTTCCTGCCCTTAGTCCCAATTCATTTGATCACTTCACAAATAATTTCCAACATACCTACTGCTCAGTATTTTTTTATTACTAAGTAAGTTATATATAATTAATTTGGTCAGCTTGACGAAAATGCATAAAATTACTAATCTGCATAATTGCATAATTCGTGAGTACCCTGAAATACTTTGTATTTATTAATTTACTACGCACTTGAAAATCATCGCTGCCAATGCCAATACAAACCACAGCATAATGCTGAGTCAGTGCCTTATTATTTACCTTTAATTTAGTAGGACTTGAGATCTTATTTAATATTTAAATTATACAGTTTAACACATTCATTCTTAACGTCAGATCAGTTAGACTCAATATTACAAATCGAGCTGACTTAAAAACAAAACACATCGTTAAAAAACTACCTACCTAACTAAAATAAGAGTGTAAAAAACAGACTTGTTTCATCAGTCATCCGCTAGATGGCGTTACTTGTTACTTTCCGAACTTGGCGAGAGTCTCGTTGCAC
Source organism: Euspilapteryx auroguttella (assembly GCA_951802225.1). Classification (NCBI taxonomy): domain Eukaryota; kingdom Metazoa; phylum Arthropoda; class Insecta; order Lepidoptera; family Gracillariidae; genus Euspilapteryx; species Euspilapteryx auroguttella. The sequence goes on from OX637654.1 coordinate 5,486,090, forward strand.
TCCGCGACGGTTCTGTTGAGGCGCTCCACAGTGGCCGAAGTCTGCTTGGAGGCGAGCAGGCGCCGGCAGCCGGCCGCCGTGGTGTGGTAGCCGCAGACACTGTGGAGCACCCGCACGGCGCGGTCGCCGAACACGTACACGTACTTGCCGCTCGAATCAAACTGCATGTAGTTCACTGGGCCTGTGACAAAAAGAAATCTCTCTTCATTATGTTACATCATCGCAGATGAAAGCGTTCACTATTCATAGAAGTGCAAGACCCAAGCCTCTTCTAAGGACATACAAGGCCCAGGAAGAAGTGACCTTTTGACGGCCTTAACTTTTAAGCAGAAATTGTTATAAGAGGTTAATAAATCTGCCACAGATTGCTGTGAAAATATCTTCTACGAGTAAAAAGCCTTAAATTGCAAAATCGCTCCACTTTTGCTCCTACGCCTACAATCTAGGTATATCAAAGCAATAAACGAACTCCTTGTCATACTTTCACTTATATAATATTGCTGCGACGGAAGGCCAGCACGGCGGTGGCGCGGCGTCTCGGGGGAGAGGGCGACGCTAATGCCATATTATAAGAATGCTAACATACCAGCAAATACACCGTCGATGGTATCGTAGAGTTCTCCGGTGTAAGTGTCATAGAACTGTATAGAGCTGTCCGCGGCGACCGCCAGCACGGCGGCGTCGGGGGAGAGGGCGATGCGCGGGGGGAGGGAGGCGGGGCTGTAGCGGCCCGTCTCTAGCACGTGCGGGGACTCGCCCAGGGCGAAGTTTACTGAGAAAGGAGATTATTAATTATAACAGTGCCCTATATGTATAGATAAAAAGCCATACAAACACCCAGACCCAGGAAACAAACATCGATATCACACATAAAATGTTCGTACCCGCCCGGAATCGAACCCGATGCGGACCTCCGAATCACAATCAACAACACTGCTACCTAAATAGAATCAAATAGAGATTCCATTTTTAACTCAACCAGTTATATTTAATAGAAAACAAATATTCAACTTGAAACGGTTCATTATATCAAATTTAACGGTTTATTTAGGCTTTAACGGCCGATAAACTAAACAAGTTTTTACATTGACTTTAGTACAGCAACCAGCACATCAATCTACCAACCCCTATCTTAGTGCGCCAAATGCATCAAAACAATAACAAATATTATAGTATTCATTCAACATAGTAAAATAAACACTAAATTTAAAAAAATAAGACAAACGGGACAAGTCTCATTAAATATTTAGCACCGACATTGGAAAGGCTAATGTGATTGCTACTGCCCACCTACTGTCCCACCTGCTTGTAGTACTAGTACCTAATTATTTTTTTTAAACGTCTTCTTAATGTTCTTGTTAATTTACTTAACAGCATGGTAACTAACGCAGAAAAACATATTATTATTTTATCTTAAATAGGATGATGAAATTTTCACTTAAATAGCATCACTCGCTATGCAACCAATATTTTCCACTGATATCCTATAAAATACATCTTTGTAAATTAAAACATAATTACTCAAATGTTCTCAGAATCACTGCGTAGTTCAAAGCTAATGATTGTCAAATCAAACGCATAGGCAGGAAGGTACCTAATATTGGAGCCACAAGTCTGATGATGAAATTATGATACTGCATAGCATAGATGCTTTCCAAGGTAAAGGCTTTGTTTTTTTACACTTTCCAGACCAGATTATTTGATATCAATTAAAATTTATTTAATTTTTTAAACCCATGATAACCTGTAAATCTATATACAGGGTGTTTCTGACAAGGCGGTAATAAATCAGAGGAGGGATTCAGCTTACCATACCTAACAACTTTCCCAAAGTAACATGGGTCGAAATCTCAAAACGAAAACCAGCTGTCCCGTACATTGACCCCGCCAGCTGATCGAATCAATGTATGGAACAGCTGATATTTTTTTTGATATTTCGACCCATGTTGCTTTGGGAAAGTTGTTAGGTATGGTGAGCTGAATACCTCCTTTGATTTATTACCGCCTTGTCAGAAACACCCAGTATATAAAACTCTTCCGTTACTGACTGACTGACTGACTGACTGACAGACAATGCAGAGCCGAAACTACTGGGCGTAGAAAGCTGAAAATTGGCACGTGGGTTTCTTGGGGACTGTAGGTGAGCACTAAGAAGGGATTTTTTTTTTAATAAATATTTTTTCATTTTTTTCAACTTGCAATGTATGTATGTTTGCTTGTTCTGGTGATATTTTGCAACTCAATTTTGTTTTTATTTGCAGACAATCGACGTCAATCGTTTTATGGTAATCATGTTTTATTTATATTCCGTTGTCACTTTATCAAATTTCTACAGTCTTTAAAAAAAAATGGTATATAACGTTTTTACACGCACATCTCCCCTGTTAATTAAAAAGCAAAATAAAATAAAATATTTTTCCGCAATCAAATAATAAAAATCAAAAAATTAAATACTTTGGAAATAGCTCACCCTTCGTATGATAGAGCTTCCACGTGCCATCTTTCGAGATGGTAGCTATGTGCGACGTGTCGACATCGAAGGCTACGTCATAGACGCCGGAACTATGGCCGGAAAGCTCGAAAGCTTTAGCCACCCCCTTGTAAGCTCCTTGCTTTGTGAACTGCACCTCCATTACTTTCACGTCCGGTGAAAACCCTGTAAGGAAACATCAATATTATTAAACTCACCATCACAGACGAAAGACTACGAGTGCTGGACATCCCACACAAAATGGCAGAAGGCAGCGTTGCACGACCTTCGTCCAGTGTACTCCCGCAACCTTCACCGGGTCGTCTACCTTGTGGGGCGTCAGCCTACACTGAGTATTCACTGAGTATTCAAGTCTACTGCATATAATGTCTGGTTATTTTGTAATCGAAATTAGAAAGTATAAATAAAAGTTATGATTTTCATAGAGCCAAAAATGAGGATTACGTACGAATCGAGTTTTGGTTCTTAAAAGATAATCAATAAAATTTTGTGGTGACTATCAATAAAAGTTTAATTTATGCGCAATTTATGTACGCACGACGCGGTGAGGTTTAAATTATATACTACGCCTTAAATCTGATTTTTTACATGCATATACATTTTATCATTAACACTGTTACCATCTAGTTGTCATTGTCACAGTAATATGTGTTAGATTTAAATGTCGAATTACAAATATTTAAAAACATAAATATATGTCTATTCGGTTGAAAACCACGGGATACTGCAATTAAAAAGTATTAAAATATTTCATCATTTTAAAGTTCTAAGATCTGGGTTAAATTGTAACACTTGTAACTTTATGAATATAGGCTTCTACAACATACCTTCTTATGAATTAAATAAAACTTCATTCTACCGAAGCCTTCATAGCCTAACGTTACGTAATATTATCTATCATACATCCTTTTTTATATAGGTCAAGTTCAAAGGAAATCCACCTGTTGCTACAAACAACAAACCGTACAAAATAAGCCAGACGACCGACTTCATAAGTCTTCAGTTTTAACAAAGCCAAAAGTTTTTGTCAAATAACATACCTACAAAACGTCAATTACAAAGGTTATTTTTAATAATTATAGAATAGAAAGTAAAGTATGAAAGAAAACCCACCTGTTGCTACAACGAACCGGCCGCAGGGCGAGATTTTAGCTGAGTGCGTCGACATGAGGTAGGTGTCGAGCTCGTCTAGCTTCTGACCCTTCAGGTCAAACAACACCATGTCCGTCTTGGCTGAGCACGACATTATGAACTTGCCATTCGATGATATGCCGAATCCAACAGCATCAGCTTCATGTACCTGGGAAGACAGTAAATTAATTTAGGATCGTAGAATACTTAAAACTTACAGATACTTAAGCATATGTTATGGCTTGAACTGACTTTCGAGAACGACGCATATAACACGGTTTTTTTACAAAGATAGTTGAAGTTGTATTAAAAACGTTGCAAAGAGGATACTGGCTCTTTTTTAGTGATGGCTGTGTGCATCTGAGTGTATATTTTCATAACAGATAAAGCGATAGCACACAACTCAAGCATCCTAGAATCTAGGCCCTAGACTTAATGAATCTCCTGAACAACAGACTTTATTTTCTGTTATTTTTTAAGAGCATCCTTTGTTATCCATCAGTCCCGGTCAGGGTCGGCCGGAAGAGCTGTAAATCGCGGAGCTCGTTATCAGAGGGAGATAGCGAGAGTGATAACAGCTCCACAGCATATTTCAGACCTTGTAAAACAGATTGGATATTCCAATTATTGATTTATTGCAGCGTAGCACATATGCCCGTTACGTTTTTATACGTATAGCTCCCTGTCTAGTAAATGTTTCAGTACATAAGTGCAGGCTTCTGCGCGTGTGCGTGCTCCACAAGCGCAAGCAAGTTTACGGATGTGTGCATCCTGATTTAATCATTTCCCGGGAAAGCTCCGGGGCTAAAAAAGGAAACGTCTTCCTTTACCTAGAACAGCGCCATCATTAAAATGGCTTGTGCTTGCATACTTACAGCCAATTTACTACCAATCACGTTAAATACTTTAAAGAAGTGATTTCGATTATTTTTATATAAGCAATGCAATCATTAAATACTTAAGTAGTTGATGAAATAGCTTAAAACAGATACTAATTAGTTTATCATTTTTTCGACAACAACAATCTGAGTGATAATAGCTTATTGAACAATATTTTAATAACAATATTACTAAAAGTTTGTTAAAGTTCAATGCCCCAAACATATCGTAACAAAATAAAGTTATCGAAGCATCGTATTTAAACTCAAATATTTTTAATTGAGCTAAACCAATCGATGTGCAAATTTTTCCAACCCCATAACTTTGCTACAGATGAGCGACCGGTTCTTCATAATAATTTTTCTTATAAAATCTATCGATCAATTTAACTAATTTTATAATTTCTTATAGTACTTTGTTTTTAAACTATGTATTTCTCGATCTGTCTATCTTTACTGCCTTATCATACCAAAAATAAAGTCAATGACTTTAGTCATAATTTACATTAGCAAAGGAACAACTTTTCGATTCAGGTTTTAAAATATAGGATGCATGCAGCTGATCTCGAGCGAGGCAGGAAAACAGCGGACCTTCCTTCTATAAATAAAGTTCGAAGGTTGCGACTCGTGGCGACGGACCCGGAGTCATTGTTCCCTCATAAGGTCTTCTCTGCGGATGTACACGACAAGCTTAATATATTTCTGAAGGCGGTTTTAATATGTTCTTGAATTCATTGAATCAATCATCCACCAATCCATACTGGGCAGGGCACGCGTGGTGGACCAATGTAGAGCCTTTATGAAATCTTTAAATTGTTTGTGGTGCTCTCCTACTATAATATATTCTGTGCTTCTACTAAGAAGATCACTGTATGACAGTGTGACGTTTATATGGGTGTAGGTTATTGACCATGTAATGTAATCTTGTTGTTAATTTAATACACTATTATCAATTGCTGACTATCTATTTCTCAAATCAATAAAATGTTGCATGGACCTTATGATGTGCCCAGATTTTCGGATCCCTTTTTTAGTTAAATATTGTTCTGAAAATATACTATCACCATCATCAATAACGTTATAACCAGAACTAGACACACTAATGTCTGTTTGTGACACATGCAGTGGTTTAAATTTCCAGGAGGCGCGACGTGAATACGATTTCTTTTAAGGAAGGAAAGATTACTCGGAAAGTGTTTTCGTTTTAAACCATAGTTTCTGAATATATGCATTTCTCTACATACAAAACCAAAATCACTTCGCGATGTCTTTGTATGTATGCTTGGATCTTTAAAACTACCAACAGATTTTGATGCGTTTTTTTTTGTAGATAGTGATTCAAGAGGCAGGTTTATTTGCATATAATACATGCACAGCATAGTATGTATTATTTTAGGCGGGACGAAGTTCGCCGTGTCGACGTATTATAAAAGTACATCATGCCTGAATCAACCTTAACCGAAGCACTTTATATATTCATCCGGTCATTGGACCGATAACACCAAACTAATGACAGCTGCATATGTGTATAAAAAAACTTAATAAAATTGGTGTAATTAATAGTATTTATAGCTGCTGCGGATCCTTGACTCTCCGTCGACGGTCAAGCGACGCGCGCTCGTGTTTGACATCAACAAGCACTACAAAAACCAATATAATTCAATGCCAACGCGATTCACGCACAAAGCAATTACGTCCATACCGTTTGCATGTGATGTGACCGTACAGCACTGATTGGGGTGCAATGCTACTATACAAAATATCATAAGATATAATAAATGTCATTGAGAGACTTTTCATAATCATTATTTCCTTGTGTATTTCAATTGCCATGTGCTAAATATTAAACACTTCAAATTTATTCTTGAACATCTTTATAAAAAATATATATACATATATTCTATGGAAAAAAAACATGCTGGTATCATGAACGCGACGGACGACGAAGTTGCATAACAAACTTCTCGATAAATCAACTTTGAAGGTTACACTTGGAAAAACACGGGTTTCCTAGGGAGGGTGACAACTGGTAGACAGGGCTTATGTAGATACCTACCAGAAGAGATTCCTTTTTTTTTAAATTAAAATATCTATTCATTATACAAATTCAATTGCCTGCCTACCTAGCGCAATTGTGCGAGAAATAATCGTGTTTTAATTTAACACTTAGATAAGACTTCTGTAAGTCTTTTTGTACCCTTTTTTCATAGAAAATCTATACAAATAGTCTTGTCTACAACTGTGCTAGCATGTTACCTTATACGGCGGGGCGTAGCGATTAGCCTGAATACTCTAATTAGTTATATCACTAATTGTGCGCATGTGATTCGGTTATCGTTATCAAGTCGTGCTTAATAACCCATTGTTACCGGTTTCAATTAGATTTTTGTGTCATTGTTGTGATGATGATAATCGTTAGCGTATTGTTCTCAAATTCGTGATTGCCTAAAGGAAACATAGGAAAACCTTGTTCTATAGCGAATATTTTTTTAAGTGATACAGCGTTAACAATAATTTCTTTTTTACAAAAAAGGAACCCTCCTTCAATAAACTGCCAAATACATCAACTTAGCACTTCCTCTTTTTCGAAGTCGGTTAAAATAGGTACTAAAACCTTCTCCTGAGTGTTACAAATCTGAAAACCGCATCAAGATCAGTTCAGCCAAACGCAAGATAATCGCGGACAACCATACATACATACATACAGGTCAAACTGATAACCTCATTATTTTGAAGTCAGTTAAAAAAAATCTACATCTGGACGGGCAGCAGCGTTTGCTCCAAAATGTTTTTCCTTGTGACGATCTAAAGGCCTATGTCCAACAGTAGACGTCTTTCGACGTAGCGATTTTACAGTTATAGATTTAATAAAAAATAAAGATAGGGAAATTTAAACGTTTAAAAATATCCCTAGAAGATAAAAATATTAAATTTAAATCAACTAGGATAAAAAAGAATTACGGAAACGAGTTTTTATACGGTAAATATTTTAACGGAGAACCAATTTGTTCCAGTTATGTAAATGTTTTAAATAAAATTGCAGATTTATTTGCATGTCCTAGATTACCAAATTTGTATCACTGTCCAAGCAAGCAGTTCCGGTCCGGTCGAATAAATTCAAATAAATTTAAATAAGTATTATATAAAATATCACTTATAAAACAGGGTGTTCCTGTAGAGCAGCGTATAAATTTTATAAGTATATAAAATTCTCGTGTCACAATGTTCGTTCCAATACTCCTTCGAAACGGCTTGACCGATTCTCATGAAATTTTGTGAGCATATTGAGTAGGTCTGAGAATCGGCTAACATCTATTGTTCATACCCCTTAAAAATTATTTATATGGCAAAACAACGTTTGCCGGGTCAGCTAGTATTATATAAATTAAAGATCAGTACTTGATAAAATCAAAATAAACTTAACGCGGATCACAACGTACATGAAAATAAATAATAATATTATATAATGTAAGTAAACTACCTACATAGATAAAAACAAACATAAATTTAGCACAAGCGCAACGCACTACTCCTGAACTCTAGGATAACCTGTGTCACACTTGTACTCGCACTTGTAATGAAACTTGAGGCGTAGGGTATACGGAGCAGACACAATATCAATTACGCGTTAATTTATCATTTACCTACATACCAAGTGCGGAAATCGAGTGCGATTCCGATGTAAAATGTATGAAAGGATATTTATTAAATTACGATAAAATGGTATTATACAATATAGAGCCACAAACTATGAGCGTTCATTAAAAAATAAATTTGTAGGAAGATAAAAAATGCGCATTATAGCTCTTTAGGGTACCATACAAACTATAAATCAACAAGACAAGATCTAAAATAATAACAAATGATAATTGCGCTGAAACATTTACCGAAAAAACTGTTGCTTAACGTGTATTGCATACTTACTATAAACAATTAATAGTATTACAGTTAACCGTGACGTCACGTGACCAACCAGAAATGACGAAACTTACCGAAATGACTAACTCAACATTTGGGTTAGTTTAGTAATAATAAATCAGCCAGATGCGGACAAAGGCGTTATAATTATTTAGATCGAGTCTGGCTGCACAAAGAAAACTTTGTCTCCTCGTTGACAGCTCTGTTGATCGCTGACCAAATGATTCTCAATTAGACTGCGAATGGTTTATGCATAGAATAGATTCTTTGTTCCAAGAAAAATTGCCTTATTTTCAAAGTGTTTTCAGAATATTTGATTTAAGAGACTGACGGTGAGCTGTATTTCAATGATATTGATTTCGTATTCATAACCAGATCTGTCAAGCCCATGCGCGCCCACAAATAGCTTTATACTGCTGATTTAAATTATTTATGAAGTTCATTTTCATACTATTTACTCAGAGATTGCATGATCTTTGAGTCATGCATGATCATACTCGCAGGATCGTAGCAAGTGGAATCAATTGTCTCTGCCTAACCAGATGGGAGACGGGCGAGACGTTGTGTTATATTTATAAAACTCTACCGTTACTCAGTGACAGTCAACGAATGTAGTACAATACAAGCTACCGTTACAAATAGAGATTTTAATTTGGAATTACGTTTTCTTGAGGGGTGTTGTAGGGGTGCACTAAAGAATTCATAAAAAACCACGGGAAAGGGAAAAAGTAATGATTAACATATCTAAAGCGGACACACTAAATATAAAATCAACAGCTAAAACAATACAGAACATCAATACACAAAAGCAACGGTAAAATGTCGCGTTGGTTTCCAAAAATGTAGGTCTCCCGGTCAAATATCCTAATGCGCATACAAAACTAAGCCCAGGCTCAGAGAACAAAGACCAAACGATATAAGCTTATCAGCTAACCGAGTCAACATGGCACTGAGTTTTCAACTGAAGTCGCACAAAGCAGAAGTCAAGGTGTATGTAAATGCAGTTTTTTTTCCGGGCTGAATTTCAATTGTTATAGGTGTTAGGCAGTAGGTAATGTTTAACCAATGAGTGTTTGACTAGGTGTATGGAGACAAAGAAATTATGCAAACTATAGAAAAAAATGTAGAGCAATTCATAAAGCATTTTACACTATTACGAGTAGATAAAAACACAACATTACCTGCAGTAAATAATGGCTCGGAATCGTTGAACTGTTTACAGTGAGTTAGCAGTGGTCTCTGTTTTTATGGATATTTAACTAAATCAATCTTAATAAGTTAAAAAAACTATTGTTTATGTGTAGCAGCGATAGTATAAGTCATAGTATTAAGTAGTAAGGAAGGATAGGTTACGTTTTTATCACCCCGATAATTTTCAGGACTAACCGTCTTATTCATAAAGATACAGTACATTTTAAGTAGCTTTACTGGAGGTCTACTTTTCTGGTTTGCTGTATGGTAAATACGTGACATCCAGTCTAAATTGACATATGTCAAATAACTAAAATGCTCTTTAACTTTTTATGAATAACAGGGTAAGTCTTTGTATATTTGAATATTCATCTTTGTATATTTTAGTACAGGTTATATTTAAAGTATACCTATGACTCGAATCAATAATAAAAATAATTATCAATATATATAAAACTCTTCCGTTACTGACTGACTGACTGACAGACAATGCAGAGCCGAAACTACAGGGCGTAGAAAACTGGAAATTGGCACGTGGTTTCCTTGGGGAGTGTAGGTGAGCACTAAAAAGGGATTTCCCGAAATTCCCACGGGAACGGGAAAAAACGGAATTTTTGTGATTATTAGAAATACGCGCGGGAAAAACCGCGGGGCAGCCTCTAGTCAATTTATATAAAACTCTTCTGTTACTGACTCACTGATAGACAACGCAGAGCCGAAACTACTAGGCGTAGCGGGCTGAAATTTTGGAAATGGGTTCCTTGGGGAGTGTAGGGGAGCACTAAGGAATAATTTCCCCAAATCCTCATGGGAACGGGAAAAAACGGGATGTTTTATGAGAAATCTGAGTAGGTGAAACTGCGGGGCATCCCCTAGTTTATTTATATTTCACTAGCTATTAAAATTTACTCAAAATAAAAAATAACATTACCTAGACTAAACAATAATTACAACAAATGTCAGTGTCAATGGCACTTTAATTATCTCGTGAAAAGCTTTAATCTTGATTTGTAAATTATTATTATAATGAACGTAATTAATGATATTCTAACAATGCATAAGAAAATAATCCAGCGGATTGTCGCGGTAAGGCTCCCGCAACAGGTGTCGCGTATCCGATACCAACCGCACGCCAGTAATTAGAAACAGCTATTAAATTAAAAGTCGATAAGCATGAGATGATTATTACAACTGCACAGATTGAACTCCAAAGAATCACAACAGCATATAACATAACTGTGTCAGGCGACTGCAGAATGATTGCAAATATTGCAATACACATAATAAAGCTATATAAGTATAATACATACACAACATAGTAATCGGTAAGGCGGTACGAAGTTCACCGGGTCGACTAGTAAAGAAAAAACACGAAGTTGACTGATCTCGAAATCTTAATCTGATTCATAATTAAACAATAAACTTTACAAAGGAAGCAAGTCGCCCAAATGACTCAATGTAAAAGTGTACCGCTGGCCGCTGAGCTAACACGTAAGTAAGTGTAACGGTGTTAAATAACTATTGCAATAAAATTACTCATTACATTAGCGCCGTATATTTATCGGAACTATGATTCATTAGGTAAAGTTCACTTCTACCTTTACCTACCTTTATTACTTCACTAATTTACGAGATTCACCAAACCACTTGAAATCTTTCAAGAGAACCGATTGAATATACGAATAATGGTTGATCGAGAGTTTGATCCGCCGAGATCCCAGCCCATCTCGCTTGGCTCTACCTATACGAAATAATAAACACGCATTGTGTTACATTCAATCGAGAAAAACGATTTATATTCTTAAAAGAACGTGTTCCTGGTAACTTTCTCTGTTAAATACTAGAATGCTAAGATTACGGATATACCGGAATATTACAGGAAATGAGCTTGCCTTCATAACATGCTCAGATTATAGTGTGAAATGGTTACGATGACATCGTTCAATCAGCGTCAGAGTTCCTATAATATTCCTAAGCGATAAGAAACAAAACGAGACATCAAAGGCCGGATGTGCATGGCAAATCGGCTGCTGGTGGGGAACATTGGAAGTTGGCGGGACGCCACCTACCACGCACACAAATAAACAAACGCCATCGCAACCGGAGAATATGGAAACACCACTTTATACGCAAATCCGGCAGTGAATTGGCATCGGAATATCTGGACGCACTTACCTACTGCGTATGACGTGACGACGAACACTGGGATTGATGAAATTATCCAGCTGCATAATGTAGAAGCACAGAATATGACGCAGGTATATTCTATTGATATAAATATCCTTCTTTATCTACTGTGTGATTCGTTAGAAGATAATGCTTCTTCCGAATGTGACCTTTTCATATAAAATTTAGTTTTAAAAACAAATTTAACTTCATTGTATGATAATGACTAAATCGAAGACAAATATCTTTACCTTTAATTTAACTAACTAAATACATAATAATATGTGTTGACGACAACCACAAGAAAATAACATATTTGAAAACATAAAAATAGTGCTTTGCCGAAGCGCAGATATCTACTGGGCTGACATCAACTAATAGTCTAATATGTAAAATTAAATTAAAGAGTTGTTAAGTCTGTTTTCAGAAACATAGCAACTAGTGCGGAGGGCTTTGATTAAAAAACCCCGCATCTGAACCAAAGGATACCAGACGCCGAATCCCTAGGGAATCTCCGGATATAGACCCGATAGTGGAAATTACCAGCAAACAGCAACTAACACATATCAATTTATTTACTAAAAGCAAATAAAAGTATTCGCGAACTATTTATTTTAGCGTCAACTTGTCAATATAGAGAACAAAGGAGAAGGTAATGCTGCCTTTCTTTTGTACAGCATTAATAGAGCTTTCATAGAAAATTGGCAACTGATATGGTTTTGCCTAGTAAGTATTGGTAACCTGAGTACTGATGCCCACTAGTAGAGTCCTGACAATGGGTAAGCCTGCTTGCTATCCATTTCCATTGTTTGATAGAAGCCCGACAATCACACTTGAACATTTACAGAATTAGAAGCACTAAGCAGCATAAGATGAAAATTTGTATGCCTGCCAAATATAAGATGTGTTTTGTTCATCAAAATTAAATAGTAAAAAATTTAGTGAAACTGTTTTATGATTATAGTTCGATGGGAATCGAAGACTTTTCAATAGTTTTAGTTTTAGTTCTAAATAACTTTAATAACTGAGTTCGCTAAAAAAACTTTACACTTTTACTACGTTACAACCAACCTAAATAAAATAAAGTTTTGGCCACTAAAGAAGTCACTCGGGACTTCATGTCACGTTGAAATTATGATTTACTCCGTCCTAAAAAGCTATTCAAGCTCCGTTTAAATAAAATATTGTAATTAATGCTTTTAAAGCCTTTATATAGATGTTATGAATTTCCATCGGGAGAGGCGCCACTATTGTATAGGGGAATATATTGTGGCATGTCATGTGTTAATTATATTGGGACAAACAAAATGAAACGACCAAGACCACGTGATAAGTAATTCAACATCAATATCCGCTCAAGTGGTATGGTAGAATTGAACTAAATTTACTGATTGATAAATTGTCTCAAACGTTTTATCACTTCTCGATGCGAGTCAGGAAATCTGATTAATTATAACAAAATCGTGTTGTGAAAGGACGGTTACATAAGCGCTAGCGGCCATGTTCTAGGCGTTTTTTTTTTGCGGCTAACAATAGTTGGTGTGCCAAGGCCAGAAGACCTCAAGCAAGCCTCAAATGTTTGCGTTAGCGGCGGCCGCCGAGCTGTGAAACCTTACAAATGTTGAAGAGTTTCGTTTTTGGATTGGCACCGAACGCCCTGACGGGCAAGATCAATAAATAGTCATCATTCTTTAAGATTCATTTTCAATTAGAATCGAAACATTGTTAATTTTCCTAAGGTCATAGATTGTTACAGAGAATAAAGAAAAGGAAAATCCTTTGTCAACAACCTCAACAAGTTTCCACTCGGCGAATACACGCGTAATTTTTCGTCGTAGGTACTTATAACCTCATATCTTATATTTCTTTTTTGATTTTGAATTTGCAAATAAACAGTTACGAGAAAATGTCTAATGTTTTTGCTTTTTAAAGAATATAAGTTGTTTAAAAAACTATTAATAATATAATAATATACGTTTACTTCATACAAAGTCCATAGTATGTTAGTAACAACAGTACTTAAACCTATGTTAAACTTAACTAAGTATAAAATAAAAGAAACTTAACAAAACAAAACTACGTATTTACATATTTACAGTGCTTACCGGAGAAGTGCGATACATACGACAACCTATTAATTGTAGCAGCTCAGATAAAATTATTTAGCAGATCGCGACCACGACATAGCACGTGGTAATAAAAAATTAAGTGTGCTGGACAACAATCCATACAACTATTTTTAGAAAATAGGGCGCGAGTGTATGACCCACATCCAACCGTCAGGTTAATGTTTGTATTACTTAGCTAATAATAACACAACTAATTGAGTCGATCTGTTACTCAACTCAACTCTGTTCACTTATTTATCGAAAGCGAAATGTAAATACAACACGATTTTCGCATGTTTGGCTGTAATAAAAAAAATTATGTCGACAGGCACCACACACAGCAGAAATACCTGCGATTGAATTTTAGCAATAACTAATTACCGTAATGTTTGAAGTGAGTGAGGCTATATCTTGTTTGAATTAGATAGAGTGCAGACAAATCTTTTTAAAATATGCCAAATATAAAACATGCGGAGCTAGTGCCATCTAACTGCAGCGGTACATCAATGCGCCACCGACTTTAACGACTGATAGATTTGTTTGTGTTTTTAATGTAAGGTTAGGTATTATTTTGTGTCTTCATGTCGTGGTGGCTTTTAAATACATACAGGGTGTTTCTGACAAGGCAGTTATAAATCAGAGGAGAGATTCAGCTCACCATACCTAACAACTTTCCCAAAGCAACATGGGTCGAAATCTCAAAACGAAAACCAGCTGTCCCGTACATTGACCCCGTCAGCTGATTGAACCAATGTATGGAACAGCTGATATTTTTTTTGAGATTTCGACCCATGTTGCTTTAGGAAAGTTGTTAGGTATAGTGAGCTGAATACCTCCTTTGATTTATTACCGCCTTGTCAGAAACACCCAGTATATGTTTTCTTTATATGTATTTAGCTAAATCAAGAGAAGACAAGGACGCTCAAAGCCGCGCAGTTCAGAAACCTTTTAGCGTGAATTTGATTGGCGGGATATATTTAATACATTTATTTTACGCTGACGTCAAAACCACCATAACGATTGCTAATTTAAATAAATTTAATTCGAGTCGATGGTTGTACGATTTTAACAATGCAGCAGTTTTAATTTATTCAATTTACGTTTTAGAAATAAATAGTAAAACTCTTTATAACACCAACCATTACAACATGCAAATAAAATAGATGTAATTGAACATAATTTTATGATTGCAGCTAGAGATATCGCATATCAAACCTCCAGACAGGGTCTGGCTGGAGGTTCGCTGAAGCAACAGAGTTATCAGGACAGTATTGTAAAATACATAAATCATCTGTTTCTAAAGGTTGACGATCTCATAATTCACGTTCTGCATTCGTGCATACGAAGGGATTTAAAATAGAGTAATGTGACGGCAAACAATCTGTTTTTTTACTTTTTTTAACAGCAATTTAACTGAATAATTTTTAAAGTTGTGCGTTGTTAATATTCAGTCAGACTCCACCTCTAAAAATTTCAGAGTTAAACAAATGATAAGCCAGCTAAAATAAAATTGGCTGCAATGAAGCTTTCGTATCAAAACAAAGCAACTATGGCAAGTACTTGAATCCTATTGAGTTCATTCATATCGTAAATCGAATACCCAGCGCGGGGCCAACGATCGCAGCCATTTGGTACATTATGTATGACGCCCACCTATTTTAGGCCTCGATATATTTAATACGCATTTCACGAGATTGCGTCAAAGAGATCTCCGCTCCGCACTTCGGGCCAGACTTGTATTTCGTAGGAAAGCTTATAGCTTATTAAGAATTCCATCCAAATCCTTTGAAATCTACAGAAGATAGACTCGCGAAACATAAATCACACACAAATATTGACTTAAACAAATAAGGTCCTTAATTCCAAACTTTGGAATCCGTTTAAAAGTTTTAAGCATATATAGCGACAGACGAACGCGGAAAGCGACTTTGTTTTATTCTATGTTTATTAATTATCATTTAATAAAATTCCTATTTTATATTAACAAAAAAATATCTAAGAAGTCACAAAAGCCGGCGGCGTGTGTAGAAGCCACTTCTCACTTGTGAATCTACCTGACAAGCGTAAAAGGAAAATTTAGTGAAAAGAATGTTCAGATAACGTCTACCAGTCATCTTCAGTTCTTTTGACCGAACGAAGCGCTGGTATAATAATAATAATAGCACATCACACTCAGAGCCCCTAACTAGGAAGAACCTGTATCTATGGTGCCCACACACACAGAGACGAACATCACACCCAGACCGGAAACAAACATCGATATTCATCATATCAATATTCGCCCCTCCCGGGAACAGAACCCGGGTGCACACGCTTACTCAGTCCACATCACTGCCAACTGAGCCACGGAGCAGTCAAGTATAGTACGTTGCTGTTTTTCTCCACGCTGACTGATAAATTATTATTTATTTACTTTCATTCTTCCCGTTTATAACGTGGTTCAGCTTCTTATACTTACTGTGGAATATCCTTGGACTGAACGCTAATTTTAAATGTTTACAAAACAGGTCTGTTTTCCCAAACGCAATTCATCCGAACCAGAACCCGAAAGCTCCACGTGTAACCAGGCAATTCTGTTTTGGCGAGCTTATTTGAAATTTTGAAGTGCCTTTGTTTTCGGAATGCAGTCGAATTATTTTGTGGCTGGCAATATCGGTTTAGCTACTTCATAACATAGGTATTTTGTCCTATAGGTAGATTTAAGTACGGGGAAATTAATTTTAAACTAAAAAAGATTATATTTTACATCAATACATCAATATATATAAAACTCTTCCGTTACTGACTGACTGACTGACTGACTGACAGACAACGCAGAGCCGAAACTACTGGGCGTAGCGGGCTGAAATTTTGCATGTAGGTTCCTTAGGGAGTGTAGGTGAGCACTAAGAAAGGATTTCCCGAAATTCCCATGGGAACGGGAATAAAAGGGTTTTTTGTGTTTTTGAGAAATCTGCGCGGGAAAAACCGCGGGGCAGCCTCTAGTAATATATAAAAAAACGTCTCTTCTCAGTCCGTCGCTATAACTATATAGGCAACGGATTTTGATGCGTTATTTTTTTAAATAGAGAGAGTGATTCAAGAGGAAGGATTATTAATACAGCACAAAATATTAAAAAGTATCAGTACGAAGTTCGCCGGCTGGACTAGTTTATGAAATGATATAGGTCCAAGTAGCTTCGCGTGGTACCTACTGTTCTGTTCTGGAGTACATTCAGTAATCCTGAAAACATTTTGATACTTTTGCGTTTTCCCATAAATAGACGCTAAAAACAATGACAAATACACGCATTACTGAAATAATAAAAACGCGTTTTTGAACCAGAAACCTTTTAGCATAAGAAATTAAAACTTAGGCAGTACTAGCACAAATTATTATATGTCATAAGCATTAATGTGTGTGTGTCCATTTAATATGCAATATCGTGGTGTGATTACATTACTAGCGGCATGCTCATGCTGCATCAAACCAGTTGTAACGATACTTGTGTTTACTATTTCGTATACGTTAATGAGACTGCGTGAGTGGCGTGACCACAGTTGGTCGTAGACCGCTATCTGTATTACGCACTCAAGCGCTTAATATAATAATAATAATATACAGGGTGGCCTATACTAAGTAAAAAAACACCACTGATTTAGCAAAACCATTAGTGTTAAAAAGCGGTCGAATTAACATGGTTTACTATGTATATTCATAAATATAAGTTTTTTTTTTCACAGATTTACTTATAAACTATAGGTAATTTTGAGAATTGCACAATACATTTTATGGGGAAATTAAGGCTTCACTAGTTAGTTCCTAATTAAAGCTTATCCATCTAGAACGCGGGGGACGTATCAAACCTGGAAAAAAACATACGCTAAGCAATACGCTGATCAAACTACCATTGCTCGAGCTTCTTGTTCATATCGCGTATTTAAACGAATATGGAGTTGCGGTACAAAACATGCCCACGCGCATTCACACACTGTAAGAGCCACGCAAACAATACAGCAGTTACCTATTGGCCTACTTTCGACAGTTTGTCGACATCGCTGTAGAAGAAGCTGGTTTGACCTGATAATAGTAGCTACAGCTACATTCTGACATAAAATTAGATTATGAGTAATTTGGTACATAAGTGCCAATGCCAGCTCGAGTTATTTCTCGGAGGGCCTTCACCCTCGCCTCCTTTGGACGTTTAACCCAAATCCGATACGCTTACCCAGTGCGGATTGAAAAAAAAATTAAGTGTATTAATTATAAATATAAATTAAATTCGCTTTCACCTTGGAAGTATTATATATTTTATTAATATTTGTATTAGGCAAAAATGTATATAATATTTTTCGGTTCATCATCGAGTATTTCATTCGTTCTTCTAACTTTGTTATCATAGTCGTCTAGTTGTTAATAAATTTACACAGTCCTTTATCTGCGGTTTCCTTTCTCTGAGCCTTTATCGAACAATGATAACGTTGTATGTAACATCATAACGGTGGCTTTACTTAGCTTTATAAGGGCAGGTCCAGTAGCCAGACAAACATCACATTATATTCCGATAGTTTACGTAACGCATTTAGCTCGCATGTCTCGGTGCAGTTGGAGTCTCTCCGGTGCATTCCTAGAAACGGCATGTGAAATAATTACGAGAATTATGTCACTCACGTTCGAGGAATCCACTTCTTTGTCTACGAGGCATTTTGATGAAATTAGGTGTTTGTTATGTATTATAATAACGGCTAAACCAAGCTGCATGCGAAGCGTGAGACGGGCCAAAACAAATGTCTGAAATGGCTCTCCATAGACTCCACTTAAATATATTTCATGTTTCAAGAGTTTTACAGAATATAGAATTTATTTTGCTCTGCTTTAAGATGTTTTTATTTTGAGATTGCGCCCCATGTTGCTTAGATATTCAAATTGAATTGAAACTTTTTAGTATCATCATTTCAGCCGCAGGACGTCCACTGCTGGACATAGGCCTCCCTCAAGGCTCTCCATCTGTACCGATCGCAGGTGGCCTGCATCCAGCGTGGACCCGCAGCCTTGCGCAGATCATCCGTCCATCTGGTCGGTGGACGTCCTACGCTGCGCTTGCCGATCCGTGGTATATGCCGTGCTAAATAGCACCTAGTTTAGCAGTATAATTTATTGTTACTGAGTAGTGCGTAGTTGTTTTACTTTCATAGATAATTCACATGCGCAGCACGTATATATTTTCTTCGATTGGGTACCGATTAAAACGTATATAGGTGAAGGTCTGTTTGGATAGCCACGATAAGCCCACTTGATATGTCTGCCTATAATTACTACATACCTATATGAACGTTATATTAAAATGATATATTTTTGAATTTAGCAAGTGTATTCAATAAAGCTTGTAATATACTTGCGCGCAGACTATCTACATTATCATAAAGCAGTTATTTTTTTAGCGTTTACGTCTATGCTTATAAATAATCTTTTAAAGCTTACCCTTTCCTTATATATATACATATATATGTATCTCCATAACGATGATTTCCAATGTATTATCTTAACTTCAACAGTCATTACCTCACTAATTACTTGCATTGCATAAGTTCTCGTAAAGTTTTAATATTCGCTGACTGCACCGCAAACATAAAGAAATACGCTTAGCAAAACTTATCTAGGATCAAAGCAAGTACGCATTAACGCTGACCCCTTTATATATTAAACAAGGAACTTGTACACATACGAGGTTCTTATTGCATTAATACTAGGCAGTAGGCAGATCAAAAAGCAGTCACGAGCTCTACGGCAACCAAGAGCACTTTCCCACCCCGGTCGGAACGCTTGGGGCAAAACCGTCGCAAAACATACTGAATGCGATACAATTTTTTCCGGGAAAAGCTAATTTCTGCAATTTTTAATCTCTCATGTTTGAATGTTATACTTCCTACTAGTTATGACTACTAAAGACTATAATCCTGTCCAAAATCGAGAGCGGCGTACACCTGGAGAGCACAAGTGTACTTTTGTACATTCGCAAAAACTACACACAATACAAATACTTACAGAAAAAAAGCTAAACAGATCAACCAAGGGTTAGTTACCTTTTCAAACTTCAAGACTTGCGAAGCGGAGCCGATAGTGCCGTCTTTTTTCCTCTCTATCTTAAAGACAAGGATGTTGTTCTCCCTCGCTGTGTGGACGATGAACGCCTTGGAGTCGGGGCTCCAGGCCACGCGGGTCGCATGGTCAAATTGGATGTTCACTCGGAGGGTCTTGTGCTCTTTGACGGTCAAGTCTCGGATGTCCCACAGGATCACTGAGCCGTCTGTTAGGACAAGTCAAGCAATACTGTCATACTCTACCTTCAATCTTCTCGTTACACATGTTCCCGCTGGATATATAGACACACTGTCCACTGCGTTTCTTATAAGTCAATATTATAAGAAACGCGGTGGACTTTAATCTGAATACTAAATATCTTTACAAATTAATCTCTGAACAGCTTATCCAGCCAGAAAACCGATGACGTCATAAAATATGACGCTCGATTCCCTCGGTAATGTTTGCCAAAATTTTAACATAATTTTGCCAAGATCCCCAGCATGGTTGGTATTTTTGCTTTTCACTCTATTATCCATTTTTAAATATTCCTTAGGAAATACTTAGCAGAACAAAGAACGTCCTTAACGACTTTGGTCTAAGATAAAACTCTACTTTTGGACCATTAAGTTCATGGCTCTACATTTTATTATTTAAAAACTTGTCGCTGGCGAGAAATATTTAATAAATTTAGAAGGCAGGATTGTATAATTAAAGAGCTTCATTTCATGTAGTTCGTGCCGTGTCTTATGTCACGTAGGTGTATTAGGCAACCTCTTAAAATTTGCACTACCGATGCCGGCAGCAGCATCACAAATGCATAATATTTTCTCAGAATTAAGTAAAATTTACAAACGTACAATAGTAGAATAACGTGAACATCTCTTGTTTTTGTTAAGTGAATAAACCTCTTAAAAAAGGTTAAGTATCTTTTAACAACAAGTTATTATATTCGTTTCTTTGCTGCCGCTTTAGAAAATAAAAAAAAACCACTACTACCGTAATCCACAGGCTAGTGGGTAGATCAGAAACAATACGTTGATGAAAGAGACGTGCACACTGCACACGCATTTATGGCAACCAGGCCCAGAAAGCTACCTTCGAAACATTCAAAAAGAAATTTTATGTTTTAGTAAAGTGGGTGCGGTATATACTGGGTGTTTCTGACAAGGCGGTAATAAATGAAAGGAGGGATTCAGCTCACCATAACAAACAACTTTCCCCAAGAAACATGGGTCGAAATCTCAAAACTAAAATCAGCTGTTCCATACATTTGTTCGATCAGCTGACGGGTTCAATGTACAGGACAGCTGATTTTTGTTTTGATATTTCGACCTATGTTGCGTAGGGAAAGTTGTTAGGTATGCTGTGCCGAACCCCCCATTTCATTTATTACCGCCTTGTCAGAAACACCCTGTATATTATGGCATAGTTTTGCTTGTTGGAAGCCTGGATGCAGCATTGTTGTTAATCCTAGATTGGCTTTCTTTACTTACGCATTATAGAAATGCAACCTACTAGTTATAACAAATGGCGAGGCATATAAAATAAAAAAAAACTAAACAAGCAAGCGGAAATATAATATTATTTACTTAGTACCTTTAGTGATTGTCTGGTTATCTTATACATACAAACAGCCCAACCAGCAAATCATGTCGTAAAAAAGTCAGCAGCACGTTTCTCTTTCAGCTATTGGTCGTAAGAAGGATCTTTAAAAAGTCGTGTAAATGCTCTGTGCACGTTCTCTCAACGCGATTTGGGCGCACTTCTCCCAGCTTTAGATGCAGTAAATATCGTAAGATTATCGTATGAGTAGCCATTTAGTTGAATAAATATCGAGTAATCGCAACTAGAATGCTACTTAGTACCATAATGGCCATCAGAATGCCATTATTCGACACATCTGCTTTTTCCGAGTCGGTAGAACCGCTTTTATTCGACTAATTTATAGTTATAAAGCTATTTGGTTGCAATCACTCGACTTTTTCATCGTGTAACTGCACCCAAGCAGCACTTATAGACTTTTTATTTTATACGTGTAATTATGTCAGTTGAAGTGTCAAACCTAATAAATATAAGTATATTTTGCCATCGTATTAACCATTACGTTTTTAAGCCATCAAGCCAAATGATGACAGGTAATTAGTTACCTGTTAAAGTTAGGTCGTAGGGTCTTACTTTCATATGCGGAATAAAATTTTCCGTCTATATACCTAGCATTGTAGTTAATATTTCAATGGGCCCCAAGATTTCTATGTAAATAATGAATAACAAATAATGTTAATTTAACATTTAAAATAAATTCGCCATCAAAAGCAAATAATAGCAACTCATTTATCATCACACAGCATTCTCTCAGCTGTTAGTCGAAAGATTGAAATGAGATTTCCATCTTACGACTTCTAGGGACGCCATTACAGATAGTTTAGGGTTCCTTAGTGCAAAATCTACTATCTACTTCTACTCCCTACTATCTATCTACCAATATATAAAAATGAATCGTGGTTTGTTAGTCTCGCAAAAACTCAAGAACGGCTGGGCCGATTTAGCTTTTAGTCATGAAATGTTTGTAGTAGTCCAGAGAAGGTTGAAAAGGTGAGAAAATTTGGAAAATTGAGGGAAAGTTAGTAAAAAACAACAATTACTTATAATTTCCAATACTAAGTTTTCCGTTACTGTTGTATCCATTTTTAATCAAAAGATTGATTGATTTGACTTTGTTTTTAAATTCTTTAATTCTGGGTGGCCAAAATAACAAAGTACATACAGCCAAGTTTTTAGCGGGTAGATAATGTTATAATAATCATGCTAACTTATATCTAGGGCGATCTGGAGTTTGCCGGGTCAGCTACTTAGTATAAAATTATTATTTTACTATCAATAAATTTAATATACCGTCAACTTCGCTAAATTTTTGCATATTTTGAAACGTTTTTAAATTTTGGAAAGATTGACCAATGAAGACAAGCGCCGATCTGCGCCTCTGTTTGAGACGGGGCGCGCGGCCGTGTTTAAAAACTGCCTATACCATCAACCTAACTTAAAAAAAAACCACATTGAATAGTTAAGTTACATTGAATTTGGTTTGCGTAAGTTCATAGAATACAATATTTTAGGTAAAATTCGCTTTTTTTTTATAGGTGACAATGTAAAATGGTAGTCTACTTGGATATAGATAAATTTAGGACTTAAAGAAGCTTATGGAAGCAAAATGGCCTTGGAAGAAAACACATTTTTTTATAATGCTTAAATGTTTCTCATGTAATTTTGTAATTAAAAATGGATCAAAACCACGTCATTTTATTTTATACTAGAGGCTGCCCCGCGGTTTCACTCGCGCAGATTTCTCATAAACACAAAAATCCCGTTTTTTCCCGTTCTCATAGGAATTTCGGGAAATCCTTTCTTAGTGCTCACCTACACTCCCTAAGGAACCTACATGCAAAATTTCAGCCCGCTACGCCCAGTAGTTTCGGCTCTGCGTTGTCTGTCAGTCAGTCAGTCAGTCAGTCAGTCAGTAACGGAAGAGTTTTATATATATTGATTATCTGAGAAGAGAATAAAATTATTACTGCGCACCTCATTTTTCTGGTGTCCGAATTGTTCAGAATATTCAATTTATTATCACTATCCAAGCGACTAATGTTATTATTGCAAGTAGGATCACTTAATACAAAACAAATTGTAAGTACTTACTTAAGTATCTCTTTATTATAAAAAAATAATAATAATAGTTTAGTCAAATTCTTTGGGTACCTACCAACTAACTTATAAAATTATAAAAACAAACAATAAGTATAAGATAAACACCCATGACTTAGAAAAACATACTGGCAAATTCAATAAATTGCAAACGGTGGTCTATATGGCCGTTGTTACCTACATCACAGAATACCTAATAGTACCTAATAGTAGCAGTAATTATACGCTACGGAACCCTCACGCCTATCAATTAAACGCTCTTCACTCGTGGTTATAGCCAATGAAGATCTTGACTGTTTCAATCGTGTATACATCTTATTTACTTTACGTCGGAATCCTCCACTTCTTTTAATCCTTTTCCATCGATTATAATCTATTTTGCGAATAAAAAAAGCAAATTACGTTGTTTATTTTGGTATCATGTAACAAAATGGCAGATAGTGCTGTAAAAGATTTCAAAAAGCATTTATACCACTATATCGATGTAAAATGGCTTTCAAATAACCTTTAGAGACCGAAAAGGCTGTAAAAGAATAATTTGAAAGCTTTTACTCAACCTAATTAGTTAAGTCGAATAAAAGCATTCCATAGAGTTATCATACGACATTAAGTGCTGTTAAAGTAACTAAGATGCTGTTTTATCGTATGAACCGCGTTTACTCCACAATTATGCTGTTAAAATTAAATGTCGATAGATTGTGCTATAATAGCTAGTTTGACGACAAATTAGCAATTCAGTTGCTTTTAAAGAGCTGTCTTACGACTTATTGTTGTATAATGGCGATCAAGAGATACATTTATACAACAATCGAGTAAATGCGATATGATTTCATCGTATAAACGTTTACTAGACATGTTTATAGAGCCAAAAAGCGTTGAATGCAAAATAATCCAGATAGCCGCTTTTATACAGCTTTTTAACATTTTAGGATCGTTTATACAAGTGTCTACGATCTATAGTCGAAAGAGTAAATCTTATACGACCTTCGTTGCTAGTTGGGAGGTTGCCTGAAGAAATAGATCATTTTTGTAAGGTCGCTTATTGCCTGTCACATAATAAGTGTTCAATTTACCGTGGGATTTTTTACAGCAGAGTTCATTCGATTATGTGATTGAAATTTACCAAAGTGAAGCGCGTCGGAACATATTATTGATGTCTGCTCATTCACAAATCCACAGCTATGTATATAATGTAGTTAGGTAGGTATCTAGCTCCGCCGGCCGTCGTTGTACGGATTGAGCAAAAGCCTTTTTGACCTATTTTCCTGACATGACGTGCATGCAGTGAAATTAGTCACCTCTAATGAGTTTCAAGCAGGTTTTAAATTAATCAGGTAGGTAGGTACCTATGTCTTATTTCACAGATATACCTATTTTGTTCTGGATTTAAGATTATTTTAATCATTTAGATACAAGAAAAAGTACTTAGGAAATAATTTTATTTCAATTCGTACAATCACGATTTATAAAGAAAATTGATCGCGGCTTCCAGGCTAAATGGAAATTATACATAGCATCCCCGTTGCATAGTTGTTTATTTTAAATCAGTTGTACATCTTTTACACTTTTCGGAGACAAAAAAGTCAACAGTTGGTTCCATTCGTTAGTGCTACGCTAAAACCTAGTTTTCAGATGATTTAAAACAAGATTTTGATTGGTAGGAACCTTATTTTGCTTAAGTGCCTTTGTATTGAATAAAGGAAAGCGAACACCAAATCATTACAGTTTCTAAAAGCTTTGCTACGCTTTTCATAATTGCTTTCACAATATCAGTAGGTTTAATTACGACATAATCAATTTCGGCCTATATTCTTTCACCTCTGGCTTAACTGTGTTGTTGCTATCAACCGTGCAATATAAAGTTAATCGGCGAAAGGTCAACGGACCACTGATATCGAAACTGAGTCAGTAAACCAAGGTCCTCACGCGTTTCAGGCGTTTGCCAACGAACCCAATTTACTATACCTATTTCATTGTCACTTACATTACAATAACATTTGCTTACCCAGGTAGGCACTAATTCAACAACATGGCTACACTATGGAAGAAGGACCGACTACTTTTTTTATCTCAGTCCTCAAGTGTAAAACAAGTTAAATTATATTGGCTGTTGTATTACAAAGCCGATTAGAACCAATTATGTACTATTTGATTAAAATAAATAAAAAACGTACTCAAGACGATATACGCGAAATAAATCAAACGACCGAGGATCAAAGGTTGTCCTTTTCCCTCAAACAGACTGAGGGCAAAGGACAGTCATATGTCAGTCGCCCACATCGGTTACTACATTTTATTCGAAAAAGTAATAAATATTCAATATCTTTTTAATTATAACTTTTAAATTAAATTTAAATTACCAGAATTTGATTTACTTTATTTGTTCCTATGTAGTTTCAACAAAAAGTCGATTTCGAAGAACTAGCTATTCCCGTTTTTTGGAATGTTTATCTTTGACGAAATAATGTATCGAGGTTTTTTGATTCACAAGTGTTTCTCAATTATAAAAAACTTTTTTATATCCTCAAAAACGTTATATTAAAATTCCAGATCTTTACCTCTTATAGATTAAGAGAATTACTTACTTGATTTAAAAAATCTTCAAAACTCATATAGCGTCCCTAGGGCGCGTAGTTTGGATAACTCTATTCTGCATTATTCTTCATTAAAAGCAGTCATTCATGAGACCCAGAAGGTGTTAAACTTTAATTATTTAACTAGAACCTAGGATCGTAACGTAATTTTGTAACTTTACCTTTATTAGTACCTAACTAGGTAAAGTTACAAAATACCATAAAATTATACTTAGGTAAGTAACTTTTGTTACCATTCATCACTACATCCAAAATCTAATTAGCTAAAAATCTATTTATATAAACCGTGTGGAAAGAAAAGTAGAAACACCTAACCATGGATCCTCTAGTCTAGATAGTTAATATCATAGGATCACACAATAAAGATGTCTGTCTACCTCAATATTTATTTCCCACATTTCCTTTTCCGTTCTGCTTTCATTAAATCGTCGTAAGTCATCGAACTCCTGTAGGGTCAACAACGTCGATGAATCATTGTTCTTTATCACGTCTACTTCGTAACGGCGACTTAAGAATTTATTAACGCGTGAAAATCGTGCAATATGGAAACTATTATATTAATCTAGAGATAGTTAAGCAAGGTACAATAATAATAAGGATTATCTACAATGAGACCTTTTAGTTGAAAATTGGTATAGCCAAATAACGAATTGCACAAAAGCAGGTAGGATACCAACCAATGAATGACCTGTGACATTTAACTGGTATCAGAGAGCGCGTTTAAGTCTCCGACCCCGTTGGCCTCTCTGAACCTAACCTAGGAAGTTTTTACCCTACGTAGGAAAAATGCACTGTTTCCACAGCAGTTGCTTTGAGTGACTAGCCTGCTCTGTGCTTTTAACACGACACGATACATGATAGATGCCAATAAAAAATCAGAGTATTAAAAACAAAAGCAGTATCACGACAAATTATTCTAACACTAGAGGCTGCCCCGCGGTTTTTCCCGCGCAGATTTCTCATAAACACAAAATTCCCGTTTATTCCCGTTCCCGTGGGAATTTCGGGAAATCCTTTCTTAGTGCTCACCTGCACTCCCTAAGGAACCTACATGCAAAATTTCAGCCCGCTACGCCCAGTAGTTTCGGCTCTGCGTTGTCTGTCAGTCAGTCAGTCAGTAACGGAAGAGTTTTATATATATTGATTAAATATTCATCTGGAGTTCGAGGTGCTAGTTATATTCAAAATAATCGACTCTGCAGTTGTTAATGGCAGACATCACTGCCTTGGCAACGACGACTCTTAAAAATTACGATGTATACAGAATTCAAGGCCTAGCAGCATTGTCGCCGACTGAGGCCATCCATGCGCCACCGCAACTCTTGCCGCTCGCCACGTAAATCTGACAATAATGCTTGAGCATACAATAAGGTATTTTTTTATATATGTATGTATTATGTATATTCATATATGTAGGTATTTTACAAACACAACGACGATTCAACGACACCTACTGAGTGGAGTATACCTGGTATGTAACGTTGACGACATAAGTGCGACTATGGTGTCACTGTGTCACAACGACACTTCAAACACCAAATAGAGTCAAAACAGGCAGCTTGCTCGACCTGTCTTGCTTTTCTGAAATCCATAATACCTTTGCTGTCCTAATTCAGACTTTAGTTAAAAGTAATACTTTGACACTATCTCGTTTCAATTTCTATAGGTGCAGTAAACTTAACATTATCTTATCTTGCTCCGCTTAACCTTGTATCTATGAATTCTTTGTTTCCGTGTACTAAGGATATTTGAACGATTAAATATGTGTACTTATAGTTTTATTCACCTCTAAGTATAGTAGTCTCGTATATAAGAAGCTCGAGTCGGGGTGGGAGTCCTACGTGGGCGTGGAGACTATGACGAAACATCACCAGACTTTGTGCAAGGCTCGCATTGTGCAACATTTGTATTGAGGCAGTCGGCGCCGGGGAAGTAGAAGGCAGTGTTGCGAGCAGGGCAATTCATCGCTTGAAGATATCACTTAAAATCTTACCCTGTTATTCATAAAAAGTTAAAGAGCATTTTAATTATTTGACGTATGTCAATTTAGATTGGATGTCACGTATTTAACATACAACAAACCAGAGATGTAGACCTCCGGTAAAGCTACTTAAAACTTCCTCTATTTTTATGAATAATACGGTTAGCGTTTAGATACAGATAGATAACCTTAATTATTTAGTAACTACTAACTTTATAAGTTAACTAATACAATCCTCGACTTCATGTTTATAATGTAAAAACATATGGTGTCCATTGGTTTTTCATTTGAATATTTATTGACTGGCTTTAATTCACCTGCTTTCACTTTAGAAATTGTTATGGACATACAGTATTCATCAATAGATTTCGAAAAAAAAAATTGTCCATTAAAACACCCACGGCGCATATTGAAGGCGAACAGGTAAGATGACCCAGCACTTCACCTACACGTTTTCCTCATATTTGTTTAATGTTCTTTGGAGGTTATTACTTTACAATATTTATTGAATTTTACTGCTGAGCCATGGTTATGGTTACCAATCACCTACCTAAACTAACATATTTGCAATCACTATAGTTTACTTACTCACCCTTGGTGCATGCATGGTTGATTGCATCAACCTGTGTGTAACGTGCTTTCGTCGTAACACGACCGATGTAATAATCATTCAATTCTCTTTTACAATACAATAACTCTATAAAAAGATAATTTTATTGCGAAGTTCTATACCTACTTATACAAAATTAACTAATACCTACAGTTAGGAAACCCTAATGACATAACAAGCAGATATCAATCTGTCATCAATCAAAATACCAATGGTTATTTAATAAACTTAAGTATTTCGAAACAAAACTGAGTGCATTTTCATTAGTGCAATATGCATAGGTAAATCTTATCATTCATCTTCGTATGTAACTTGCCTGCATGATAACGTCTATCAAATTTACATGAACATTGTTGACATCATGCGCTATGTGTGACGAAATTATATTCGTGATTATCAGATTATTATTTCCTGAAAATTTGGTTTCCTTTGTTATCGTTGCTCAGAGCACATTTTTGGTGCTTAGTCAGTTTGAGTATGGTTCGAGTCTATTTTTGTAGCGTCTCATCTGCTTCTGACGCGTCGCGGTCGGCTACACTCGCAAAAAAGTTCTTAGAATCGTGAATGTTATTAGACGAGCCAAATGTCACTGTTGATGGCATATGATTATTTTTATATAACGTTTCGGTATAACTTTCAGGATTTGTTGATGTTTAGTGTGTTTGAATTTTTTACTTACTTATTAAATACATCTCCAAAATATGTTGTATCCAGATGGTATTTTACACCTGTCATTGAAAGTATACTAAATGTTAGCATAATAATTACTAAAACGCTTAGGTGGATTATCTGATAATGAACCAAACAATAAAATGGTATGCTATGAGGCACAACGCACAAGTAAGTACGTATTAATGTATGCAGTGAATCATGCATAGCCTACACATGAAATAGAGTTTGATAGAGGACCTTCCTTATATACTTAACTAACTATACGAACGAGGAAGTAAATCATTTTTGTAAGCTCATCTTGTCTGTGTCTATGTGTTAAGCTGTCTTCTAAGCATATCAATCAGTTAATTTGCGTCTATTTGGTAGTTACTTACCTAATTAATTTGTAACACGAAAAATTGTGCGGAATCTGCTATACCATTTTCTATTGTAATGTGGATGTTAAATGTTACATTTGTAATTTATAACAAGAGGTAGGTAACTAAAAACCATCCAGGGTAAAAATTTTAGAACACGTAACAATTTTTAATTGAACTCATAATAAGGTTAATCCATTATGATATTATTGAAGAAGTGCCAATGTTATCGTTAAAAGTATGTTTTATCGGAAACGCTCTCTATCTTCTGACATAGTTGTAAACAAACCAGGGCATGAGGCAGGCTGGCAGATAATACGCATGTGTGTGACAAACACAATACACTTTTACAGAGAATGAATATAGATAAAAACAATCATATACAAACCATATTTTGGCGGTACCAGATGTAAACAATGTGAAACTGCAGACGTCCGGGGCGCGAGGCCGTTGATCCTCTTGTTGATACGATAACATTAACAGATTTTATAAATAAGTAAGTTTTATTTTTCTAATGTTAGTCGGAGTCCTATCAAACGGAGGCAATAGCTATTAAATGTGGCAACAGCTCTGTGACTGTTACTCTGACAATCGCTGGTGCCGCAACGTATTCAGCGATTTCGCACGGCGGCGACGACCACTGCGCCTGCCCGTGAAGGAAGTCGTTAGGTTGGCTCATCTTTGCTTGCACTGTGTTTCATCATTATTTTTATATAAGACAGTTATGTAAACAGACACAGGTTGAGTGCACGGTCGGCTCATAATTGATATTACTCGTATTAAGACTATCTTAGCAACATTTTTTTTGTTGATAAATTTGCTTTATTACTTTGACTGTATATACCGTTTTTTTTTTTGCGGTTAGCCATTGCATCATAGATACAAAAAAAAACATTGAGTATTAGTATTTCTATCTGCTGAATAGATTACCTATCATAAGTCTCGATTAAAATATTATTTAAACAGTTTTAAGGAAACCAGCACGAAAATAATAATTAAGCATTATCATTGACGACTTCCCGCTCCAAAAGTATTAGTCAGGTCTTTTAAGTTTTTTCCCTTGAATGATTCATAATAATATAAAAGCTTATTTTGTATCATGAAAATTCCCAGGTGGAATGTCATGTGAACTTGATCAGATAAGTATTTGTAGTTCTATTATTTTCTATATAGCATTGTTTATTTACGAACAACAAATTGCATCGGCTTCGTTTATTTCGCCGACTCTCGCTCGAGTATTATCTAGTACGCGAGCAAAAGCCATCATAATAACGGTCGGCTACGGCAACCGCCATGTCATATTGCAGAGAAACCAGCTAAGTGAAAGTGCCTCTGCTTTAGAGGCACGTAAAATCAGGGACATGTTTAGAATTAAATAGTAAATTTAAAGAAATTAATTGAGATCAAAGTTTTGTATTTTGTTTGTTTTGTCTTTTACACAAACATTGCCATAGACATTTAACAATTAACAAACACTACCTAATCCTAAACATACATTTTATTTATTAGACAATCATTTCACAACAAAACATTCAGTCTTTCAAACACTTCTTCTACATATACATACGATGGGATTAATTAATCAAACAAGGCTTTTAAAAAAAAGAAACTTTACGTTTATTGTCGTAACAATTCGAAGGCACATACATGCGCCGAAGTACGCGCTCTTCGTCAACGTAAGGTTCTAAATTCTGTTGTTCTTATAACTAACCATGGTCCACATTGTATGATCGTGTCTATCGTACGTTCGTCGCGACGAATCGTGAGGAGCCTGTGCTAGGCGGCCCCCATCAGCGGGTCGTAGGGCTGCAGCAGAGGCGCGGCGTGGTGCGGCGCGGAGAGCCGGCGAGCTCGCTGCTCGTGCACCTTGTGCAGAACCAGGTCCATGGCAGCGCGCGCGTCCTCCAGCGGCGAGTGCACGCCGCGCTGCACGCTGCGGCCCAGCAGCTCGGCCGCCAGCGCACGCAGCGAACGCCGCAGCGGCAGCCCGCGAGCGTGCGGGTACAGGACGCACGTGTCTACTACGGCGCCGTGAAGCAGCTTTAACACGCGCAGGTCGTTGTCCAGCGCGTGCCCGATCAGAATCGTGTCCGTTCCGACGAATCCCAGAATGTCATTCTGTACATCCTTCAGCGTCTTGGTCGCGCGCGCAAGGTCGCGCGGCCTGATGCCGGAAAAGCGTGTGTTGTGATCGACGACCGGCGAGCTAGGGCGGACAAGAGCACGGTAGACTAGGCGCCCGTCAGCCGCCACCACCGCGATGCTGGCCAGCTCGAGCCCAGCCGTCGTGTAGCACATCTCCGTGTCGATGGCGTAGACGCCGCCGCGCGGAGAGCGCGCCCGCACGTAGCCCTCCAGTGGGCCGTTCATGCCGGGCTTGGTGCCGCTCCACACATGGAGGCGCGCAGTGCTGCAGCCGCGCGAGCCAGGTGGCGCGCCGCAACACGAGTAGCGCCGTTCGGCGCCTGACCGGCCCCAGTGATAGAGGCACGGCTCCTCTGTCACATATTCACCGTCGCGCGTCATTCTAAACTTAGAGTCGCACCGAACACAGAAATGTTCAACAGCATCTGCCTCCTCATCACTGTCGGAGCGAGGAGAGGATCCGCATGAACCACGACCACTATCACTTTGAGAACCACCACTAGGCACAAACTCGGGCGCGTTGACGTCGAAGAAAGTTGTGTATGGCCGCGGTCTCGGCGGCGGGTTCACGTAGACAGCTGCTCTGCACGAGTGGGGCTCGATCTCGTAGGGGTAGCCCAGCGTCCACAGCTCCTGCAGCGTCAACAGGTGAGGACGCAGCGCCTCGGCTAGTTGGTCGGAGGAGATTCTCGGGGGCGGCGGCGACGGCGGCGCGGCCGGGGGGCGGCGTCGCTCCCGCGGCTTGCGCCTGCGCGCTGCAGCCTCCGACGTCGGGACGGCCTCTTCACAAAACAAGTTGAGTTCAATGTTACAGAAATGCATGATGTGGCGCGAGCTTGTATACACATAGAGCCGAGTGCACGGACCGAGCGTGGCGTAGACGTGCGATCGCGCGCGCGGGCGCTTGACTAATGAGGCGCTGGTGGGGCGCCAGAGCTATATACGCGGCGCGCAGGTAGCCTGCGCTCGTTAACGGGACAAGTCCATCGCCCGCCCTATTATTTATTTTACAAATCACCAAAGATTTCAATTTGCTAAATGTTCAACCCGATTTTGTTTAGGATTCCCACGTGTTAATAACATAAAGCTTAAAAAGTACCCAATCAATACTAACTTTTGAATGGGCAAGCTTCTTTTCAGAGTTTGTTTACACGCATCAGCTGATGGCTGCCTGATATGATAGATAACAACGCTAACACTTTCGTATACGCTTAGATTTTGCGGTTCTAAATTTTGATATTTTGTTTCAAGTTGGAATTATGTATTAGAAAAAGGTAACATGTTATTATTTTGTTACCTGGGCCTTAAATATTTTGCAACAATTTAGGAATATGTGTAATCCGTAACTGTACAGGGCATTTTAACATCGAATTAGGTCAAAATAGTTTTCAAAATACCTATAAAAAGTATGTTAGTATGTAATTTACCACATTCAGATGGTAGGCTAGTGATTAACAAAGTTGAGTAGGTCGATTAATCAGTTAAGTTCAGTTGACTCATACCCAAACTCTACTCACCATAAAGAACAAAGAATTGGGATTGCGAGGCCTTTTGTAAGCTGTGTACTGTGTTTATTTACATCGTTTATATTCGCAGATAGGGAAGCGTGGCGGGCAGCCGGCAGCGGGGCGGCGGGCGGCGCGGGCGGCGGCGGGCGGGCGGAAGGAAGGACGGCCATTGCCCTGAACGACTCTACCTAAATAAAAATAGTCCGTCGCTCGCTCCCAAACTCTCACTCAAACCTATTTATTTATATAAAGCGCATTTCAATTGTATTATGGATTACTAAATTAATTCAAATTTATCTAGACAACCTACGCATCAGTTCTCGCAATAACAAAGGAAGTTATGGAATCAATTATTGTTGAGCACGTTCGACAGAGATGACACGTTCTTGTATCTTTTAGAGATTTTATTTTGAAGACGTCATCGAATCATCCACGTGTCAAGGCAATAGGTATTTCGCTTCCTTATTTTATCACTAGGACTGCAAGTGCGTCAACCAACACTAAACATTCACAAAGATGTAACGCATAATGGTTTCTTGTTCCTTATCTATAAAATATGTTTTAAGTATAAGATGACACCGACAATTCACAACTCATTCGAATAAATGCCTCTCAAGTTCTCACAGAAGCTATATTTACTAAGCTCTGTTTGGGAACGGTTATCTAGGTTCGTACTTCAAACATCATCGCACGAAGCGAGAGCTCTCCTCAGCTGACTGTGACAGCGGGAGGTGAGGTGCCACATGTGTGCGAGTTGTTTGTATACAGTCAGGCGAGTGTGGGCGCGGCCGCGACTGGCGGCTGGTCGCTGACACTAGCGATAACCTTCAAATCGATGTCAGAGCGCGCATCGGGCCAGCAAACGGTAAAACACTCTGTGGTGCGATGGTACTTGCGAGATGAAATATAGAACCAACACATCTGTTAGCAGCGATGACTTATTTTTTATTCGAATAAAAAAAAATAAGAATACGTAGGGACTTATTTAGTATCGATTTAGTTTAGATAGTTGAATATCAAAAAGAAGATGCTGCAGTCTAAAGGTTGGGGTAATTTAGGCTAAAGGGAAGTCTGACACGTGAAACTGAACTGACAAATTAAACATTTGAAAGTAGGTGTACTTGTTAATAAATGTGAGTTTATGAGTTTATGGCAAAGGATGCTGATCTCATAAATTTGGATAAATAAAAAAGTGAACTTTGAAAGAATAAACAAATTAATAGAACCAAACATTATTTATAGAGGCTGAGCTTTATTTTTGATCAACCCAAAAGAAGGCAGAAATGAGATCGTGTAATTTACTAACTTGCTAATGCTAAAACTCAATTTGTTGGAAGAGCAGAGCAGTTAAATGATGAAAATATAAACGAACATTGTTTATTTTTATGATTTAGTACTCAATAAAATGAGCAATACCTCAATAATGACTATGTTTTGTCTGGTAAACACGATTACAAAGTTTAATTAAATAGTTAAGTTTTGCACTTCATGTAGTCTTATTTTTGTTTGATTCCATTGAATTATTGTTATAGATTTACAAGAGAGCTCCCCTTTATAACTTTTGCTTCCAAAATTAGGGTACAGATGTGAGGTGTAATGTTTTGACTGTCGAGGTCTTCTTTGGTTTTCATTATTAACGACAGTTCTTGTTTACATGGTATTTTTTCTTTTCTTTTACCATCATAAAATTACCAATAATCATCATTGGTAAAAAAACATAGAAATCAAGACCTTCCTGACAAAATGTATACTAATACTAACTGCAGATTTAGTTGTTTCGTTGCATTTTGAGTGCTCTTTAACAAGATTGTCAGGAAAACAAAAATGTAGAGACATAAATATGCAAAAGATTTAAGATCTACTTTACTTTCATTGTTACACAGGTTATTTATTTATATTTGCTTTCATCACATAATTAAAAAAAAAGTTGAGAAAACGTGACGTCGCGCAGCCGTTGCTGAGCTCGACTGCCGCAGCGTCCTACTGACAATTGCGGTCACTGGGCCACGGCGAGGTGATGAACAATCCGGATCCTAAAATTTTAGCGACATTGGTGAATTTATAAAGAATACCCTGACTCACAATCCATATAACGTTTCAAGGAAGAACAACGTTGCCAAACAACCAAATAAGGCAAGATTCATAACATTAAGTATCAATGAGGCCTTAATAAACTTTCATAATAATATATATTTGACCTTGTCGATCCAAGTAACCGTATACAAGGACTTGAAACAAAAGGGAAACCGGCAATATGTTTTCGCAACCTGATCGTGGAGTGGGGCGTCGAGTTTTGGTGAAAGTCGTACATCAACGCAGCAGCGTAAGCGTAGCTGGCCGCCAATGTCCACTGCAAGCTTCCAACTGGGTCAAGACCTCAACATCACGACAAAACTCAAATCAACAATTTAACTGATGAATTACTAAATCCACAAATTATGAAGTTATTCAAACTAAATAAAGTCTGTTTGAAAGCATCAATAGTAGTATAATCAGAAAAGGATGGCATAGCGAGTTGCGAATGAATGATAGAATTTATATTGCACTGGACGCTTGTGAAGGATGAAAAAAAACCATGTAGAGCAATTTCATATTACATTAATGCAAAAAGTCAAATAGACAAAAAACAATGTTGGACTCAAATATTTGATCTCATGACGAAGTCGGTAATGTTTTTACAACGTTGCAATCCATAGAACAGTGGAATCAACGTAAAAATCGATCAAAACAAGGCAACGATTGGGCCCTACAAACCTCGCAATTGGAACATGTACGGCTCTACCACAAAAAGAGTTAGACCTGGTCTAAATCACTAGACTAGGTTTAAATCACTATTTCGTCATACAAATTGACAATTTTAGACCGGTCTAACTTTTTTGTGGTAATGGGGGTAATGATTAGCTGAGCTGATTAAAGAAACGTGTTACGTGTCGTCACACTTGGCGGAAAGACCACCACAGGTAGTCAGCCAATCACTATCCGTGTAAGCGTGTAACGGTCACTGAACGAGACCAAACTAGTTACTGCGCGTTTGAAACCAGAAAAATAACGTTTTCGGAACACGTCTGTGACATTCGCCACAAAATTAGTACACATTAAAAGTCCGATCATTCTTGAAGCATAAATAATAAAAACGTTATATGATAGTGGGACTGTTGCTTGTGACTTTGTGACACCATTAATATTATTATCAGCGTACAAGGCAGGCACCCTAGGGGCCACCAACTACACTATTATTGGCAAGGATGCGTTGAAAGAAGCATGAACTAGTAAATAAGATATTCGAATTTTTTTTTTTTAATAAATATATAACTATTAATACATTTAAATGCTTATTAAAAATTTTCAGACAGACACTTCAATATACCTAGTTTATTCCTATCGATACTCAGATTAGGTACACATTGATTTTATTGAGGATAACCATTGTCTTTAGAAACGGCTAACTATAATAAAAAATTCAAGACCTTTTCTTAAAGCAGTGCCTTTTTCTTTTAAAACAAAAAACTCTGTAGCACTCAATAGTGGAACACGTAAACAATAGCGTGGGAAATAGTTGTTATCGTCTATTTTCTATAAATGCTTTACGTCTCGGGTTTACTAGGAAAATATATTCTATAGGTATTATTTAGGAAACGATAATGATACCATTTCTTATTATTAAGTATACGCTTGGGTAATCTTGGTAACCTATACACATTTTTACCCATTCAGTAAAAATGTTGCAAGATTACAGTTGAATACATA
This sequence comes from Euspilapteryx auroguttella, assembly GCA_951802225.1. Taxonomy (NCBI): domain Eukaryota; kingdom Metazoa; phylum Arthropoda; class Insecta; order Lepidoptera; family Gracillariidae; genus Euspilapteryx; species Euspilapteryx auroguttella. Next base: position 5,523,349 of record OX637654.1, read on the forward strand.
CGAATAAATTATTCAAAATAAAAACAAAGGACTGAAGTGACGTCTGGATGTCGAAATAGGTCATTCAGACAGTATTTGCAGTAGGTATTACATAACCTAGTAATTTTAATGAATACCATAATTTGCCGTATATATTGCCCACGTTCTGCGAATGTATTGTTTTCTCCCATTATTTCCAAAAAGGAACAAAAAAATATATACCAATTGTATTGCTTATTGAGACATTGCAATCAAAAACTTAACAAAATTTCATTAAAATTGTTTGAGTTACTATGTAGATTGTTTTGTAGGTATTTTATTTAAGTAAATAAACTTTATGGGCACATTTTACTTTTATGCAATAAAACAATTTTCATCCATGGGCAAAATACTAAGTGCGATTGCAGTAATCCAGTTTAATGATTAATCAAATAATTCAAACGATAATGAAAGGGAATGAAAGAAATTGAAATAAACAAGTTTTTCCACATCACACACCCACCATAAAAGTTTACAATATTTAGTACCTACCTACACTTATGGATATTCATATTTAAAGCAATTGTTAAATTACCCATTATTAAAATATAATTACAATATCGACCTCTAATTATACTAAGCATGATTCTATAGATAGTTTAGGTAATGACAGGCTAACCTAATGAACTCATAAAATAATTAACTTCACTCATATTTTATTTAAGTAAAAGTATCTATTAACTGATTATTTCGTAAGCCGCTTTGTGTCGCAGCAATGTGCATCTATTATGTTTCTGCAATTAGTTGATTTCAATTCTCTTCCTAGGTAGGTCTTATCTTCCCTGCGCAATGCACCGGCTATCGGAGGGTATATTTATAAACAATAGCTTGACACTTTGCAATTTATCGCAGAGCATGTCACGGGCCAACAACATCGATAGTAAGAAGAACCTACTGTAAATTGTAGATATTGACACATCAACCAGAGTCGTCTCACTTGATAGCTTCGACAATTTATTGCATCTGCCTTATCAAATTAACAACAAGCAATAGACATATTCGCATACATATGTGCATACAAAACAGAAGTTCAATTTATTTCATTCGCCTTGGACCGATTTTCGCTTTCCGGCATCGCCTCTTCGCAATCAGAGGAAATGATTAAATTAAATCCTAATGGGACCTAAACACGATTAATATTAATATTAAAACATTTTAGCCTTGTCAATAAAATTGTTATTGGGAAATATATTTAAAAACAACAAAAACTCCCAAATGTGGGAGTTTTTGTTGTGTGGGAATCACGCTCGTGGGAATTATTAAAGAACGAGTTAGATGTACGCATAGATGACGACGATGCTAAGACTACATTATCTGTTTTCCTCATAAGAGGGTCATATAGTTTATGTTCGCATTCTAAAAATACCAAGGAAACCGACGTCATTATTTATTGTGGTATCTCCAACAACACCGGCGCTTACGGAATGCATAAGTTACATCTAAAAAATCCACAGGAGCATGGAAACCCAACTCGGAACTCCCATTGAGTTGAGGCAATGCAAAAAAACCAAAGGATTTTTATAAACGAGTTCAAGCTGGGTATATCTGTAAGACACATGTAGAAGGTAGAGTAAATCGCTATGGGCGGTCAACGGCCTCACGAGTCTCCTACATCGACAATGTATGTTGACTACACACTTGACGTACTATGTTAATTGAAGGCGCTAAATGTGCAGGTAAGTACGTATTCAGTGTTCAGTCAGTCCAATGCATGTGATTTCCTAGCGATCAGTCCCCAGGGGTGATTAAGCTGATGAACATTCAACCGAAATCGGCAAATCTAAGTATACGTAGTTAATTGTTTTTATTGTTATCTTTTAATGCATGCAGATAATCATTCAAATCGTAGGATTATAGAGAAGAATATAGAGAGATTATATTCATCAATATATATAAAACTCTTCCGTTACTGACCGACTGACTGACTGACAGACAACGCAGAGCCGAAACTACTGGGAGTAGAAAGCTGAAAATTGGCACGTGGGTTCCTTGGGGAGTGTAGGTGAGCACTAAGAAGGGATTTCCCGAAATTCCCACGTTAACGGGAAAAAACGGGAGTTTTGTGTTAATAAGAAATCTGCGCGGGAAAAACCGCGGGGCACCCTCTATTCATACATATAATGTAAAAACATATGTAAGAGGAATTATCGCGTACTTAGGAAAATTAAAATGAAAAAGCATTAACTTCTTCAATAAATAAATTTTGATGCGTTTTTTTTAATAGTTAGAGTGATTCAAGAGGTAGGTTTATAAGTATAATACATGCACAAAATACTTATAGTTTGGGCGGTACTAAGTTCGCCGGGTCGACTAGTCAATATATATTATGTTGGCGTCCTTATTAAAGGTCTAGTAAAAAACATAGTTTCCTATACTGCATAACTCGAATTGGTTTACAGGGGTTGCGTTACCGTTGCAGGTCCAGCAGCGAATGAGAAACACGGAACAGCCCGAATAGTAGAAAAAGTAAAGAACGTTATAAAGAAAATACATAGGTATATGGACTCTATTAAATTAATAAAATAATCACACCTAGACCATTTATTAGTTTTTATTGCGTCGAATCGAGACGCGAGCTTTACGAAACGGGTTCATTCTGTTTTACAAGAAGAGGTGGTTGACACTGAGATTAAATATACATGACGTCAAACGCTAGATTTGTACGACCTCGGATAGCATTAAATTGAGTAAACATATTAGCGAAAATTCATTTTTTGTCCATATGAATGAAATCACCGTAACTAGTAAACTGTTGTTATTGTTAGCTACCTTTATTCTTCTTCTGATAAAAATGGAACAGGCAGTAGAAAGAGAGCTGACGGTTTTAGAAAACATGTTACTGTAGCAACAAAAAAAAACAAAGAAGTTCCATAATGAAATCGTAAGAAAAATCTTCATCGCGCATCTCGGACTCACAATTACTCGGTTTTAGTGCTAACATAAAAATGGTGGTAAATGCAGATAAAAGAATTATGATGCGGGCACTTCAAGCTAATTGTGCTGGCTGTGGGCGTATTTAATATATTTATTCGCCGCTTCCTTGTTAGACTAATGCCAGCGCAAACTGATTATTTGAAGCCTGCGTGCTGATAAATCTTAAATGCGTTTTGGTGGGACATACATGAAAATAATAACAATCGTTCTACGTTCCACTAGGTGTTTCTATTCTGATAAGGTGATGATAAATTAAAAAAGTGATTCGGCTCACCATGCATAATAAAATTAACCAAGTGCGCGTCTAGCCACGCTTAATAAAGGGTTACCTAGCGCCATCTTTTCCAACACTTGGAGCTAAGATTTCACGACACTATATTCTGATATACATTAATGGCAATCGTACTGTGAAGTTTCAACCAATTTTGATTAACAGTTTTTGCCTGAAAGCGAGTTAAAAATCACATACTCACAAGCTTTAACATTTACAATAATAGACAATAGGAAGTAGAATTGTTTTTAATTAATAAGCTTTCTCAAAGCAAATTATTAAAATAATTCAGGTAGGTGAACCGTTTGATTAAAGGTGTGATAACTTATGCTATGACCAATTCGGAAACTGCAATGTAACTGAAGGATGCATTGTGCATGTATAAATTCCGGTTGCCTTACTTTAATATCCTTGTTACCTATATTTTAACATGATATTCTTACTTCTTATCAGTTGTTAAATCAGTTATTGTTACAATATCAGTTGAATTTATAAAATTAACTTTTAGGTTCGACGTTTGAGCTTTAAATACGCAATGCTATGGTTTGCTTTCAAAAACAGTTTTTTTTGTAACTAAATAATTTCAATGAATAAATTCTCGATTATCTAACTAAACAGAATAAATAATTATCTATTCAATGTAAGTTTTACCATATAAAGTTTTAAATATAAGTATATATTTTTCTGTCAATCAAACTATTTCAATTTCTAAGTTCCTAAAACAGTAAAATTTGCAGTAATTAAACGAATCGTGCGTGGGTCTTATTTCATAGAAAAAAATCATTTGATAGTTCGATATAAATATACTTACATTTCTTTGGTGGTTGTCCTACAGTATGTTTTATAGAGTAGGAGCACATTTATTGATCGATCGTGTCCGAAATCAGTGTTGTTTTGCTAATTATCCCAATACCAGGAAGTATTACAAATATTACTAACACAATGTATGATATATGACAATAACACTAGTGTTACGAGCTTATAATTATAAATCTCGTCAAGTGTATCTCTAGCAGCCTTAATTCAAGCACTAGCATGTTTTTAACGATTTTCTTTTTAGGAATTAAATTTTCCTGCATCTCAATCTATTGTATGTTTTACTTATTTTGAAGGAATGTTCGTATGAACAGACAGGTCAAAAGCTTAGTAACAGAATACCAGTCCTCGTTATAAGGTCACATAGAGATAAACTCCTTTCGTACATCTCACGTTTTTTTAAACTGACTGTTTGCTCTACATGTACGAAAAGTGCTCTACCAAATGTGGATTTCTTCGAGCACCAGGTAATCGGAACAGCGTCCTTAAATTGCAAAAATGTAATCCAAAACATAGCGATAAGCATTAGTGGAAATCGAAATACGATACTGTCACAGCTGTGTCACTAAACAAACTTAACCTATAACTAAATTTATTAGGAATGTACATTACAAGAATTACAACGCATAAACGATTGTTTCACGTATGCCTTCTTTTTTAGGAATAAAAAATCAATAAAGAAAATTGCTGTTATGCTGGGAAACAATATTGACAAGTAAGTAACTTGACAAAAATATTAAATTATTTGAAACGGATTTTAGTGAAATCAAAATTGTCACAGGTACGTACCTCTACTCCTGCGCATCGTTGTCGTGAAACAACAAAAAACAAATCAAAGATTATAAATCAATTTTAGTGGAAGCCTCTTTTTCGGTCAAAATAATTGTATGTTGGTTGTGTATCTAAAATTGCATATGTCCCGCGAAAGCAAACAATGGCGAAGGCATACAGAAGCGCAACACGCTTGATTGCGCTGAAGACACCAGCTCAATGCCAGGAGCTGCCTTCCTACTTCCTGCTTCTTTGTTGTAAACGTAACACCATTGAAGAGGAAACTTGCTTATAAAAACAATAGGTATGCGTTTACTTAAACTTTAGCGGCCTTATCACGTTTGCCCCCTAAAAATTATACCTAGTCCTTCCTCTCCCTTGAAATTACAGTTAAATAGAAAGTGACGACACTAGTTAGTTTAACCGGGCTTAGTTTTCAGTATATTCGGCAATTTATAACCGACTTCAAAAAAGGAGGTCATCAGTTAGACCTGTATGTATGTATGTTTCTATGTATTTTTGTCCGCGATTGTCTCGAGTTTGGCTGAACCGATTTTGATGCGGTTTTCACAGAAGTGTTTGTTACATTCAGGAGAAGGTTTTAGTAGGTACCAATATTAACAGACTTCAGTAAAGAGGGAGTTCTTAGTTTTATGTATGTGTCAATTTATTAAAGGCAGGTTCCTTTTTTGTAAAAAATAAATTATAAATTTAAGATAATGTTTAAATTACTAAATCGTTAATGTTTTGGCATCGCTAAGTTGCACATTGCAAAAGCGAGATTCGGACGGATACCGAATAGGCAGTTATCGTTTATTTTTATACACTTTCACTTAAAATTGGACTCAAGATCTCTTATGTACGGCACTCGCATTTGTATGAAGAAATATTTCTTAGGAGGGTTGATATGTTAAGGTATTCAATTACGCCCGCGCATTAAACTGACTTACATAATATCTTCGTACTTTTGCGTATACAAGCTCGTTTCACATTTCTAATAAACACAAATATAATAAAAATCATAAAGTAGAAAAAAGCCACCACCACAACCAGTGTTATAAACTTTATACATGTTAATTAGTACACACACATGATTTTACAAATTTACATGAAGCTGCTCGCAAATAGCTTAGTACCTATTAAAAAATTTGTTACGTATAGTTTAGTTGGTCCATGCGGTCTATAGAAAAATAGGTATAATTATGTAACCTTAGACAAAATAAATAAACTAAACTTTCTAGAAGTATTATGAATATTTGTATCAATGAGAACATTATTTTGTTGTTCTACAAACTGATTTCAATTTCACTTACACTAAGTGACTGAATAAAAAGACTTGAAAAACGCAGCTAGCTGTACAGCTTGGCACATAATATCTAGAAAATAATGGGGGCGCCACTTTGTATGTGTAATAAAAAATCTTTATTCGTTTTCTCCAAATATAAAACATAATTTAAGCCCAAAGTTAGCCAAAATCAAAAATCTACAAATTCATGATCTGTTTCTTCACAAGAAGTAATTTTTATTAGGTTTTCCAACTTAAGATAAAAATGGTTCCGTTTCAAGACTCAGTTCCAAGCTGTTAGTGAAATTGCATTGTTGTGAATAAGCTGACATTTGAATAAAATTCATTTATAAGGTTTTTATTTATCATACTTATAGTATTTTTTTAATACAATACAATAATGATATTTAAATAAAACTGAGCGTACTATATTTATAATTTTATGCCGCCACTAACTATTGTTATAGTAATTTGAAAGTAGAATTAACATTTTTTTTTATTTATACAGAACTTTACTATAGAATCCTACTTCAACCCCCCGCCCCCTGGTTGACTTAACGCTGCCTTTAGTATTGAAATGTAAAGTAGCAGCAAACCAATTCCATTAACGCTTCAATTATAGTAATATATACTACCACCTGTTTACATTTCCATGCAAACATTATTAAGATTCAGCGATGATGCGCAGTAAACAATGCTTTGAAAGTTGATCGGCCGACAACAGAGCGCTAACAAGTCTTCAACCTCGGGTGAAAAGAAAATAATGCCTCAACTAACTGGGAAACCTCGCACAAAGACTATAACAATTGATATGCTTCGCACGCGCCGGCTTTCTCATGGAGACAATATGATCCGATCATTGCGATCAACACCTTCCTTTCTAACTGTTTGAATTGCTGTCTCAAAAAACCAAACTTTCAAGCTATACCAACTAAACAAGCTCTAAAGCTCTATAATTCCATAGAAGCCTTTAAATAAAATTTTACTCTTTAAAATCAGCAGTCTAGTAAATAAATAAAAGAGAAAAATCAGCATAAACATTAAAAAAAAATTCAACTAAAAAACCTAATTATCTGAAATTCAGTACCCCTCTCAAGGTTACAAAGGTGACTTCCGAGATTAGGGTGACCACGCGTTTTGTTAGTAAAGACCTCGATTTGCGTAACACTTATTTCCTGATTTGTGTAAAATAATGCCCTTGATTGCAGTAAAAAATCTAGGTACTAGGTAGATTTTATTTGACTGTAACTGAAACCCACATTGAACCTCGGCTTCAGTCCTCAATAAAATCGAACTTATTACAATAAATAACAAATTTATTATTGATACTTAATTATTATATTAAAATAAGTATTTTTTTATAGCTTGGTTTATATTAATTTTCATGTCAACGCCATCTAGCAAAAAGTACCGCTTACTCATTGATGCGCACGCTCACGCTTCTTGTTGCTTGTGATAGTGAGTTAACATCGTTTTTAATGTTCTTATACGCCTGCAGATGGCGTTACTTGGTAAAAGATTAAAATAAATCAGTTTTGTATAAGAATTATTAATTGTGATTTTTATTATACAATGTTAAAAAAGAAAGGTTGGTGCAAAAAAGAAACCCTGAATAGATGATCTCATTCTAGACATGGGCAAAATATTTTGAAAAATCTCAGGTCAAATTTGATTTTTTTTATGGGTTTTTGTGTTTTTTCATGTTCGATGTGCGATTTAAGTCTATTAATTATGAAATATTAAACAGATTTAAATAATACTAAAGCCAAATTAGAAGTTAAGAACGAATTAATAAAATATTATCAAATTCCAAATAAAATAAATTAAGTACTTCTTAAAAAAAATGGGAAAAGGATTTTTTTCTTATAATTAAACCCAATAAATTAAATATTTTTACACAATAATATCAAAATGCATGTCATTAGATTTCGGTCTCTGCCTGAATGTGATATTGAATTCAGGTTTTCTACTTATGACAGATTCTCGTTTTGACAGATTCTACATATTTTATGACGGATTCTACTTTTGACAGATTTCATCCCTTAAGCAAATTAATCAAAAGTTTTTAGTTTTTTAGCATTCTTGTCTCTTAAAAAAAATAATAGTTTAATTATACAACGATGATGGACGACGCAATTTCTAGTGGCGCAGAAATATAAGGTAAGTATCAAGGTTCTGATAGTTGTTGAAGATGTTATTTACTTTCATAATAATTAAGTAATGTTACCAACACGTTTCTTAGTAATTTACGGTAGTGGTTCGTTTAATTTAAGCAAATTTACTATGATAAACCAATTTGGTCTTTTACAGTGTTTCCTATCTGCAAATTTTCAGAAAAGCTTTTGATGGCAATTTTTGAATTGTAATACAAATTAAAATTCCTTACTCCAGTTACAAATAAATTTACAACTCATACACGTGTGAATGACCAAGACAAGTCTTACTTCAGCGATATTGAATTGTAGATTCATGCTTCATGCTTTAAATTCAATAACTTTTTAATTTAATGCATTTAACTATATTTTCTTTGAGTCAATCAGGGAGGAGGCAGTTGATAGCCGATGAAATGTTTGTTTAAAATATTATTAAATAGGTAAAAATAGAAAACTGCAGCATTTTCCAACTTTCAAAGTTTGTTGTTTGTTGTTTACTGTGGAAGTGTTCTAGTTCTAAGTCCACTATATAATAAAAGTATAAGTTACGTTGGAAGATATCTAATCTAGATACCCTAGTAAATTTATTTCAAATTGGTAATCGATGCGCAAAAGGCGGCGGTGGCAGCGTAGTAATTGCAGGCGGCAGATTATGTCATTTCACTACCTACTGCCAGACACTCCCACTGCTTAGTATTACGTTATCGTTAATATTTTATCAAATTATTATTAGCCAAATACCAATTACCAACCAGAATGATTGTAGCGTTTTAGTAATTATAACAATAATAAAAACTTTGTTTCCACAAGCTATACAGTAAGTTGGAGGAGGAGGGAGGATGAGGGGGAACTTAATGATATACATATGTGTCTCCGTCTAATGCTGTTAAAATCTCGGTAATTTTCATGAAATCTAAATAAAACATTTTAAAACTGCGCTTGTCTGTCTATTGAAATAGCGTCAGCTTCAGTTACTTGCTTGGGTTTATCATCGGACTATGGAAAGTTCGCGGCAAGGCAACTTTCGCGGCCGAATTCAAGTGAAAGTGTGGCGCCGGACGAAGCCGGTCGCGGTTCTATTATATCACTTATGTCACTACTGTTTTTGAGTTTGCAGTCCTCTGAAAAACATTCATTAAATTCAGTTCCAGTTATCTATTCAATGTAATGAACCTAAAACGGGATATTCATCGAAAGATTCGTGGTTAGCGCGTGCCATTCCTTAGATTGGCGATCAGAATGAAAAATATATCTTGTCATGCTATTACTAAGACAATTAAAATGTGTATCTTGAATTGTAACAAATAATAATATTAGCACAATAATTAAGGTACATAAAAACGACTGCAGTCTTGAAATGTTTTGACAGAAAAAAATTAAGTTTAGAATCCATGGTTGCAATGAAAGTCAGACTCGCACTAGACACATACTAGACATAATAAATTATCAATACATTATTAATACATAGTATAAAACAAAGTCGCTTCCCGCGTCTGTTCCCTATGTATGCTTAAATCTTTAAAACTGTGCAATGGATTTTGATGCGGATTTTTTTAATAGACAGAGTGATTCAGGAGGAATGTTTATAAGTACAATACATGAGCAACATAGTAATAGGTTATGCGGTACGAAGTTGGCCGGGTCGACAAGTTATTAATAATTGCTAATATGCATAGGTCATAAAAGTAGGGGAGGCCGCACAGTGGACGTGTATATCGACTGCAATATTTATTATAAAGATATTCCGATGTATTAAGTGTACTTGTTAAATTGAAAGTGTTCAAAGTGGAGTGTTGTTCCGGATGAGCATCGCAGGTAATTTTCACACGTTGCTGCCAAAGCGGAAGTCTTGAAAAAGAAATCACCAGTCACTGACAGCTTTGTGAAAAACCTTTGTTTAAAATATCACTATTCGCTTTCAAATTTAGTTGGCGCAGCATCCACGGAAATTGTGTTCGTGCGAACAGAATTAGCATGTCTCCGCGCGATGCTGTGCTTATTTACAAAACCTCACAATGGAAGGTCAACACCAGGAACATATTACAATGTAGCTTCTTGCAATAGCATAACAGGGCCAGTTATTTTCAGTTTCTTTTTTTGTACAGTTATGAACATGTAAATGCTCTGAGCACTCAAGACAAAAACTCTTAAGTAACCGTACATGGAACTTGTCCACTATGAAAAAGACGGAGAAACAATAGAAAATTACAAAGTAATAAGAACTTATAAATGGCCAATGACCTTTCTGAAACAACAGGCGATTTTGCAAAATTTAAACAAATTCGAAAAAATTTGTTCAAACCGGAAATTGTAAACCTTTATACTACTACTTTATACGTTATAGGAGATGCTAAAAGACCACGTCACAATGATTCCACGATGCATGGAAGTATGAGTGGGTCTAACGGTGACCTCAACAAGATACTGGGCGTCATCGCTGATGTCATCATTACACTTCGAGGCTCGGTGGGTAGACAATGACTAAGGTTCGAGTGATTTGAGATCATTAAACTGTAATGTATGCTACACAAAAAAATTAATTTGCTTTGGTTTAGAGCCACCGAAATCTGATAGCAGTGAATTTTTTTTTTGGCTAACTTTTAGACTTGAACACAAATTAAGATACACATAGAGACATCACATTAATTCTTGAAAATAATTTGGAACTAGGTGAAACCTTGAAAAGTTATCAGGATAATAATATTTATGACACAATTTCATATAATCATAGCTATATATAGAGCAGTTAAGTGTTGATCGCTCGTTTACGACATATTATAGCATCTCTCGTGGTAACTGATAAGGTAAAGGCGTACGACGACTGTGATAAGGAAGTGATAACAGCTATCAAGTGGATCTTAGTAGCGGACAGCATTGAGAACGCAGATATAATGTACTTGAACAGAGATTTATTAAGATATTCTTACAGAATAAAAATACAAACTTAATTATTTTTACATAGAACATTAAAATTTCAAAAAATATGTATTTAAGATACAGTAAACCCTTTCATTCATGCCCTGAGATCGGTCCCAGGGAAAATTGTATAACATAAACAATACAGAGTATAAGAAAAGGTTCCTTTCGCTGTCCGTCGCTATATGCTTAAATCTTAAAAACTATGCAAGGAAATTTTATCGTTTTTTTTTAACCGACGAAAAAACAAAAAGGAGGAGGTTCTCAATTCGTCGCGTATATATTTTTTTTTTTTATGTATGATCACGCATAACTTTTTACTGTGTGGACCGATTTTAATAATTCTTTTTTTAATCGACAGGGTATACCTTGAAGTTGGTCCCATAAAAATTTGGAAATAAAATTCCCACCCTAAGGGTGGGAAAATAGGGGTGACTTTTTGGTCGGCGGGTTGATTTATCCACTCACAGGTTGCATTTCCGTGTTACATAATAAGTTTTGATACCTACCTACAATATCTTTGGAAATGAAATAAAATCAGCCGAAAGACGTCCACTGCTGGACATAGGCCTCCCTCACAAATCGCCTCACCGACCGGTCGTGATCGAACCTCATCCTGTTAGTCCCTCAACCTTCACCAGGTTGTGTGGCCACCTTGTGGGGTGCGACCACCCTGTGAAGGGTGATTAGCTGGGGTCAAAAAAATTAGCCCAAAAAAAACTGAAAAGCAAAAAATAAAAACTTTTTATAAAAAAATTAAACCGCCGAAAAAACTCAAAAGCATTAAATAATAGGGAAACATTTTCTATTATGCCTTAATTTACTCACTTCTTAATGTAATTGGATTACCAAGAAATTTTGAGTCGGTGCCACAGAATCAACGAATAAAGATCACTTAATTACCTGAAATTCAAAGAAATAACCGAAAAACGTATGCGCTGCGCATCGCGCTTTACATAGAAAATGAATTTGCTTGTGTGGTGTGGCGCCGACTTAAAATTTCTTGGTAATCTAAAATTACATAAGAAGTCAACAACATCAAAGTAAAAACAAGTCGAATATTCGGCTCTATGTTACTTAAATACTATGTTTATTTAGGCTTTATATGTTACTGCATGTTGTAAACTTCCATAAAGTTGTAAGTAAATAAATAAATAAATAAAATAAAAAAAAAATAAGTGAGTAAATAGAAAATGTTTCCCTATTATTTAATGCTTTTCAGTTTTTTCGGCGGTTTAATTTTTTTATAAAAAGTTTTTATATAGATATAGTGATTAAAGAGGAAGTTTTATATGTATAATACATGCACAACATAGTAAAAGGTTGGTGGTACAAAGTTTGCCGGATCGATCGACTTGTCAATAATATATTAAGAATACTACTCAAAACGATAGTGTGTGTAGAAACAAACGAAACAGCTCTGAAAGACTGACTTTTTTTTTATAAAACAAATGAAATACCTCTACAAGATTATTGCATTTTCCCAAAAGTACACATTTACTACTTATACTATAGGTAATAGTTATATCGCCGTTGAAATTGAAGGAACAGCAACTTATTTTTTTTCTTAATTTTGTGTTATTGAGATACCTTAAAATAAAATTCTGCAGAAACTACGCAGTTTCAACTTCTGAATAAATATTTATATAAGTGAAGAAGCGGCGACGAACCCAGCGAGTATGTCAAGGTGAACGAATCCCGGGTTTTGGGTCATCTTAAGGCAAATGCTAAACAGATCTGCTAATAAAGCCGTATAATGTGTACCGAGCGAGATCATATACAATAAGATTCTAATCACATATAAGGGTATAGGTACCTAACTAAACAATATACACATGATGTGATGTAACCAAGATCAATATACATACTTAACATAAAAAGAAGTCGTTTTTTTTTACATAATAGTGAATCATCCAAATAGCAATTAACATTGTTTTACGAGCGTACGCTTATAAAAACTGTTACAGATGATTTCACGAGTGGATACATTCTAAATACGTCAAAATCTTTTATTCGTCGCATCGACTTCTAGCAAGGTCTTTTTTATTGATCTTCATTTGAAATATTAATCTTCATTTAAAACAAGTCTTCGGAGAGACATAAATCCTTAACGGCATTGTTCGTGTTCATGACAACCATAAAATCAGCCAATAGCACAAGTACGACTGAGAGACAACATTAGCTTAAGTACTCTTTAGATCACGATTACTTGGTTTCAGAGGTCACACTACGTCACTATAGCCGCGGCTAAAGTCACTACGCAAACTCATAGAGATTATCATTTGAGTAGAAATAGTACGAAATGATGCATGGTAAACTTATAAGTTTATCTGTTCTGTCCTATATAACTTGCCAAAAAATATCGAGCATAGTTTTTTTACTAAGACAACGATTTTGACATGAGATACTCTGGGGTGCATAAGTTATATGGTCTACACTGCAGCCCATCGGCTGATCGGCCATGTGGCGACCATATACACCAATAATGGCTCATTGTACCCATCTATTACTTCTTACTTGACCATACTTGGAAATGAGCAACAACTGCATGCGATTGTTAGTTATAATATAACATGATCAACTCAACTCTATTCAATAGCTGAAATAAGTAAAATATATTTTGTAAAACTTAATATTTTCATTAAGCAACCCATGTAATGAAAGTCAATAAAGCCTGTGTTGGTTTACTTTATAAAAATTTTAAATTATGAATTCATGTTGGTAGGTATATTGTATCGGTCCATAGAACTGTGGATGGAAACGTACGAAGTTTTTTTTACTTATGTATCTGTTTAACATTTTATACAACAAGATTATGTTATGTATGACTTCATCATTGTTTTCATAATATAGTTGTGTTTTTGCTACTTGCTGGTCTCAGCCAAAGAAGCGAAATCTAGTTACACGTAACACCTACTTAACACTTTTTTCATTTGATTACAAATAATTATAATTACTTATCAAATTTTATGGTAAATTATAGGAACAGAGCAATTATACACATGCATAACTTAATTAACTGATTACGTAGTATTCACGTTGTACAAGTGCATTTAGTAATAAGTTATGCGACAACGACAGTTTTAGTAAGTGTAATCGTTGAAGCAGGTCAAATTTGATCAAACCACCGAACAAGGAAATCAATACAATTTGAGACGAAAAGCAATAAGGAAGTCGAGTAATAAAACCTAACTCTGATACTTTTCTGTTTTTTTTATCACAGTGGCTTATCAAACTTATTTGATTTAAGCCATAGCCAAGGGTGGCAAAATAACATCAGCGCTTATTTTAAAATGCATAATAAGATCAGTCACGGCCCACGGCTCATACAGTCGTATCCTAACTTCATAATATGGCAAGGAAGTTAATTTCTAAAATTTAATTTTAAAAAAAGTGACGCACTTATTTAAAAAATGAGGTGTTCGCGACGACACGCGATTTGAGAACTCAACAAGACAAAAAAATAATATTATTGGACTACTTATTGAAATTTCACCGTTCACATATTAACACGGTAACAAGCGTAACAACTTCCGAATGGCTTCCGCGAACCGGCCTAAGTGGAACAGTTTTTCGTGTAAACACAAATGTTAATTAAATTGGTGTTAATAACAATGCTTCAATTGTAACACCATTCAGTGATACAATATACATAATTGTAGCAACATTAACGATTGTTGTAAATGGAGCTACTATTTTGCCGGCATCAATATAGGTATTGTTTGATGAAACTGTGTTTCTGTGGCACCATTATATACAATTCGTGGACTTCAATACATAGTATAAAATGAAGTCGTTTCCCGCGTCTGTCCCTATGTATGCTTATATCTTTACAAATATGCAACGGATTTTGATGCGGTTTTTTTTAATATATAGAGTAATTCAAGAGGAAGGTTTAAAAGTATAATACATGCACAAAATAGTAATAGGATAGGCGGTACGAAGTTCGCCGGGTCGACTAGTATCTTTATATTTTTTGAAATCGCTATACCATGTACGATAATTTAATTTTGTGCGCTGTTTTTATTTATTAACTCTTATCAGTATCACTGTTATTATTGTGCCGATCAGTGTTCTCAAAAACCCTAGAGTATTATCGTGATTATTTTATTGCAGCATGTCTAATCTAATCAGATTTGTAAGTATTTAGATAATTTAATTGTAAACCAGGAAGTATTCATTGTTCGTTTTTTCTCACCTGTGCGTGTCATATTCGTGATACTATTGTTAATTTGAACATTATTCATACAGATTGTGCCAAAAAGATGAACCGCAAATATTAAGTAGGTAGGAAGTCAATAATATTAGGTAGGAAGTGGAAGACCAAGGTTAAAAAGTGTATGAATTGTAAACTTTAAATTTATGCCACCCGATTATAAATTTAGAACGATTCGGGTTACTTTGATATCAATATTTTGTTGGCATGAGGATCATCGCCTTGGTGACCTCTTTTTCAACTTTAAAAGTAGGTAGGTATTATCATATAAATTGGATTGGAATAGATACCTATTTATATGTGTGGTTTGTTTAGGTATGGTATAGCTAACATATCAAAGGATTAGTTAATAAATTTACTGATTCAAGTTCTATAAGACCTTGCTGTTTTTTCATTATAGTTTTTGTCGGTGATCTGGTCATGCTATCCAATTCCAAATAGACATAGTATTTGAAAAAACTTATAACCTTTTGACAAACGGATGGAAAGACATTGTGAATCCCAAATAAAGCATCCAAATGCTAACGTTTACTGTATCGAATTTAAAATATAGAGGCAATCAAACTTTAACGAACCAAACAACCTGAAATTCAGTTATTTTACTGATTCAAGTTATTCATTTACTAAGAATATGTTTTTCTAAGAATATTATATCATTTATATCATCCATAGAACGATCGGGCTCTTGTTTGTTCAGATTCAAAGTCAACGCCGTGGCGTGCACCGAGCCTTGATGGTCGACCCAGGGCTCGGCTGCTGATTGCTCATCCATAACACAGCCGCATCTGGCTGATCAGAAGTTCCGCGATAGAATAATAAAAATAGATCGGATTCAAAAAAATTGAAGGATCGGCAAAGGCAAGTAAAAAACTGTAAGTCACGATAAAATAAATTTGATTAAAATATTCCAATAACATTTTTTGTCTGTTGGATATTCATATATTTTTTAGGGAAGTATATCCTTCAATATAGTCATACAGATTAGATTAATAAACCTACAAAAATCATCCCGGTTTACAGAAATTACGATTGTAGCATTTACAAATAACACAAAACTGGAACATTCTTCATTGTGATAATAAACGACAGTAATTATTATTTTTACGGAACTAAATTTGCATACGTTAGCTGAACAGACCACAAACCGAACAACCGACTATTCACAGTTATTCGGTCACTAAACAACAAATTTGACCGGCCCAAACAATCATTAACCTGTAGCAGAAAACGTTTAAAATATACGTTTTAAATATAATGGAAAACGGGTAACGAGTGCTAATACAAGCACATGCATCAAGGGACCGCACATGAATTTTGGGTACTCGCCGGGTCTTATTCCGCAATACGATATGAGGAAATATGGGTTACGCCTTGGTTACGTATTCATCCCTCAAAATGTTGAGAGCATCAGTAGAATGATTAAAGTTACTACAGAAACGAAAGGCTTTGTAGCAAAAATATACGCAGATGGCATGTTGGTAAGTTAATAATATAATATTGTGATGTCATTTGGCCTACTAAACATTCCAACAAAGCACGGTGGAAACAAGGTCGCAGACGTTCCAAGAGGTGATCGACCCGATATCTCTTGATCTGGAATAGGTACCGATTATGACAAATTCGATTTTGTCGGCTGTGCCCACAAACCGGGGCAATTAATCTACTTTAATTAATTATTGACATAGTTGATTTCATTGTTACCGAATGGGGTACTAGACAAAAAGCAGGTGAATTTATTGCTACAACCAGCACGCCTAGGACAATACAATATTTTTTTACAAATAAATTAAAGAAAACACTTGGTGTAAAAAAAAATTAAAAAAAAAATTCGAGAAAAGCTGAGGTGGGGGAGTTAAAATGCATTAAATGAAGAAAACCATCTGAATAAACATTATAATACATATTGCAACCGAATAATATTTATTTAATTAGTTTGCATAAAAACGGAGCTCTAGTACTTTTTGGTTATAAATCAGCATATTTTATATGAAATTATAATATGCAATACATACCTTGGTTTGGTATGGATATGGTTACAATAGAACATAATTATGGCAAAGAAGTTCTTAGAGAGTAGCTTCTGTACTAGCTTCAAGGGATATGGTAACAATAATTAACAGAACTGATAATTTTCTGATAATCTGACTGACAGGCCACAGTGAAAAATAATAGGTTTAATTTAAATAGCTTCAGAAAAGGTGCGGGCACGCTCCAATCTTCAATCAATCTAATCGTGATAAAAATAAAAAGAATCACAAATATTTTAATACTAAGGTATTTTTTTACCACGCGAAATAAGTATTTTTTTTCCACGCAAAATAATCCTAACTACCTACTTATTACTTTCCCAAACAAATCGATAACTAATCAATCATTTAAAGTAGGCTAATAAAAAACTAGAGCGCAACAATAGGCAACGTGTTCTTAATCGTAAACAATAAATTTAAGTAGTAGGTACTTAATTTCAATTTAATTAAAAAGTTTGTTTATTTTTGTAATAATATACACATTAATATTTCGTGAAACTTTAATTGAATTTCAAGGCAGACCTGAAAATTGGAAACATGACTTTATCTACCAAACAGAGAATTTTGTTAAAAATAAAAAAAATGTGCGTATTTTAATAATATGTGTAAAAAAAATACCAATTTTGATTTTTTTTTTTTGTTAAAGTATATATAAGGTAAGGAACGTCAATAAGATTAAGTGATCTACAATCATCTGATGTATCTAGCCTCGACGACCGCCGGACCTCTAAATTACACATAACAGCGGTTAAGCAGAAAAACCAAGGCCTCTGGTGCCTTGCCTCTTCCTTGTGAAGCCAAGAAGTGGAAAAACGGTCAAAAGGTAGTATTTTTTATTACTGGTTGACTAGGGCTGCCTCGATCCGAGCTAATTTATAATGGTTCTTATAATTCAAACATGTTATGTAATTATAATAAGAGATTTATTTCATAACAATAAATTTTTTATACTAGCTACTATAGTATATTGTTAAAAAAATAATAGTAAATCTATTACTGTACTGTCAAAAATTTTAAATGAAAGTCTTCATATTGAATTTGGCACCCCTAAGCCAAAATATTACTATAAAACCTAAGACAAAAAAATACAATGTCAAACGATGTCCAAGCAAAGTTAATGATCGCGGTGTAATGAAGTAATAACTCATTTAGCGATAACATTGTTACGATTGCTTGACATAACCATTTCCACCTCTCGTCTGCACTGGTTTAGTTTGATAACACACAGAATTTAGCGATAAAAAAACAACAAATAAAATTAAAAACTGAAAATTTAATTGTATTTGAAAGTGCGCTAAATGCTAATACAACTTTTCCAAGTCCGAGTGTTAATCGATTTGTAAAATGAGAAATTAAAGGCGATTTCTTTATTTAAATGCCGACAAATTGTATAATTCGTAAGATATTCGTACTTTGGCATTTTTTCTACTTTAAACACTAGAAATGAATACTTTAAACACTAGAATTTGTTTATTCTCACTTACGAATTATGGTATGTGATGTCAGAATAGGTACTAAATGAAAGCTAATTTAGAACCAGATATAATTAAAGGAACAGCAACCACAAATATTAAACGATTTAACCCATCACCTTTTGAATTTACACTTGCTTTCATATTACATTAAATGAGAAAGGTTTATTTACATTCGATATATCGAACTAAAGCACATACGAATTTAATGAATTTACTTTCTAATGACATCCAAGTAGTACAAGATAAGGCATTCATAAGTTGTTACATGTATTTTATAAACAACAAAAATAGCACATAGCACTTTTAGTAAGAAAAAAAATTAGGAATATTCCTGAAAAAAAGTATTATTGAGTTTCGTAAAATGTGTTATATTTTACGAAACTCAATAATACTTTTTTTTCGATTTATGAGAGCTTTTAGTGATTTATCAGGCAAAACTTTTAGCACTTTGAAAAAAAAAAAAAATTAATAGTTGTGATTGCTGACGATACAATTAAGAGGCTGTTTACATGTTACATGTTTATTGTTTAAATACTTTACAGATTACAGATTGTGAGAGTTTCTTTTCGTTTTCATAAACGTAGACGACCTCTTAAGAGAACACATGTTAATTTACAAGTTTACATTGCTGCAATAATATACAAAGCGTCACAGGCGTGTCCAATTTGGTAATATTAGCCGTGAAGAAAACCGTCAACCGGGCCCCAAATCTACTGTTATCACAACTAATCAATAGTGGCCTTACTGTAAATCTTCTTTTGCGTGAACGTTACTTGGTAATTTATGCACGCGCAACGGTAACTATTACGACCGTATTTTATATGAAGTTTCACTACGTAACGTAAGTATTCGAAAAACAAGCCGCAGTAAGGGTGAACAGAAAAACATAATAGTTCGTTGCACGCTCCGCACAGTGCCGAAGAAGCAGAAGGCAAAAAAAAGTGATTAGATGATGTGGTAGACTTGAAGCGCAGCAAATTGAACGCACCCATTCAATACAAGCAAGAAAACTAAAATCTTACCGTCACATGTAGCGGCCATGAATTTGCCGTTTGCCGAGAAGTCTCCATGCACGACCGTGCCTGGGTGACCTTTGAGGTTCTTCAGCAGCCATGGATGGGTGAACTCGGTCTTGCCCTTCCAAGCTGCCCGCTTCTTCGCCTTGCCGCTTGAGCGCTCAGAACTTTTCTCTTCTAATGATGACTCCACTGCCGGTTCTCCTAGAATGGATAAGTTTCAGCTTTATTATATGTATTGGTAATAATATTATTTATCGTAATATTTACAACTAACCTAGCCTTATAAAAGTTTTCGTAATAAAAACTAATTTTCGGTACGACAAGTATGTATAACATGCAAAACAATTTTTTTAAATTATATTATAGGACTAAAACTGCAGTCACCAGAATTGGCATTTCGACTGATGACTATTTTACTATTTAGTCGCAAACGCATAGTGCCTAAAACATATTATTCACGTCTATTTTTAAAGGTTTTAATCACAAGTCGATAATCAGCAATTTTGCATTCGTAAATTAAATTTAAATGTTATCTTCTGTAGCGACAAATATTTATCATGTCATGTGTTACGCATCTTGTTAGCACGCACACAAAAATTTTAAATGATTTTTTGAGATATATTTTTTTTATCTTGTTACGACGACTCCGAGGCCATGCCGTGTCCTATCGCGTTGCTATAGGAAGTCACGGAGCATGACACAGTCACACAGGTTATGTTTATTTCATACAAAATTATTCATCGCATGAACACCAGCGCTAGCTCTGTCTTACAGTGGTATGACGTCCTACGCAATTAGCATCGCACCTTTTAGCTTGTTCCATCCCCACACTCCCAAAGCTACCAAACATTTGTGTCGCAAGAGGATGAAGGCGAGTGTCCGGATCTTATTAACTGAGCTGGTTGACACATGGCCGGTTTAATAGAAACGTACCTAATACATAAATTATTAATTTTTAATCTTCCTGGTGGCTCTAACAAAATAAATACTAAAATAATTGGTAA
Organism: Euspilapteryx auroguttella; assembly: GCA_951802225.1. Classification (NCBI taxonomy): domain Eukaryota; kingdom Metazoa; phylum Arthropoda; class Insecta; order Lepidoptera; family Gracillariidae; genus Euspilapteryx; species Euspilapteryx auroguttella. Next base: position 5,544,254 of record OX637654.1, read on the forward strand.
GTATATATAAAGACGTAAAGTACAATAAAATATAACGCACAAAATAAGAAAAAGAGGTTCTTAATATTGTTTTTTTTTTATTTTACATCATTGATTTACATAAAAATTATAAGTTTGTTTAGTGAGAAATGATTAAGGACAGTTAGTAAATAAATATTTTTTTAAAAGTTAATGAAAAAAATACTTGATTCTGAGATATTTCCAGCGTATTTATCACAAAATAAAATGAGTTAAAACAGGTATAAATTGCATCATCAGACGTAAACAAAGTTTTATAAGGTAAAACATAAACAAAACTCCCATGTGTAATAATAATATTATTTATGATACAATTCTGCATTGTGCACAAGTTAAGGAATTAAAACTCAGATTAAATAACACTCTTTGACACTAATATTAATGCCTACACAAACTTACCTAAAAATATTGATTTGTTGTAAAATATCATTGATATATATTATTATTTTACAACCTATTTACAACCAGTAGTAAAAATAAAATCCCAAGGTGAAGCTCAGCGCAAGACATTATAGTTATTTTTTATTCAAATTAATAATAAGCAGGTATATACTTATCATACACACATGTCACTGCAGAACAGAGGAGAACATTGGGTATTGATCGCCTGGGCAACCATGCGGGATCAACCTATCCTATTACCAGCTACGGTATTTAACCCCCCACGAAACGTCGTTTACGTACTTTAATAGTTTACGTACTATTAAAGTTTGTATTAATTTAACTTACACTCTTACTCAGTCAGTAACATTGTGACCCTGATGGGATTTACATTATAAAGAAAGGTAATAAATACCTAGTTCGAATACGCGACAGCGAGACAATATTTTCGAATTCGAAAGCACCTCAATCCGTTAAAGATCATTAAAGGATATCGGTATAAGTGATTTCGTAACATTTTCACTGCTTATTTATCTTCTCATTTTTTGAGCAAAAGGCTGCTGAAGTGAAAGTGTTGCGCGCGGTGTGTTACCGATTTGTGACAACAAGCTAAAAATAACAGTTTTGTAAGATTAAAATTTTGAAATGTTTTGTGTGCTGTAGCTCTCTTAACTTGCCAAGTTTGCTTTTATTGCTTTGAATATATTTAACTTTATTACGAGCTGTCCCCTCATGGTTACACCATTGAATAAAAGTTACTTGGATCTTAAAATCTTGGCAAATAAAAAAAAACAACCACAACAAACCACCAACTGTCAAAATAATAATATGTAAACAAAGAGTAAGGAACTCTAATTTTTTAGAACATCTATTAAAGCCTATATGTCACTCGGGAACCCGGAATACTGTAGCTTCCCAACAGTGAATGAATTTTTTAAATCGGTTCAGTAGTTCCAGCGCCAATTTGATGCAAGCAAACAAACAAACAATCAAATCTTTCCTCTTTATCAATGGAATAGATATAGATAAAATACAAATTCAAACCGAAAGGTTTTATTCAAAGCCTTCAGTGGCAGTTATCTTGACTATTAAATGTTAATATTAAATGAAGTAATTTTTGTTGATTGTAATTTTTATTGTGTTTAAATATATATTTTTTGTAACTAACGTTTTATTGTGTTTCAATGTTGTTGTAAATAAATGGTTCTTTCTTTCTTTATTTAAGTATTTATAATGGGATTCAGGGGCTTGTTTCCAAAAGATATTTAAAAAAATAAATGTGTACTTAGACTTTTTTTATGAGTTTAGAAAATATATGTCTTCATTTCTATTATTTCATACCTACAAGAAATATTATAGGTAGGTCAATATTTTTTTGTGATATTAAGAGCCAGTTTACAGCGAGGCTAGCCCCATTCGCGAAAAAAAAATATATTTCCTAACCTAAGGCAAATATCAGAAATGTGGCACAGTATGACACTATTACACAAGTTTGAGATTAAAATTTGATGGAATCTAGTAAGTTAAAAAAACAGTAAATCAAAGAAGGGAAAATTTGCTGAATTTACCACAAGTCGTAACCAAATCGTAATCAAAACTAAATTCTGCCACAAATAAACCATTTGTATAACTTTTAAATGAATCCACTTCAAAAAAAACATTTGTCACTCTAAACGTACAGCTAAAAATATAAAATGGTATAAAAAGTAGAGAATTAACTCAGATATTGTATTAACTAAGTGTGAAATACTATGTTTTGAAATTGTTTTCATTGTCATATTTGGGTAAATTTCCAAAAAAAAAATAGTGGGATCGATTTAAGTGTAACTATAACTTCTAACATGATTACAAGTGGGGCATTCCAAGTGTGACGGTCGGGACATTTTACTCCTTTTTCTAAGTACTTCTGTATTTATTTCAGTTATTTAAGAGCACCAAATAAAAACTGCGATTTCAACATAAACTTAAATCATTAAACTTTAACATCCCTAAATTTCAAGCATGTACTTAATAATTTACTATGAAAAAAAAGGTCTTGAAAATTGTGACGGTCGGGACCCTTACTTTCTTGTCTACTCCAGATTTACACATACATTTTAAAGTTTGTAAGAAACTATTAATGATATGAATACGAATCATTCTATGCAAATTTATGAATAGTGAAGCTTTCAGTATGTACAGATTTGAAGTAACAAAAATGATTTTTTTTAACAAAGTTCCGATTTGATGAGTGTGACGGTCGGGACAAGTCATTGTGACGGTCGGGACGAGTAACAAATCAACAAAAAATTATGTGTTTTTATTCTTTTATTTAGTTTAATTAAAGTTTTTTTTACATTAACTTTTACAATTATTTTTCAAAATCAGCTATATATTGCTAAAACGTCAAAAAATGCGATCCCTAATATTTTTACTCTTACAATTTCTTTGATATCTTTGCTTTCTGAGGCTTTTTATGCATAGTTACTTTGTATTGGTTTTCCTTAGCTTTCAGTTTTCTTATTCTACTTTTTTCTTACTCATTACTTCATACTTTGAAGTATGTAGTAATGAGTAAGAAAAAAGTAGTGATACTTTTCGACTGCTCCGTGGCTCAGTTGGCAGTGATGTGGACTGAGTAAGCGTGAGCACACGGGTTCGATTACCGGGCGGGGCGAATATTGATATGATGAATATCGATGTTTGTTTCAGGTCTGGGTGTGATGTTCGTCTCTGTGTGTGTTTCGGGCGCCCTAGATACAGGTTCTTCCTAGTTAGCGGCTCTGAGTGTGATGTGTTATTATTATTATACTCTCATACTCATAGTTTCTGCTGGACAATAGGCCTTTTTTTGGTAATGGGGGGCCACTCGAGTACGTTACGTCTCATAATATATCAAAAAACCAATAAACTCGGGGAATTAAAATTTATTATAATATGTTTAGTCTTATTTAAGCCTTAAGCAAGCGAAATTAAAAAAAAAACAGTATTTTGTTACGAAATATATACTAAAAAATCAATAAAACCAAGAAAATAAATTAAATAATTTTGGATAGACTTGTTTAAGCCCAATGCAAGCGATATTTGTAAAAATACAAGAAAATTGCTACTTGGAATTATGATGGTTGGATGGGACTGTGACGGTCGGAACAGAACTTTAAATTATTGTGTAAAAAAAACAACAGCCCATAGCCACTTTAAGAAATGGCAAACCCCTCAGATTCTATTTATTTGTTACTTGCAATACACGCATTTTATCATAAACACGCATTTTAAAGGTAAAAATCAACAATAGTTAATTTAAATGTGACGGTCGGGACATAGTTCTGGTTACCAATGATTGCTTAATATTATAGAAAGTAACTAACCGTTTTAATTTATATTTTACGTAGTAAATCTTAAGTAATGTACTAATTGGTTATGTTCCCAACAGGCTGATTCACATTCATAATATCTGGGTTTTTATTTTTTGAAATCATACACAATAACCTGTATGTGGTGAGCTTGACTAACACCTGTTGATATTGACCAAAAAAGTAGAAAAAACTGTTTTTTTCCATTTTTTTTTATTAATTTCATAAACTTAAGACTGTATACTGTTATTCTAAATGCATAAATAAACTATTCTTTAACTTTAATGTTTTACTTGTCTGGTGTCACGTTGCATGGAATGCCCCAAGTACTACAAACTATAGTCAACAATATATTCAAACTTTTGGTCAAACACCCAAATCGCTATTGCGTCTGGTTTCTTCGGGGCAACGAATTAAAGTGGCCGACCCGTTTTTGGCTCTCCTGAACATTTTAGTTAAAACGAGTTACTGGGTTTTGATTTTAAGCAGCCAAGCCTGGCCAATAAGTTTACTGTCTTACTGATAATAGATGTTTATGAATTCTTTATACCTAGTGTAAGTAAGTAGTTAGTCCCTGTAAAGTAGGTCAACTTCTTTTAAAAATATTTCATGGATAAGCCAACTATCAAAAAAGTTTTACCTGGAGTACTAGGTTTACCTATGTAGGATGTATGTATAGGTGTTACTTAAATTAGCTCTAATCAACGAATCTGTGTCAGCTGCATTCTATCACCGCTACATTATACAGTTAGCATCCGTTCACCACAAAAAAAAAAACAGTGAGTGAATCACATGGCATGAGCCCGCGCGGCCTGGCCTTCCTGACCTGACTCCCGTTTAACGGTGTTCTGGCTATAATTAACACCAATAAATACTAAAATAATATTTGTTGTATTCCCAAAAATGTTTAAAACTCACCTGAATCTTTTTCAACTACTTCTTCCTCCACGTTATTCCTCGTTCTGAAGATCTTGTAAAGAAAATTCAGCAAAATACACGCTAATGTGGTGTAGATTAACACCAGGATGGTTTCTACGCTGAAACCGGCTTTATTCTCTCCCATGTTCACTCAATAAAAGCACGAGAGCTGCAAGTTTTTTTAAAAATACACGTGAGTTAACGCTGTTAGCACACCGATACAATTTAGACTGTGACTAACTTTGACTGTGTGACTGACTGACTGAACTGAACGTGAACCAGTAACATTTTTCTATGACGTGACTGAACGAAACGAATGAAGAATGGAAGATGAATGAAAGGCTAATTACGGCGCGAAAGCCAGTGAGATGGGAAAAGGTTTTTCGCGGGAAGCGTGTGGAAGAAGTCTTTTGTTTCTCAGTTTAATAAATTAGTTTTCCGTGGCAATTATTGTGCAAGTGTGGTGGAATTAGTGTATTATTGTGCCCTTTATGGAGAACTGTCTATTGAAGTGAGAAATAAAGGAAGGCGCTCCCGAACAATTCTCATCGATGTCCTGTGAAAAAGTCCGTGTGAACATTGAAATGTGAGACCACCACCCTCGCAATTCAATGGGTTAGGTTAGGAACCTAGGTTAGGAAAAACAAAGAATTATACTACAGAAGACATGATTGCTAAGAAATAAACTACTGAAGACTTGGCTGTATGGACTAAGTTCCTTTGCCTGCTCAGAATGGGCGAATTTAAAAATAACAACAACAAACAGGGAAAAGCAGGGTAAAAGTAAAAAGTAGGTAGGTACCTAGGTACAGTGGTGGTCTACGTCGCCGTAACACTTCCGGTTTTTCTGTATTGCAAAATAGCTCTTGGTGTTTGGTAATACAGTCTAGGGCTGACGAGACCATAGACAAATCTGTTACTGCCTCCTAGTCCGTGTCTGTATGTACCTACCGTAGGGTACATTACATTAGAGGTGAGAATAACTGCTATTTTTCAATCGCATGCGATCACTGTTATGCTATTTTCGAACAACTGCGATTTTAAACTGCGATCGCATTTTCGTTGCCAGATCGCATATCATGCAACGGCAACGAAAATGCGATCGGCAACGAGAATGCGATTGGCAACGAAAATGCGATCGGCAACGAGAATGCGATCGGCAACGAAAATGCGATTGACAACGAAAACGCAGGATGTAACTAGACATGCAAGTTTGCTCTAATATCAATGTTAATATGGATATTTTTATCGAAGTGCAGCAATTATCGATATTTCAAAACCTTATACAATTTTTTTTCAGCAAAATGTCTTTTTAGTACATTTCATATTAATTCGATAGGAGTGAGATCGTAATGCTTCAATGCGTTTCGTTGCTTTGCTAATGACAAGCTGTCACATGCGATCGCGTTTTCGTTGCTGACGGCAACGAGAATGAGATCGTTGCCGACGGCAACGAGAATGAGATCGTTGCCGACGGCAACGAGAACGCGATCGTTGCCGGGCAACGAGAACGCGATCGTTGCCGACGGCAACGAAAAACGCGATCGCATTATTACATTCGTTGTGAATGACGACCACCTCTACATTACATACCTATCTCTAGTTGGTAGGTACAGTCAAGGACTAGGAGGCCGTAACAGATTTGTCTATGGTTTCGTCAGCCCTAGACTGTAAAACCAAAGAACAAGAGCTATTTTGCAATACAGAAAAACCGGAAGTGTTACGCCGATCGTGTCCGCCACTGTACGTATAGGTACCTAGTTGGCATGCAGTTGGTCTGTGATGAGAAAATTTACCTTCTCTCTGATGGGAAACACTAATCTCTGTAAGTGTCAATTGTCCGCTGGCCAACAAAAAATATAAATACCTATATTGAAACAAATATTTTCAAAAATTTAGTTAGACATGGTTTAAATATTAAATTTAATTTGTGCAAAAGATTTATGATAAGAGGCAGGCCAGGGTTGGTGGGTCGTTTTAGTAACCATGTCAAAGCGCGGAAGGTAAGTGAGTAGTGCAAAGTAGGATAAATAGGTAGGTACCTACCTAAAGCATGATGGGTAGACCTAGGAGTAGAGGTAGAGGTAAAGGTACAGTGGCGGTCTAGGCCGCCGTAACACTTCCGTAACCGTAACTATTCCAAAATAGCTCTTATTCTTTGGTCTAGGGCTCACGAGACAATTATACAAATCTGTTACACCCTCCTAGACCGCCACTGTACTGTACCTAACCAAATAAAAAAAAAGAATCCGCATTGCCCAGGCATTTTGTTTTTATTTTTTATTGGCATTGCCATGCCATGCCAGACAACTTGCCACCCCAGTAGGTATCGTATCTACAGGGTGGCATGCCATGCCAGACAACTTGCCACCCCAGTAGGTATCGTGTCTACAGGGTGACTTTGAAATCAGCGTTTATTTTTTAACTGGGCACTCCTACCTCAGAGTAAGGAAACCGCCGCTACGCTATACAGTTAGCCTATTTTTGTATATTTGCTTTCTCCTGGTTACGCTTACAAAACTTACTATGTGATCAAAAAGGACAGAAGATGGGTTCGATTTTGAGCTGCGTGTCAACTAAACTGTCAAATAGTGTTCACGCCCATCGTTCGTGCACATCAACGCGACCTGGCGCGGATTCAAATATGCCGTGCCGTGCTACCGGCGGCGGCGCGCTACCACCACCACCGACATCACCAACGAGCAAGCACGACGCGGGACGCGGGGAGAGGCGACCATCAGCGAGGCCGTTACACAAGCGACGCGCACCAGGCAGCGCCCCACTCACTTTTCGGAACCCGCAGCAGCGACCACATAGCTCTTTTTGTCACCTCTTACTTCCCGCCATTTGTAACCGCGAACATTTGTTACCAGAAAATACAAATCCTTATTATACAGTCCACTAGTTTTTCCATCAATTCCCGAGGGAGCTACGAGGGACCAAACAAATAGGGTTGTATTGAATCCAGTTTCAATCGATATCGACATGTGTAAATAAATAAACCTTTTTGGCCTGGCACATTTTTCAAATTCAGGGAAGTCTAATGAAATCAAACAATGTAACAGATGCTATGTGAAAGCTAACAGTGGATTTTATTTATTTGAAAGGTTTGCTATGACTGAATATTTGTGAGGATACCACCTAAAGAATACGGGATATTAAAATAAATGTTATTTTTAAGCGACGAAAAAACAAAAAGGAGGAGGTTCTCAATTCGTCGCGTATATATCAATATCAATACATAGTATAAAATAAAGTCGATTCCCGCGTCTGTCCCTATGTATGCTTATATCTTAAAAACTATGCAATGGATTTTGATGCGGTTTTTTTTAATAGATTGAGTGATTGAAGAGGAAGGTTTATAAGTATAATGCATGCACAAAATAGTAATAGGTTAGGCGGTACGAAGTTCGCCGGGTCGACTAGTATATATATATTTTAATGTATGATCACGCATAACTTTTTACTGTGTGGACCTTGAAGTTGGTCCCATAAAAATTTGGAAATAAAATTCCCACCCTAAGGGTGGAAAAAACGGGGTGACTTTTTGGTCGGCGGGTCGATTTATCCACTCACAGGTTGCATTTCCGTGTAACATTATAACTTTTGATACCTACTTACAATATCTTTGGAAATGAAATAAAATCAGCCGAAAGACGTCCACTGCTGGACATAGGCCTCCCTCACAAATCGCCTCACCGACCGGTCATGATCGAACCTCATCCTGTTAGTCCCTCAACCTTCACCAGGTTGTGTGGCCACCTTGTGGGGTGCGACCACCCTGTGAAGCGTGATTAGCTGGGGTCAAAAAAATTTGCCCAAAAAAACTGAAAAGCAAAAAATAAAAACTTTTTATTAAAAAAATTAAACAGCCGAAAAAACTGAAAAGCATTAAATAATAGGAAACATTTTCTATTAGGCCTTAATTTACTCACTTTTAAAGTAATTTTGGATTACCAAGAAATTTTGAGTCGGTGCCACAGAATCAACGAATAAAGATCACTTAATTAACTTAAATTCAAAGAAATAACCGAAATACGTATGCCTGCGCATCGCGCTTTAGATAGATACCTAATGAATTTGCTTGTGTGGTGTGGCGCCGACTTAAAATTTCTTGGTAATCCAAAATTACTTTAAGAAGTGAGTTAATTAAGGTCTAATAGAAAATGTTTCCCTATTATTTAATGCTTTTCAGTTTTTTCGGCAGTTTAATTTTTTATAAAAAGTTTTTATTGTATTCAAATATCTAATAATAATTATCGTTTATTATCGGACATTACATCCATAGTTTTTAGTAGGTAAGTTAAGATTATACAACATGTGACTTTGAATTTGTTAGGCAATTAAAAAAATAATTTTTGTTTTCGTAATAGTTTATCAAAGCAAATATTTATAGGCATTTATAGGAAAACATATTTTTATAAGGCATCTTATTATTTTTAATCTTGTAAGTATTGTTTTCCGTTTTCCGGTGGAGATCTTTATTTAGTGGCATCTTCCTTTGCTGGTCTAGAATAAGCGAATACAACAACAAAAATATTTCTAAAATATATTTTTGTCTGTGCAATACGTCAAAGATGGTAGAAGGTAGAAGCATAGACATTATGTAGAAGAACGCTCGATAATTTTTCTTTCCTTCTCTTTTCCACTCAAAGAAATATAAATTCATAAAACAAAGATAGCGCTATGAACGTGTATCTTAAAACCTTTCCTATATCCTCTCAATAATTTGAATTTTCTCGATTTTGACATTGACATTTAATTTTGACGGGTCGACTTCGTGACAAAAAAAACAGTCAGTCAAGTCATTGTCTTGATTTGAGTGAGAAGTGTGGAATTAACATTTTTTGTCTATATTATTAAACCAAGAAAACAAAAAATGCCTCGTCGTGGACGTTCAGCTAGTCCGCCTCCAGCGCCCCAGCGCAGGTAAGTCTCGTTCATTTAAATCTATTTCATTTCCAAGTAACCTTTTTATCTAACCTATTTCGTAAACGTTTTAGGGCTGCACCTCCACCGAGCAGCCTGCCGGCCCGGGCTCCCCCATCGGCTCCAGCGCCTGCCTCGGCCATGGCCGCCCCGCAGCAACCATCTATGTTCGGTCAGATGGCTGCGACAGCGGGCGGTGTCGCAGTTGGATCAGCTGTGGTTAGTGCGAACACGTTATCTGTTACGTAAACAGCGTAATTTTTTGCAAGCATTTGCGCCATTGACATGATCGTACTAAATAATCGCTTTCTACCTTCTAGATATTTCTATTTACAAGAAAATTGGCAACAAGCCAGCCATTCTTCTTAGGGATACTCTTTTATCTTGATGAATGATACTACTGTTATTTATCATTCATGAGTAACATGTTTGCACAATGTTTTTGTGTCTTTACTCATAATAATAAGCAACTACCTAATGTCCCGACATTTCCTTGTGAGACTGGCCAAAAAAAGTCACATGATATGATGTCATTTATTTCAGGGTCACGTTGCGGGAGCTGCCCTCACAGGCATGTTCAGCGGTGGCAGCAGCAGCGAGCCGGCACAGCAGCAACAACAACAAGCTGCTGCTCCAGCCAGCTACCAGCAACAAGGCCAGCCACCCTCAGGCCCCTGTGCCTGGGAGATCAAACAATTCATTGAGTGTGCCCAGCAGCAGCACGACTTGTCTCTCTGCGAGGGATTCAATGAGGCCCTGCGCCAGTGCAAACTTAACAACCATATTTAAGTGATGAACAAAAAAACAATTCCCATTATTATTTTCATGATGGAAGGATGTAAGGTGCAGGTCTGAAGCCACCATTTTAAACAACAAACAGTTAACATTTCATTAGTTGAATTATTACTGCTGGGCAGTCTTATTTTGTCTATTATTCTATTATTTTTTAGAAATTTTAGTTTTTCTTTGCTGTTATATTTTTTGAACAGATTATTAAAAAAATATTTAAACCATTTTTGTCAGTGCTGTGAACCCAATTATTTTATATGTTGGAAACAGAATAACATCATTGCACTATATAATTTTAAATTGATTTAGTTAAATAAATAGTTAGAACAACCAAAAATTTGTTTCATTTTATTGTAAAGTTAGGAATAATAAAATAAGATGAGAATTTGAAATAAACTAAAAAACTAACTAACTAACTTTTTTTTTTAAGTATCTAAAATCATAATAATACTTATATCAAATTAGTCAAGTTTATAAGTTCATTAGAACATAGTGATTTACCTTCTCTCTGTTCATTAGTATCGGAAGGGAGTCCTAAGGGCGTTTTTAACATCGTACATAGAGAGACAGGTTCATCTCTCACAAACTATTCTAAAAAAATGCTCCTCTCCCTAAACCTCCACTCCCAGACCCAGCCCGCCCCGCTACAGCCGCAGCCAGCAGCACGCGCCGGCGCACCCGCCGCCCATCATTGTCACGCCGATGCCGCGCCGGTCCATGTTCCGCGATGCTGCGTCCATCGCTGGAGGCGTTACTGTGGGAACTACTATGGTTTGTTTCATTTGGTTCTTACATAAATAAAACCACCGAGCTAACAATGTTCATAAAAAATGTTAATGACAATTCCAGGGTCACTTGGCGGGTGAAGCTATTACGAGCATGTTCACGGGGCGGCGACGTGAGGAAGTCATGCAAACTCTTCCGAGAGACTATCAGCTAGGTACTTCTCTTCCCCACTTTACTTTTTATACCTTAGTACCTAGTGCTACGTGTAGATACTTAGTAGGTACCTACTTACAAGCCTAAGCAATCTTTCTATATCAACAGAAGAAGCTTCTACTCTGGGCAATGCTTGGCCCCATTCGTCACCATTACATTTATAAAACTTCAGATTTCTCAATTTTTGTTGAAATCTAATTTTATGTAAGTACCTACTCTACAGGGGTAGTTATTTAATTAGTTTGTTACGTTTTAAAATATTAACTCTTCATTTACCTATTCAGTTTCTCATTAAATTTTCAGTTCACTCAAGACGCGTTAGGAACGAATCAAGCCACCAAAAAGCATTCATAATGCGTTTGATAGTAAATGTTTTTTCTTTAGGAAACGAGCCAAGCGGTCCTTGCGCGTACGAAATATCGCAGTTCCTCTCGTGTGCGACCAACCACGAGAACCTGCAGGAGTGCGCGGCCTTCAACGAGGCGCTCAGGGAGTGCAAGAGGCGAAATAGTTTGTTCACTCATTTATATTATGCTTCTTCTTCTCTCTTAAGAGCTGTGTGCTCTTGTCGGTGGAGCCACCTCCGTTCATCCCTGTTCCCCGACAGCTTCATAACCATCTGATACGACTGCACACTCGCTTACTTATTTGGTCATCTACATAGGTCATGTTAGGACTTAGTTCATCATTATACTTCTATTAGGTACTTACTATTCTATTACGATTGGGTCAAGAATTGCGATTTTCGAAATTTTGATAGTATCTTCATTTTACTTGTCTTACAGGATCAAAGTTACGAGACTCGTTGACCCAATCGTGATCGTAGTAGTATAGTCATAGAATAGAAGTTGAAACGTAAGTTTAAGACATTAGGGCCCCGTTTATGATGCTGGCACTATCTATCTACCACCTACATAATCTAACATGAATGGTTTTTTTACAGGGTTACCCTAGCTTGATGTTTTTCTTCACCACATCCATCTTATTCAAAATTGAAACCTTACAAAACAAGACTACAAAATATACCTCTTTATTAGTTCATATATTTTGTATTATTAATTGAGGGTTGACTGACATACAATATACCTAATACTGAACTAAATAGTTACTTTATTATAAATTATCAACAACAATTTTCTCCCATCAATACATAGTATAAAACAGTCGCTTTCCGCGTCTGTCCATATGATTGTATGCAATCTTAAAAAATACGCAACAAAAGTTGATGCGGTTTTTTCTAATCAATAGATCGATTCAACAGGAAGGTTTATAAGTGTATAATACATGCACATCATAGTAATAGGCAAGGCGGTACGAAGTTCGCCGGGTCGACTAGTATCCAATAAATGAAAGTCTTTTTACAGGTGTATATAAACTTACAATTTATTTACACTTATATAAATGTTGTGGCGTTTTGTAGTTGATACATAAATAAAAATAAACGTATATTTTTAATACATAACACTTCAACATAAATTGAGGTAAGAAAACATTATTAAAAGAAAAACAATTTTCAGCGGCCTTTTCATTAAATATATAATAGATATTTTAAACAATACTTTAAAAATCTGGGCTTTCTGTTTTTTAATTATCAGGCGGAAAGAACAAGCAAAGTCAAATTTACATGGTTTTCTGCTCATTCTTTCTTAGCTATATAATTAGGAATAAGAAATACAAAAATCTTTATTTTCTAACGGAAGAAAATATCTATAAAACTCGCGCAGTAAATAAAATAACTGAGCTGGCGTGCAAGCGAGATGCAACGATATTTAATAGGCAGCTGGCAAATATCTACCTGCTCCTTATTCTGATTTTTACAGTTTGGCACATGAATACTTGATTGAAAGCTAGTACCTACCTATATACTATACTTACGTAGGTACTGTGACACCACAAATATTATTTAGAACAGGTACAAAAAAAAATAACTTTTTTTTTTTTAACTTTTTTCTACTTAAAAAATCAGTACTATCCTATCAGAAATATCTTATTAAAAACTTCACGCTCACACGCATAGGATAAAAGAAGTGAACTGTTAAATATAACTATTATATACAGTTTTACAATACAGTGAAGTGGCAACAGTTTTCTGAGGCTACTGGCGGTACCTGTTGCATGCAAGATGCAAGTCATTAGCGACAAGATATTTCCAAGAGGCAGTACATACGACACATTTTATTACGTTAAAAAAAAAACAATTGGAACCAATTAAATATGGAAAATATAAAAATTAAATATTTTTTCAGTATAACATCATGAGGTACAAAATGTTGAAAATACTCAAAGATGTATTTTAACAACAACCAGAAAAAGTATCAGATAAAATTCGTTTCTAAATGAGGCGACGACGTTCATTCATACATGATCGGATCTTACATGCAGAAAAATTTACCTGTACACTGTATTATTAAACATATAAAATCAATACATAGTATAAAATAAAGTCGCTTCCCGCGTCTGTCCCTATGTATGCTTATATCTTTAAAAACAATGCAACGGATTTTGATGAGGTTTTTTTTATTAGATAGAGTGATCCAAGAGGAAGGTTTATAAGTTTATTAAATGCACAAGATAGTAATAGGTTAGGCGGTACGAAGTTCGCCAGGTCGACTAGTTGAATATAAATAAGAAACTTCAGCTTGCGCAATAACATAATAATCTCACGCCTTTTATTCCCTGAAGGGTTAGGAAGGGGCACCAGCTCAAGAGCCGGACCCACGTTTAGCCGAGTTTATGCTTTATTGCCAACTAGACAAGGGGCCAGCTTGTCGCCGCGGATATAAGCGAAGCGAAATATTCCCTGGAAATTGGCTCATCATCAATAGTTAAGGCACAATTCATTTATACATCATAGCCAATAAACAAATATATTTTGTTTGTGATTTTACTTTTATGTAAAAAAATAGCAGAATATAAGAAGCACTTGATTTTTGATTTAGTATTGCTAAAAGCTAAAACGATATAGGAAAAAAAATATTGTGTTAGGTTGTCATTAGGGGTGCCGCATGTATGACATCAGGATTTAGACAAAATTGTATTATTTTATCAGAACCTACGAAGAAATACCAATACAAATTACTAAAAGCAAAAAGTTTATTAGTGGTGTGGTTGGTGGTTAATTATCAGGCACCCAGTTTTTGTGACAGACGACAAAACAACGGATATATTAAAAAAAACTTGATTCGAATAGTCGGGAATTGAATCTTAAGTAAACTAAAATTTAATTACAAACAGTACAGTTTTAACGCTTAAGCTAAATCAGTCTAATTCTTAAAGCGACAATAATATAAGGCAAGGCGCACAAGGGGCGGCTTTTTCCTGGATGTTTAGTTTGATTTGTTAATACTGTTTTAAATTTGTATTATTTTGGTAATTTAAAAATTTGGGCACTAGTTTATATTTATATTATTTAACTATTGCACTTAAGCCGCCTTCTGTGCACATGCCTAAAGCTTAAACGAATAATGTAAATCACAAAATGTACAAGTACTGGTTTTCTAAGGCCACTGGTTTAAAAGACACGTTATTTATTTTCAAACTATTTCCAACAAAAGTGTAACAAAAGCGTTGCTGTGGCGAAGATAGAACTGGTTTTTTTCCTTGGAAATACTTAGGTTCCTCTTCGTCCCTCAGTC